>VXBO01011963.1:616791-699063 GCA_013400135.1 Rhinoptilus africanus
GGTAACGGGCACAAACTGGAGCACAGGAAGTTCCACCTAAACCTGAGGAGGAACTTCTTTCCCTTGAGGGTGGCAGAGCCCTGGCCCAGGCTGCCCAGGGAGGTGGGGGAGTCTCCGTCTCTGGAGACATCCCAAACCCGCCTGGAGGCGTTCCTGTGCCCCCTGCTCTGGGTGACCCTGCTCTGGCAGGGGGTGGGACTGGGGGATCTCCAGAGGGCCCTGCCAACCCTATGATTCTGTGATTCTATAATTTACAGATGCAAATTTGCGTATGTATGTGCTCAATTTGTCAAAACCCTTCTCCCAGTAATACTCTCTATATTATGAAGCTATAAGGCTTAGTGTCTCCGTGTCTCTCTCCTCCTCTCTGGGGCAAAGCTCAGTGCAGCGGACCATAATTCCCCATTTGCACTGGGATGAATGCTTCCTTCGTGCCGCATTTTGATACATTTACTCATCTTCCTTGAATATCACTTTATTTCCCTGGTAGTCCGCTCTAGTAATGGACATACCAGTAATCTGTTTTGCACTTGCAGAGCAATATACCACTTGACAGATGGGAAGATGTGTGAGCAGTTATTCCTAAAGGAGGGGAGGAATGACTGCAGGTCAGCCCAGCGGCAGAAGTGGGAGCCTCTGCCTGGGAGAGGAGCTTGGCAGGCTGGGATCGCTCTGGAAGAGGCTGGGAACAGCTTACCGTTGCAAGTCTTTATTTCTTTCACAGTACCAGAGCTATGTCTCCTTTCACTGCCAGACATATGGGCAGCCCCTAATGAGCCTTACATTATTGCTACTTAATATGCAAGTTGTTTTAAAGCAAGTGAAACTTGCAATGGTAATGAACACTTAAGCAAAACACATTTTTCTTCACTGGCCCATTACTATCCAGAGATAGCTAGTATCTGCTAAATGATTTTTC
Source organism: Rhinoptilus africanus (assembly GCA_013400135.1). Classification (NCBI taxonomy): domain Eukaryota; kingdom Metazoa; phylum Chordata; class Aves; order Charadriiformes; family Glareolidae; genus Rhinoptilus; species Rhinoptilus africanus. The sequence continues at coordinate 617,711 of VXBO01011963.1, forward strand.
TCTCAAAGATAATGCCCAGATAAGCCGTTAATTCCTCCTCCCGTGCAAAAATGATGTCAGGTCCTCTAAAAGTAGGAGGTTGACTTTAAGACCACAGTATCTGAAAGCAAAATACAAAGTCTGGCAACCCTTCCGCTTGCCTTTGGTGCCTACAGGGGATGCCCGGGTTATGTTTTTGGGGTTTTATCCAAAGTCATCAGAGTTAAACAGTTGCTTTTTGTTTTGTTTGTTGTGAAGGTTAAAATTATCAGTTAATTAAATGCTTTCAGTAGGTAACACTTTCAGAAAGATGCCAAGTATAACAGGACTCCCGTTGTGGCCACCAGCTAGTGACGGTGCCGCAGCTCAGCAAGGGAACAGACACCCCCAGGATATTCTGCTGCGACATTTTTGGGCAGAGGCACTTCCTTTAAGAGCGACGGTCCCCATTGCCTAACTGGTGTCAAAGCGGCTCTTCTTAGAGAGGACAAGGCGACTTGTGCCTTTCCTGCCTACCCCTGAAAAACACAGCGGCTCTGACGGTCATATGCCTCTTCAAGGTCAAAACCGGGTGTCCCTAACAAAGCTCCCCTTTATGGGAGCTTGGCTGCTGCATTAACGACACAGAGATTTTGGCCCTGTCAGCAGCAGTGTTTGGTCACAATAGACCTCAGCAAAACCCTCTCTGAATGCCTGAGAAGAGAATTACACACACACACACACACACACCCAATTTATTTGCAAGCCTTTGTGTTTGGAAGAGCGGTGATGCTGTGAATGCACCCGCCGTGTGCCCAGCCCCTGGAAAGGCAATGGAGAAGCCCAGCTTGGGAGCTGGGTATCTGCAAGAATATGTATAATTGGGGGAAGAATATGTATAAGTGGGGACCTGCTTTGCAGAAAATCTTCTGCAAAGGGGCTTCTCTCACCCTGGAGGAAGCAGCCCCAGAGGCTGCCCTGCCCGCAGGAGGCTCCGTGGAGGAGCAAATTCACCTCCTCTTTCTCTCCCTGCCTTTCCAATTAGGACCAAGCTCCTTCCCTTCTCCTCCCCACCACCCCAATGGCCTCATTCCTCATCCTGTACCGACAAGCCCTTTGTAAGCACCTGAAAAAAATGACTCAGTTTGCTGTTCTGCTTCCAGATACAGGGAGTTTGTACACCCCGTTTCTTTAATAACCTAGAAGGTTAAATTAAAATAATATTAAGGGGCAGTTTAGTGAGGATGAAAAGGGAACAGTGCTGCCAACTGCAATAGAAAAATATCTTCAGTCAGGTTTTCATTAATTCGTAATCTTAAAAATCACAGTTAAAATGACTAAATTGGCCCCTTTTTCCTTTGCATTCTGATTTCTGGGTCTTTAGGGTACAATCATAAAGTCTAGAAAATTACTATTAATAAAAATTAAGAGAGGAGCTAGCTGCGTTTCTCATGTCATCGCAGGCTTCTGGCAGCCAAAGCTGAAGAACGTTCAAAAATCATAAGACTGAGATAAAAATCAGGTGAGCTGACAATGCTGACTCCAAGTCTTGCCTGTACCTCCTTCAGAGAGGGTAACTGTGCTTTTAAAATTACACCATTGCAAAATTATTCAGGGGAGAGGATCAGATGGAATAAATGGGAGTTTTGCAATGGTTTAGATTTACGGCTGGGGGAGGCTGACTCATGCCTCGCTGCAGCTCTGCTGCTCGTCCCATCACGCTGCGTCGTGCAGGGCTCTGGACACGTCTGAGAAAAAGGCATGTTGCATCTCGTGGCTTCCTTCGGAGAATCAGCGAATCTGTGTTCCCCGGGTCAGGGAGATTAAGCAGTTCTTTATCGGGAGAGTGGCACAGCAGCAGGGAGGTGAAATCTCTACATGACCACAGTGCAGGAAATCATTGTTTTCTTCCCTCAGTCAAGGAAAAGGCCAATTTTCGTCTTCATCCAGCCTAGGTAATATTTCTGAAGTTAGTTAAACTCATGTTTGTGACCGCAGAGTTATACTTAGTCTGTCAGACCCTATTGATTTCCAAGTATCAACATTTTGTTGCAATATTGTTAAGTATATTATAGCTGTTCAAATAGTACTTTCCAAGGCTCTTTTCTCTGGTTGGTCTGTGAATGATTTACAAACTGCCTCTGGTTTCTGAGCTTACCGTTAGGTGCTGGGTCATGGAGTTATTTGGAAACGTGTATGATTCAAGCAAATCATTGACAGCACATGTACAAAGGGAGATGTTCAAAAGCACAAAGGATACCGGAGCGACAAACAAGCCTTGAAGGACCGGAAAAGCATGGCTTTCACATCCTGCGTGTGCCATCTTCTAGGTGATTTGGTTATTTATTATTTGTGGACTGTAATCAGCCACATTGTTTTTCACTTTGTAAGTTGATGGTTGCAACCGTACCCCAACAGGAAGGTGATGGGAAGGGAAGAACAGATGGAGAGTCGGAGCACTGCAGCCAGGCAAAGCCCGTGGCTTGCTCTTTGGGGGACCAGGTTGCGTTTTCACATAATTATGACTGATGCTTTGAGCAGGATTGTGGAATGAGTTTTGACTGTCATCAGCAAAACCAAAGGTCTGCGAGCTCCCCGTGGGTGGAGGAGATGTTTCCAAGCAATTTAAGCTCTTCATATGTCTGTAGTAAAGGAGTCTGAAATACAGACTTGACTATTTGCCAAATTATCTTCTCAAAGTTGGCAGATGGGGAAAATCTAATGAAGGTGCCCCTGGTGGTTCTATGATTTTAAGGTTACTCCAGACACCTCGGGTGTAATTTGGTTCTCCGAGTCCTTCAGTTCGTTTGGAGGAAGGCTGGTATGAAGCGTGCAGCCCTGACTGCAACTCTGCCGTGTGCCTGTTACAAATATACCTCAAGCAAATGTATGGAGCAGGATTGGTTTTCTTCTCACTTTGTGAATATAGTGCTAGAAAGATGGAGTATCTGTAAATGCCTGGCATGGGTGGGAGTTGGATGGGGGACGACATGGGGGTATTTGTTAGGGAAGTGTTTTGGAAAGAGACTGCACCAAATTCTCCTTTCGTTGATATTGAAACATTCAGGAATAACTCCGTTTCAATCAGTAGAGCACTGAGAGGAAAAGCAAGTGGAAAATCTCTTGCCAAAAAAAAAAAAGACCTTCCTTGGAAGACGCATCCCGGCTGCAGCCTGTAGGTCGCAGCAGAGTGTATGCTTTTCATTAGGAAATACCACTTCATCCTTTGTTTTCCCAAAGTGGAATTCCGAAGTGAGATAAACCAACTGGTATTTGGCCATATCGCTATAAAAACCCAGCCTTGACCTTGCTGGCGAGACAAAAGGATGTTGTTTCTTTTGGATTTTGCGACGTGGGTGTGAGCGATGCTGAGTGGTTCAGACCCCATGAGTCAGCACCATGTGGTCCAGCAGGTCAGCCCCTTCCCATCATGGTGGGAAAAGGATGGGAAGGACTTGGACATACCCTAAGCAATGCTTGGAAAAACTGGTCCCGGAGGTCCCACCCCATTAGGTAAATTAAATGTCTGCATTTTCTTTCATGTTCTTTGGATCCAAAGTTTGCACAAATCCACACAGTTGTCTGTTAAGCTCATGTATTGTATGGCAATGGAGGTATGCAAAAAATGTGGCACCACATATGATGCTGTGGTGAGAAAGTGCTCCACGTTAATATGATCCCGTCATGTGCTACAGAAATGAAAAACTTTAGCAGATGTCACCGATGTAACTCTGGCTACAAAGATAGGAATAAACAACAACTTCATACGTCAAGTTCATTCACTTCATTGATTACTCACAAAATATTAAATACAGGAAATAAAAAAATACAAACCAAAATTGTATGGACCTTTCAATGACAAGGCGTTCTGGTTTTCACCAGGAAATGCTGAGAGGAATCCAGCACTTTGTAAAGCCAGTCATAAACATATAAAAATATCTGAATGCCAATGGAAATTATTGACTGAACAATCTCCTTTTTGGTGGGAAACATGTTTTATCAATATTTATACTGATCTTGACATACGCAAGGCAGAATGGGAAAACCAGTCAAAACTCTGAAAAATGTAAAGCATGTTTTCAACTGGCTGAAAACCAGAAGTCACCATGCGATTTTTGTTAAAGAAAAAGCAGTCCCTGTTTTTTCAGAGATTCATTTGGCATAAGTCCAGAAATGACCATTAGGTCATTTACTTTGACATTTTGTTTAATGAAGGCCAGTTACTCCTATATTTAGCCTGAAAACTTATATTTGATTTTTTTTTTTTCCAGAAAAGCAACTAGCACCTAGTTTTCATTTGCTGAGAACTGCAGAATCCACCATTCCCTCAGTATTTTCTACAAGCAATTTGTAACTTTCCCTATTAAAATGTGTTCTGAATTGCTCACTTAAAATTGCATGGCTTCACATTTCAGACCTTGCCTCTTGTTATGCTTTGCTCTTTTAGATGAAAGGGTTCTTTGATACCCAGCATTTTCTTCTTTTGTGTGTACAAACGCACTGCCACAAAGTCACCTTTCCACTGTCTTGCTGGTTAATGAAACTGATTGAATTCCATAAATAATATGTAAAACATTTTACTAAATTATTTTAGACTCTTTCTTTACTCCAATTTTCAGCAGCCTTAAAAAATACAAGTGCTAAAACAGGATAGTTTTGCTGGTGCTGTGTGCAGAGGTAAAAATCCGCCCCCTGATTCTCTTCTTTAAATGTATCCAAAGGTCAAATTTGCTTATTTGCTTTTTTTCTTCTTTTCCTAGAATGAGGGCTCATACTCATTTGCTTAACTCTGTCCCAACTCAGTGCTTTCCGTGTAGTCCTCCTTGCTGCAAGTATGGCCCGCCTTCCTCAGTGATACCCGTGAAACTTTGTATTTGGCTGGTTTGGTTTAAGTGCCCAAAATTGCTAAATGATGCACATTGCTCTCCATGATTAACCTCTTCCTTTCTGATGTTGGTTCCTGCGTGTCAGAATGCCCAGGCTTTGCAACCATTGACTGGTTGGCCTGCAACCGTAGTGTGCTACAACCAACCTCTCTTCTACAGATGTGCCAGTGTTTCTGTAATGAGCACATTGGGTTCTGCTGAGTTCTGTGACGCACCAAGCTCTAAGCGTGTTGCATCCATGTAGTTATCTCTATCAACCAAACTTGTAATCTCAGCAACGAATGACATTAGATTTATATGATGAGGCCTGTTTTCCATAAAACCATGATTACTGGTGTTAATTATATTTCTAAACTTATTATTTTAATTAATTATCTCTATTAATTGAAGTTTTTATTATCTTTCCATTGCCTTGCCTGGCTCTGATGCTGGCCAGCTGGCTCACACTTCATCTCCACTTTTGACTCTGGGAACCATGCTAGCTGTCACCCAGCATTCAGGAATTTCCTTTGTTTTAGCATATTTATTAAAAACTCATTTCAACAGGCTTGATCTTTGTGTCCCAGACACTTAACGACACTGGTATTCTCTGTGCCCTTCCTCTACAGTGGCAACAGCTTTCCTATTAAGTGCTGGGAGGGGGAATTGCCATCACAGCACTATGTCACCCAGGAATTCCTCTACGTCATGGCAACTTTCACGTTAAGTGGACAGATATTATCACCTTCGGGCTTTTCAGCCATGACTGAGCAATTGGTTTAGTTTTACTTCTTATGCTGTGGATAAAATCAGATGGGAGAAGTATTTCACTTAAAACTTCATGATACGCAGGCATTAGCAATATTACTCTCCAAAAGTCATCTCTTGTGTATGGACTTCCGTAGTTCTGCCGTAGTCAAAGAGACAGTGAATTACTAGAGTTTGCCCTATATGCAACTTGATGCTAGCATTATTCCAGAGAGCTAAAACCCCAGGAATCTCCTAATTATCCATGCAGACTGACATCCATTACTCCACCAGCACAGGCCATGAAACTGTTCCTGGGGAGCAATATCAGTTTTGCGTGGCTTACAATGGAGACTCGCACGGTGTGACATTTCCATGTGTTAAAAACAGCCTTAGGCACACTGTAAGTCTTTTCCAAACAGAGCTTGTATTTAATTTGGTGGGTATGGAAAACTCTGGGCAAGTTTTCCACTCAGATACATTACATTTTACAAGGGCACTCTGTGAAGTACAGCATTCTGTATTTTTTATCATTTATCTTTAGGAAGGTAAGTACAAGTCCTTATAACAATTAAATACCTATACATTATTCCCAAGGAGCCAGAGTTATATGCTAGAAAGGTAAACAATGTCTTTATCCATCGTTGTATACTTAGATTCAATGATAAAGCAGCCACTTCAGTGGAACACATATTCTAGTTTATATGACTAAAGGAGAATGAAAATCATCATGAAAGAACACCATTTAGGTCCGGCTTCCTGACAGGATGGAAAAGAAATTAAACGCAAAATTGTCCAGAATGAGCCATGGATCCATCCATCTACAGACTAATGTATCTCCTTTTCCCTCTTGGAAGCACAGATGACATTGTGGTAGATTTGCACATGGATCTAGCATAGAACGTGTGATGAAAATCATCTGTGTGAGTGAGTGTGAAGAATTTTGCCCAATAGGCAGGTAATTTAGTACAGGTCTAAAAATCTCTGCCTTGGGAATGAGTAGTAGTCTCATTAGCAATACGTCCACCCACTACATATCCTTGTTGCCCGTTGGTCTGTGAAGACCTTAAGTCTAAGCAACGGATGCTCTGATTTGGACTGTACTCATAGAATAGTTTTAAATTTGGCTACCAAATGCCAAAATCTTGGCTGAAAAGTTGTGGTGTAAGAAGCACTTATTAAAGATGCCTGCAAACACATCTCTCATCGTTTGCATACCCAGAGGTTCGCTCAAATAATTGCCAATAATGTCAAGCGTTTCTTATTTATGCTAGAATTATTTTACTCACATATGTCACTGAACATAATTGTTGTCTCAGTGTTTTAAGATTCCTCCTACAGACAGGGAGCCATGGAAATGTCTTTCCATCAGGAGCTGAGGAGTAGCTGGAAGAGGCTGCAGCTCCAGAGAGGCTGGGACATGCACAGCTGTTCTTCTTCCAGCTGCTTTTCCTATGTTCTCTGGGTGGAGCAGATGTTGATAGCTGTTCCCTTATAAAATATGTAATAGCGTACTTTATGACCTAATATATTTTCCAGTCCTAGGGCCTCATCCCGAGTCCACTTAGCTCTCTGAGCAGCCTTCCAGTGGCACCAGTAGAGCTCTATCAAGTTCTTAATGAACCAGTGTGAGTGAGAGGTAATTTAGGGCCATTATCTTTGTAGGGTTGCATATGGTTCGGTGATGCTCCAACGTTTGACTCCAGAGTTCTCTCCCTGCTGCTTCACTTGCTTTCACAAGCTGTTTTTCACCGGCCTTTGGAGATTTATACACGACAGCCCTGGGGCTCTTACACTGTCTGAGGCCACTTGCCACCGAGTCGCAGACATCGCACTCTTTTGCCTCTTTGGCAGCCTTCCCCGGGAAAGCTCCAGGCCCAACAGTGGTGGATAATGACTGGTGACATTTTGTGGCACTCCTTCAGTCTTGTCAGTCTTGTCATACTTCTCCGTTTTATGCGCCATCAACCGCAGCCTCCTAATTGTGACTTGATATTTAAGTTCATTGGCAAAGGTTGTTTGCTCACGGGTTCGTGTATCCGCTTCAACTGCCTCAGAGAACAGAGGAGCAGGGAGAGCACGCTGGAGCTTTGTGTGTGGAGAGTGCAGCAAATCCTTTGACAAAAGGCTAATTTCCACATACAGGGTGTAGCCTGAATTTGGGACAGGGGGAATATAGGGGAGGGCAGGAGCCAGACTGCTGAAAACGCACGGAGATTGAAACCAGCCAGGGGGAAGGGGAAGATTCCGCGCTTGCTCCTGGGACTCAGTGTCCCGGTTGAGACCTATCTCTGCCTTTGTAGGTTTGCGTCTGTAGGTTGCAAAAAATAATGGCTCCAAAAATGGGATCCAGCCATTCTGCCAGGAAGTGTTGTGTGTGTCACTCATTTCTGTGCGCAGGCCACTGGAACAAACAAATACTGCCTTGCCTCTTCTGCGGGAGAGGAGATTGTAACGGCTCTTTCCTGCTTTGGATATGACCCAGTGCGGCTAAAGCGATTTCAAAACCAGTAGGGATGTGCCAAGAACATATATATCTCACGAGTTTGATGTGGTTACGCCGGGGCCTCCAGACATTTCACACCTACTGGATGTTTCTGGGAAATGTTGTTTCCACTCCTGCAATTCCTTGGGTTTGCTCTTGTTTGTGCTTGTCCCATTAGATCGAATGAGGCTAATGACTGAGGGATAGCCATGCTTCCCAGGGATTTGAGGACTTAAATGCTTGAAAGCTATTAGAGACAGGCTCTGCTGTGAAATACATTGAAGCCTTTTGCTGTAGGGGATCATCCTAAATGCTGTAAGAAAACAACAGCTCGGTATTTTGACAACATCAGCTCACAACTTTGTTTTAGCAAGAACAGTCTTTTTCTGATCCTTATGTAGGTCATGGCTGCGAGTTAATTTGTTCCATGTGCCATTATGATGTAGGATACATTCAGAGAAACAGGGTTCTCCCAGGGTGAGAAAAAATTATGTTTACTAAGCAGTTATAGCCAGTTTTATTTTTTTTTTTCCTCCCAAATTTCCCATGTGCTTTCCCATGCTTCGCTTTGCCCTCCTCCCTCCTCCTCATTTCCCTGCATTAGAAGCCTGACTCCCCATCACTAGCAGAACCAGTTTAAGTCCCGGTGCTCCCCATAGCTCCAGGTCTGGAGCAGCCCCATCCCAGTCCCGCCAGGGCAGGCGGCTCCTCTGCAGCTCCCTCTGGCTGTTTTTGAACTTGCCCCTTGGAGCAGGGGCCACGCATCCACCCCCTGCCAGGCGCTGTGAGGCTGGGGGATCCCAGCCCATGATCGCCCACTCCTCTCTGTCCCTGCAAACCCATCCGGTTCCTCTTCCACTTCAGCAGGAGCAGGGAGAGGTGGGAGCAGGGATATCTCCTACAGCTTCCAGCTTGGCCTGAACTTCACCCAAACACTGATAAGAGAAGTGCTGGTGTTTACCCTGTCTGGGCTGCGCACCCAGCGGGTTCCTCTCCTGCCCGTCTGTCTGCTCGGCAGCCGGAGGAGCGGCTGGGCTGGATGGCCAGACCCAGGCACGGCATTACCCTCGGCCATGGTAAAACCGGTCTCCTCAACCCAGATGGCAAACTCTCCCGAGCAGGAGCCTTGGGCTTTGGGCACTGCATAAGCTCAGGCGGCGCCTTATTTCAATAAACCACGTGTCTTTTCACGTGTTCAGTAGTTTCAGTAGTTTTTCAGGCTGGTTGGTGGGTGGCGACAGAGGGGGCTTTCCATGCCGCCTCCCCAGCGCTGTTGCAGGGAATTCGCTCTGATAGCACGTTATGCACACAGGAGAATGACAAACCTAATTAACATCACCTGTGATGAAAGCTCTGTAATCATGACTGCAATCTCAGAACAATTAATCATCCACATACAATAATAAGTCACCAGACTCATTTTTCTGTTCCGTCTCTGTGTTCTTCTGCAGGTTTAAGAGAGCTCCTGCAGCAAGGGGACGAGATGGGGTGTGGGATTCCTCCTCCGTGCAGCGGGACCGGTAACTCACGGTGGGAGCACAGGGACCAGCCAAGGTGGCTTCCCAGCTTTTGTCCCCGACCCCTGCTGCCATCGCTTCAAACATCACCTACCAGTTTAGGACCTCTCTGTGTGCCTGAAAACACTATTCCTTGAACTAAAGAAGTTCTAAAGGCAGCTTGAACTAAACTCGTTCAGCCACTCTGAAGACAGCAGAGCCTGGAGAAAGGATAACTTTCCCATAAATACAGATATATGTATACACACAGGTTGAACTTCTGTCTGTAGAGGTTTTTCAATTTTGTTTTAGAGTGGTCGTGCTAAAACGCCACGAGAAAAAAGCACCGTAGTATGAGTCCTCACTGTGGAAAAAATTATTGAAAATGTAGAAAACCTGGCTGACTGAGTTGAAAGTTTAAGCCCGTTGCTTGGCGTGTCTTTTTCAGCTTCTAAACCAGCCACACGAAGATGTGGGCTGCCATCATGCCGGTGCCTTATGAACGGCCTGTGCAGTAAAAACGGCAGTGAGGGATCACATTTTCCCTGCTCAGCTTGTAAGCTCATTGAACGGTGCTTCCAGGAAAAGTTGATTTTCACAGCACACGGGAGACCAGGTCTGCAGTTGTTTGAGCGCGATGGAGCTCCACCTAAGTCACCAGATCTCCGAGGGCTTGTGGTAATTCGGGGTGGCACTGAGCCTCCCATACTCTGACGGGGAAAGCAAAATGTTTAGTTTCTCTAAAGCAAAATAGCCATTTATTCACTGTTAAATTCTGCAAAAAAAAAATAATGTTGAAATAAATTAATTTGATGTGCTTTTGACACCAGCAAAAGGAATTTTATCACTTTTACCCTACGTGTGAAAATGTTGTACAGTTTCACAAGCAACAGAAGTGTGTGACCAACAGGGAGACAGAGACAGTGGGACTTACAGGGCAGAAACAGCACGATGAGAAAATGTAAATATTTATAAAAAGGCAAAATAGAGTCTGTAAAATTATCTTACATTTGAGACACAGGGATACTACCACTAAGGATAATATAAAGAGGGAGAGAAAAAAAATAAAAAGAATTAAATTCCACTTACAGGGACTTTGGAATAATCAAATAAAATGTATGTGGCTACCCAGTACAATTTGGTTCTACAGTTTTAAATTCAGGAAAATGTATCTCAGGGTTATATTAGTGACAGCATCTCATACCTGTGCTCAGCCAGGTACTGCTGTTACCCCTCAGATCTGTCTCGTGTTGGGCCCAAACCTTCATTGCTATTAAGGTAAACTGCACTCGGTAGGTAAATTCTCCTCTCATTTGCATGCAAATGGGAGGACTGGAGGATATCGTCCGCGGGTTACAATGTCAGCTTTCCAATCAGATCATCAAAATTAAAAAGCAGTTTGATAAACCCAGTTTTCCAGCTGAAACCACAGTACTTCTGATAGCTGTAATCTTTGTAAGGGATTTCTGACCTAATTTTCACAGATAAATATCCTTGCAGCACGGGCATTTTTTCTTTCTCTTTTTGGTGCCTATTTGCAGTTTCTCTCTGAGACATAAAACATTATCATGTAAATGATGGTTTTCTTAGAAAGCAAATCCTCTGGGATTTTTAATTAGAATATCTTCATGACCATCTGAACCAAACTGTAGCACACTATGAAGTCTTGAAGTGTTGCTGAACAGTACGGCTCAGTTTTATTTCATGCTCGCTGTTAGACCTATTTGGGGAAGATAATATTTCAAAATACATGGCTCAGTCACATAAAAGGTCTTGCAACTGTGAGAAAGTGAGGGAGCTTGAAATGTATACAAAATCCTTCTTTGGAAGAAGGAGCAGGGCAAAACACGCAATGAGAAATTACATTATAAAAAATCTTTAATTTATTACGAGGGCAGTTTTCAGATTGCAGTGTCAAGGTCCTTCATGTTTATGAACATTTTCTGCACTCACCTAATAACTGCAAGTCAAGGAGAATCTATCAAATTAATTTTAGCTTTGGCTGGAGAGTTAGACTTTTTAAAGAATGCTAATGATTTTGTCCAGACATTAATAAATCTGCAATAAAACCCAGCATGCAAAAGACAAATGAAGGGATATTTTTGTCCTTCATTCCCTTTCTCTTTTTTGGAAGGCTGGAAATATTATTTATCTGTGATGCTGGTGTGAGGGACAGATTTTTGAGCCCATGGGACAAGATTCAAACGTACAGTACAGGTTGGAGGGATAAATCGAAAAGGAGAAGGTTGTCCTGTGTCTGCAGGGACATGCCAGTGTCCCATGAACATGGAACAGATGGGAAATTTGGGAGAATAGCGTTGCCTTTGCAAAGCAGAAATAAAGCTGTGGTGAGCAGCTGGGAGGGAGGGAATATCCGGGAAAGGTGGGTCCATACGGATCCTCATCTTCAGCCTCTCGAGCATTGCTGGAAGCTGAAGCCCTGGTTCTGGGGCAGCCTGGCTGTTTCCAGCAGCTTTCTCTTAGTCGCAAAGCGAGCAGAGTCGCTGGTGCTCCCTCCGGAGCGGGTGCTGCAGCCCAGCCGCTGTGCCCAGGCAGAAATCCATTTCACTAACGTGAGAACCTGAGCGTCTGCAGCTCCCCTGTGCCTCCCTGGCAGCTGAAGACATTAATCATCTTGCACAGGACCCTCAGCATCTCTCATAAACCCAAATGAGGATAAACAATGAAGTTGAGTTTGGTATTTTTGCAGAAAAGTGGATGTTACTGAATGTGAAGCTCAAAATACAGTTTAGTCTCTTGTTACCACCTCTGCAGGGGAAAACGTAATTATATTGAGCTCTAAGTAACTTTGTTTGGGACGAGTTATTTAGTCTCTCTGAAGTATCACTGCATTCCCCAGAGCATTAAAAAATGAATGCTGGTGCCCAGCCTATTGCCGTGGCAGCCCTGCGAGGGTTTATGTGATCCATCGCCCACCAGAGCCTTCCAGTCATTCCTCTCTAGGTTAATAATGGAAACAGCGCTGTGTAAGTCCAGGGCTAACACAATATGCAGAGATACAGCAGAGCCTGCGCAAACATTTAAAGTGAAGGAAAGTAGTGGACAGAAGCCAAAAGCACGGCTTTTCTCCATTTTCATTTCCTCGTAAATAGAAATACTCAGCATCCATCGCTCTCTCCTGCAGCGTCATGGCTTTGCATTGAGTGCTGAGTGACTGTTTCTGCTATCAGCGATGGATAAATTCCTAATGAACTGCGTGGAGACAGCACGTGGATTTTCCGAGGTGGCACCATTCGAGAAGCTTCCAGCAAACTCTATCTCTGTTTAAGTGACTGAAGGATTAACAGAGTGAGACACAGCAAAGAAATCGGGCCCTGGGATTTGAAAGCAATCAAAGCAAATGTCTTCTGGAAAATGGACCTGAGGATCTTTGATACCTTTCAGCAGTTTAGTTTTTTAAGAGCTGGAGTGCTATTTCTCTTAAAATGGGTCATGGGTAGGGTTTAGGAATCTTTTTCTGGACTGCAGCTTTCCATACAATGCATTTTCTCCCCACAGATACAGCATATATTCTCTTTCCTGAGCATAGTGAGTCAGGAGCGTAGTCACAGGATGAAATCTTTCCAGCATTATCTGATGTAAAATACACAGCTGGATTGATTCCCAGGTCCACTCTCATCTCTTTTGACTTGCAAAGCCATGGCAAGACTCCAGGGAAGAGGTGGAGAACCCTGGAAAAATGCAGAGTGCTTACTGCACCCAAAGAGCTTAACAATCTGAAGGTATTGCCTGAGGAGTCTGCTGTGCAAAGGAATTACAGAGCAGGAGGCAACAAACAGAGAAACAAATTTAAGTTGAGGGGCAGAGACGTTTATAAAACAAAGCTCCTTTCTGTCTTGGTGTAAATTCCGTCTCTGCTCCTCTTTCCTCAGTTGAGGTTATGGGCCTAAATGGAGCAAAATAGTTAGAGCAGGTTCCTGCACAGATGTTTATGTGAATGAAAACTCCAAAATGCCAGGTAAGACCTCGATCCCGCAGGGGTAGGGACACACATGGAGCTGTGTGCTGCGGCGCAGTCCCGGGGATCGATGTGGCTCTGTGGGAGAAATGCTGCCAGGAGGCTCTGCCCTCCAGGGGTGCTGTCGCCCACCACGAAGCGCGGGAGAATTCATGCTGCTCTTTCTGCTCCTATGAGATTTCATGCAAAGAAGAGCCGAGTAGGAATTTTCCATCAAAACGCTTTTTCAAAAGAAAATATAATTTCTCTATTTCTATATTTCATCCACCTTTTATAAAGGCGGGTGAATTGATGCATTTTTGCAGTTTTTCACCGGGAAAAAAAAAAAAGTCGCCTTGAGACTTACAGACCCCTGCTGGCTTGATAAACACACACATACATTCTGGCAAATGGTATAATACCGACATGTCATCTCATTGCCTTGTGAATAAGTAGCAGATCTCCGGGTATCGGTGAAAAGAAACAGATGATTCTTTTTTGGCTACTTCACGCTAGTGAAAATTTCCCCGCTCGAGCATCTTTAATAGGCACTTCGATACTTTCCCATAAATTGTTTAGAGTTTATAGGGTTTTCTCAATGCTTTGAAAAAAAACATGGAGGAAAGGAACCCTTGTCTGGTACTGGTTGATCTTGCAAGAATTTTGCCCTACTAGATAACACAGATCAGAGCCAAAGTGTCTTGTGGGTCTATACATGAAAGAGCCAGCATTCGGTCTGCGTGCCAAACTCCACATCTGGCTAACAGGTTAACCCATTTGTGGGAAAAGGCACATTCCATTCCAATTTATAATATACAGCGAATGCTTGTTGGTTTACGGGTTTTTTTAAAAAAACAAACAAACAACAAAACCAACAAGTATTTGCTCTTCCAAATATAAACTGTGGGAGGAAAGAAAGAAAAAAAGAAAATAAAGGAAAACCTTGTTTTATTTTTCTATGGAAACCGTAATCCTACATGATGGAAACAGTAAAAAATCAAGCTCATAAGGATTTCTGATGATGGGATAACCCTGGGTTCTTTGTTCTGAATATAAATTGATACATTAAAGTGTGCTCATAAGAACTGTAGCTTTAGTGTGAGTAGCCAAGAATAAGAAACTCAGCTTCATAAAGTGACACCTAATGTGAAAGCTGTCCAAAAGACATTGTTCTATATATACTCCAAAAAAAGCCCATTTGCTTATGAAGCAAAAGATTAGATAAAAATTGCAGGCAGTACCAGAAGCTTATTGTTCTAAACTGGGTTTGTATACGTGTTTCAAAATCGGTGCTTCTTTATTACAAGCATTTATAAACCCAGTCAAGCCAATTCCAATGCAAATTAGTTTTGCTGCTTTTATTTTCCCTTATGGAACAGTGTGGAACACGAAAACACCCTTCTGAGCTGGTGGAATCACTCCCTGTCGCTCCACAGAAAAATCAAGGTAAAATTATCGCCCTCTCCATTCAACTACGAAGTTGAAACCAGGATTTTACCCACTTTCCCTAGATATGGATATATTTACAGATTTGCTTTTAGTTATAGTAGCACATCGGGAGTAGTTTTACCAGCTGTAGGGAGAATACTCTGTCTCTACCCCATACGCTCTATAGTCAAGCCAAGATTTTGATAAACACAATTTTAAGTGATATAGATTAAATTTCCATTAACTGATTATCACTTAACTTATGCTGATTGGATGTCAGTGTAGTTCCAGGGATACACAAACAGAATTTGAAATGATGAAAGTCTTTTGGGAGATCAGAAGTGAAGGCAAAGTGCAATTTTTTTCCAATGTAAGTAAAGCTGGCTTGAAACTAATTGTATTAGGCTTTATACCCTTTCTGCTACAGCAGCTGAGGATATGAATGTTTTAAATTAGTGAAGGCAATTTCTTAGTGGAAACGAGCCTTGGTGGCCGGTTAGACAGACAGGTAGGGAGAATAAGCTCAACACATTTCATGAACGTAGGCGGCTGGGTAAAGAGGAGAAATCCTATTAGTACCCAGTTAAAAGAATGGCTGTATGATGAATTCAGTGCTTATTAGAGGATCCAGAGAGACTCCTAGCACAGAGATGCAAATCCATTGGAAATTAGGTCCCTGAATTCTAGTGCTCAAGGAATCACTGTTTTTGTGGAGGTGCTCTCAAATATGAATGGTGAGATTATATTTCTGTAAATCAAGAATAACCCCAGAGCAAGGAGATGGAGTCATCATTCTGGGATCTTTCAACAGCTCCCATGGCCTCAGAATCGGAGCGCTTCCTCTGTCTACATGGATCAGTTATTGCCTGTGAGCTGGGGAGATGCTAATATCCTCATTTCACAGATTGCACCTGAGACAGAGAGAGACTGGAGTCTGGTTTCCTAACAAGATTTAAATCTATAACTTCTGTTGCATTCATTACAAATCAAGGGCCTTCAGATGCTCCGCACTAGGCTCCAGAAAATATGTGTTGGAGGATGGAATCGAGCTGACATGTTTTGCATCCATGGTTACCTCTTTAATGACAGAGCCGGCCGCCCTGGCCGGGGAAGGCTGGGGCCCTTCCTCCCGGTGTGATAGCCTGCAGAGCCGACACGGGAGGGAGGTGGGAAGGGAAGGGAGGGGGAGAAAGATGTTTTTATTATCACTTTATCATTGTGGGAGGTGATCAGATGCGGCAGGGTTCTGCGAGAACTGGGTAAATAGCAGAATCCATCGTCAGATGGCAGCTGCTCGGTTCCAGTGTCTCACTTCAGGGCGTTGTTTCTTTCCTGGCTTTCCAGAGAAAATTCCTCCCGGGGTAATGATGAAAAACTAGTCACAAATCAACACAACTCAGAATATATGAGAATCATAAAATATTGCAAAATAAAGCACACAATACAAAAGCCCCGTGCTTTCATCGTGCAGGGAAAGACCTCCAGAACACCAAGGAATTTTGGAACTATTTCAGAGACTCAGAAATCACGAAACTTCGACATTTTTCCTCTCAAGGCTTTTCCTTCTCTCTTTCCTCTCCCCTCCCCAGCGAATCACTCCAGAAAAGAATACATTACCTGGAAACACAGCAGGAGTCTTTGCCTTAGTATAAGAGAGCAGATTATAATGAGTGTCCTACTAAAGGGGGAATAGAGAGCATCAGCAGCCAAAAAAGATCTGCCATTTGTGGGCTGTGACGTAACGTGGACAAGATGTCAGTGATGGGGTGGAAATAAAACAATGTCAGTCGCTGTGAATTAATTATTCTCCTATAAAAGGCCATCAGCGGAGCAGTGCAGCAGTGCCGAGCGGTGGGGGTTGAGAGCGGCCGTTCCGCGCTACCGGAGGGCACCGGCATGGCTCTGGCAGGGAACCCAGCGTCCCATTGCAGGGTGGGCAGCACCTCGGTGCTGAGGCAAAATTGCACCTGCTATTATAATCCCTTTATATTGCAGAGCTTATAAACCCAGCCAGAAGATTTTGCTTTAGGCTGAAACTGAGCTGATGAGGTCTCAGCACAAGAGCAAGTGTATCCAGGGGGGAATACTCCTCATTGTGCCGACAACAAGGTTTGATTTAATGAATGAGAGGAGGTAAGACTATAATTATTCTCTTAGAGGGAAGGAGAACAAGCAAAACATTAAAATGTACACAATACCAATTAATGTGACTTTTTGGAAGCACAGATATGCATTACATCAGTGACAGATACACCTGCGAGGCAGCAGAGCTGTTGCTCTGCCCCGTGGCAGTTTCACACACTGGCTGGCAGCCTGAAATGTCTGATAAAGGGTCCTCATTGTGCCCAGGCCTGAAATTCTGTCCCCACCTTCAGAGCTGGGCTCACTCAGCCTTTCTGCTGCACCCTCAGCGGCGTAAAATTCACAGCAGCCGTAATTTCGCATTCCTCAGGTGGCAAAAGGTAGAGGCAAAGAATCCCACCGCGAGTGCCCACAGAGCAAAATTTGTCCTCACGCCTTGCTGTCACTGCCATCCTTTGGTAGCTGTAGCACAACAGTCTATACATGGTGTTGGAGACTGAATCACCTAAAGCCCTTGGAGGTTTGCAGTGATGCTTCAGTATTTTGAACAGATAATTTGGAAACAAATCTGTGTTCTTAATCACGACCTTTACTCCATGCTGACAGTGCTTCCCATCCTAACAGTCAACACTCATTAAAAAGCAGCCATTAACTGGAGAAGAGGTGAAACAGGGACGGGAGCAGGTATTCAGTGGGGTGGGCAGAAGGGGTGTGAAGTTTCTATCTGTGTCTCTTCTAAGATATCACGTTTCCCTCTTTGCAAAGATTTAGCCTGAAGAGGTGGGTTCAGAGAGTCACACTGTCAGTCCCCGGCTGAACATTTGGCTTGTGCTGTTAGGGGACACCTGGGGCTTCTGGGGGCTTGCCAAATGTCACAACTCTAAAATGAACTACTGCAGGCACAGATGTAATATCTTACAGCAAAAAAAGCACAACCCAGTGGAGTGACTTTTCTTAGTGTTTCCATCTTCTGGGCTTACACTGGCACTGAATGGGGTAGTTGGTAGCCAATGGAGATGACGAGTTTGGCTAGCATTTTTGGAGAAGCTCAGAAGAACACCATTACCAGTTATCGGTGATTACGAATCGTTGGAGCTGTAATGTTCTTACAGAAGAAGGAGCTGAACAAGTCAGTGAAAATGAGGCTTACAAGTGGCAGCTCTTTGACTGCCCCTAGGACCTGCTCCTTACCAGCTCCCTGGTAAATGAGCAATTCCTCGGTTAAGAAGTCAACTGTCTTACCTGCAGGAAATGCTGGAGCAGCTAGAAACAGTCAATTACGCTGAAATAACGGAGTGCCCGCAGGTTCCTGCTGGGGGTAACCCTGCAGCAACCCCTGTCCATCCCCTTTGAAGATCGCAGGCTCTGGCTTGCTGCACAGATGCCATGGACTTGGAGATATGCCGTGCTCTCAGGGAGCGTGCTCCGCACACCATCCTACTCTCACCGAAAGCTGCCTCTGAAATGCTAAGCAGAGGCAGATGGTTACACTAAGGTGTGCTTCGCTGTTTTGTAACATCCGCAGGTTTTATTACATTTTCAAGGGTGACTCACACCGTCCTTGGATGAGTGGTCAAACACAAGTTCAAACTCTGGAGGGGAAAACTGGTTTCACTAATCCCCTGTCCTGTTTGGGCTTGAAAGAGGAGCTTTCTGTAACTCCTTAACTTGCAGGCGCAAGGGGATCCTCTTCTGCTTGTGCACAGCCTGAACGCTAACGCATGTAACTACCATTTCACAGCCTGCTCTTTGCTTTTCTGAATGGTGCCGTACAAACTGATTATGTCTGAACTCAGCAGAGCATGCATTTACCTACTATGTGTCTTTTTACATACATTTTGGAATCCTGTGTGAAATGTGCTTCAGTATTTGCCAATTAGTAATCTAAAACCATCTTGGAATTTTTTCAAAGGGTCACTAGCAAAAAAGCTTATTTTACCTATGTACGTATTTCAGTCTACGGTTTGGAAACACCTATGGTATGGACTTGATCCACCTATATATCCTTCAACAGCTTTTCACTGAAAGGGTCCCTAAAGGCTGCCACCAGCTTGGTCACACCGGCGTTTGTCCCCGTGGAGTGTTATAGGGTGGGATGGTCTGATGGTGACAGCGCTCAGAAGCGCGTCTGCAATGGTAACGCGCTGGCACAAAATGCATGGGGCAATGGGGCTGCTGGCTTGAAGATATCCATGTCCCCACGGGTGACATCTGGGCCAGGCTACACGTTAGGGTAATGCTAAAACCATGGGGAATAAATGTCAGACATCTCCAATGGTGTGACCTAAATTAAAATGCCATTTTTAAATGGAGCGTCAGTTACTCTATCTTAGGCCAGGACAGAGGGGAAATATTTTTGTGAATGATGATTGACCTGAAGTGCTACCAAAGGTTCCTCTCAGGCATATGTGCAAAGTCCCTCTATTCCCCGCTCTGAACACAGATATTTCAAGGTTCTAAATGGGGAGAAAATCTCTGGAGAGGAAGATATTGCAAATAAAATTTAATCTATAAATGTCTGTCTTTAAAGGCACAGACCAAGCTCTCCATTTTATCTTCTTGACAAAGCAAAACAACTCAATTTTGAACTCGCTCACATTGATTTTACATCAGGGAATTCCACCAATTTCTGGGAAATTATTGATCGAAGTGAGATCAAAATCCATCCTTTTCTTTCTTTTCCTTCAAAATTCTTTTTCATCTATTGATTATGGTTGTGTGATGTGGCTTATTGACTCCGAGCTAATAACGACCAAGTGCTTTGGGACAAACCAAACTAGCTTAATGGGCCACAACACCAGAATTGATCCCTATAATGACCCAGAAATTAATTAAACTAATCATTCCCATGTAGCCACGTACCAGGAAGCCTCTAGCGTTGTCGCCCACCTGCCTACAGGATTTAAGCCAGCTCAAGTCCCAGCTGTTGAAAATACGAAGGGATCGCCCAGCTCTTAGGCTGTGAGTGGGGTGAGCCTGCAGCGACACTCGATGTAACCCCGACGCCACCAGGTCTGTGTAGCGCTGCCAGGATTATGCCAACTGTAAGAAATAGCAGCTTCTTGCCCTCTTTTGTTCTTTTTCTCTTTTCTGGGCTCAGATGGTTCACATTTCTGAAAGGGTGTATTTCTTCCTGATCACTCAGAGACAGTAATCAGTCCTTGCAGCGTTTACAAGTCTTGGTGTTTTTAAAATATATTTACAGTGCTTGACTTCCTTAGGGAACAGATCCATCCGTAGGATAAAAGCGGCAGCCAAGGGAGGGCGTGTAGCTTGTTCTTCCCAATCCAAAGGGAGAAGGCTACAGATGAATTGTATGTAATGTATAACCCCTGCCAGGCAGCGTGCGGGAGCTCGCAGGGCTAACCCCACTCCCAGATGAGACCCGAGCTGCGCTCCCAGCAGACACAGCTCCACCTCGATGGGAGAGCGAAGGAGTCTGGAGGCCGTATGAGCCCTACCACGTGAAATGAGAGTGTGTGGCAGCTGGTGGCACTAATGGGGGATGAGACCACCTCCCTAATGCCTTTGGATAAATCCACACAGACATACTAAATTTTTTACGAGGCTAAAAGATCTGCTTTCTTCTCTGCTCTGACTTCTGTCCGTTTAACTTCATCAGCTTCCCACCTTACTCCTGGCTCACCCAGGCTAGAGTAAGCTGGGCCTTGTGCTTTGTAAGAATTTTTTTTTCCAGAATCCTATTTCTGTAATTCTACATGAGGCTCTTTTTCCTTCTGGTAAACCCCCTGTAAAACTATAAATTCCCCCCCCATACCATGGCACAGGGGAGAGTGAGGTGTGGTCATCCAAGAGGATTCCGGTCAGGAGGTTTCGCAGTGAGCACGTGTGTGGGAAACGTTGAGGCTGAGGGAGCAAAATGCCTCGTGGAGGGTGGGGGATACACGCTCATTTGTGAATCTCCCTTCCCTCTTCAGTTAGCTCCTTACCCTGACCAAAGATCACGCTCCGTCCCATACCAATGCCTAAATGCCTATCTCTCATCCTCTGCCGCCTGGTTTTGGCAATTACTGGCAATCCGCTTGCTCTCAGGGAGACCTTTTCCTCTGGCACATGGAGTAACACTCCTGAAGTTACCCAAGCAACCCAGCTCATGTGCCCTGCAGCCCTCTGCAGGGTGAACCAAATTTGGGGACCTTTGGGACATTGTCTTTAAAGTGCGCCTCTGGTTTGAGCGACCACACTAAGATCTGTTATCTCCATCCTGTGTGCTGCAGATCCGCCAAACCCGGCATCGCTCCGGAACCTCTGGGGACTGGGTTTC
This sequence comes from Rhinoptilus africanus, assembly GCA_013400135.1. Lineage (NCBI taxonomy): Eukaryota > Metazoa > Chordata > Aves > Charadriiformes > Glareolidae > Rhinoptilus > Rhinoptilus africanus. The sequence goes on from VXBO01011963.1 coordinate 639,015, forward strand.
ATTGCCAGGTGATGAAACCCCAGCAAATAAGAAATTTGAAATTAAAAGGGAAAAGCGGAATGGCACGTGGTGTGGTCACTCTGCAGGGGAAGAGCAAAGTCTGGCAGTTGTTCCTGTTTGGAAACTGAATCTGTTTCAGCTGTGAAGCCGATAGCAATCACATGCGCAAGGTTTCGGAGAAAGTCATCACTCTCATCCACTTCTGCCTGCTCCAGCGCCTGCAGCCCTCCTTGGGAAGGAGCAGGGAAGGGGTTAAGCGCTTCCCTTTAGGAGGAGAGCGCAGCTGCATGCCCTGAGAGCCTGGGGCTGTGGAGGCAGGGACAGCTGTCCAGAATTACCACCTGCCCTCACACATAAAAGGACTTTGCTCCGGTGAGCAAACTTGGCTGAAGCTGGGCTGCGTGGAGCTTGGTCTTGGTGAGGATTTGGGATAGGGACAAAGTTGTGCTTTCTCCCTCAGTTGCCCTTATGAGGGCCATTGGTGTTAGGTAAAGTAGCACAGTCTTGTTTTTTGGTTTTTTTTTTTTTGGCAGTTGCTTTTCTGCAATGCTCTAAGCCTACTTTGCCTCATTTTTGGGGGGGCTCTTTGAGTGCTGGTTCCAGGAAGCTCTGTTTGCTTCCTCTGTGTGTGCCTTTTCCACAAAAGAAAAAAAATCAAATGGGGAGAAGATGTCTCAGGAGACTAAACCAGAGAAGGGAATGGGAGGAAAAGAAACAAACGTTGAGGAAACAGCCTGATAGATCTGAGATAACTGAAGGTATCTTTTTAGAAAGCTTTATACAAAACTATCTCTGGACCTCAGATTTGTATTTACGTGGTCCTTGTGATGTCTAGATCTTTAAGTAAAAAGATCCTTTCCCCAGGGTAGGACTCAATCCTGGGGACAAGACCCCACTGTGACCCTCCTGTGCTCTGTCTGTCCTGCAGGGAAGGAAGCTGGTGTCCACCTGGCTGCTCGTTTCTCCAAGCTGAAAGCAGATTTTTCAAAAGTATCCTGGTATCGCAGACCTTTATAAGGTATGGAAAAATCCTTAGAATTACTGAGTGGTTGGGAAAAGGGCTTTATTTTAACTCCTCTGGCCAGATACAGTCTCTGGCTGGAAAACACTCTGTGCAGTATGAATGAAGAGTAAGTAATCTTGTATTTTTCATCTCTTGGAAGGAGCAATTGACTGTATAGGGTTCATTAATTACCAGTGTGCACACGTAAAAGAGAAATAGGGAGATTCTTTGTCTCTGTGCAGAACAGCTCTACAGAAGGAAACAGATGCTGTATGTGTCTCATTCCACTCCAGGGCAGATGCCCAAGGAATGGGCTGAGCCTTGTGTCTGTCTGTCTGTGTGCTGGAGGCACAGGCCAGCTGTGGATTAGCCTTGGCAAAGAGAGAGAAGAGTAATTAGGCTTTGGATGGCCTTTTAAATCCTAGACCACACTTGCCACCCGCTGCCTTCAGCACAGGTCTGCATTTCAACCTGTGCTAAAACGGAAAGAGACTGGAGTGGCTGAAGAGCTTTACCATGAGCAGCCCACAGCAGGGTCAGCCCCGTGTCCCCTGGGGGGAGCGGAGCCGCAGAGCTCCTCTCCTCCGCCCCGTGGGCTCAGCCGGCCTCGCTCCTGGCGGGCACCGAGGGCTGCTGGTGAGGAAGCAAGGATGAAAATGCCGTTACATCCCTTAATTCAAGGGCACTAGAAGAGACTGGAATCAATTGCTCAATCATGCTGAAGATAATAAAATTGAGGTCTCATTGAGGTCCAGCCAGGGCACGCCAGGCAGCGCGGGGGCTCGGCTGTGCTTGCGGTGAAAAGCGCCCCTCAGTCCCCCCGCCGCTTTCTTCAGCAAGTCCTGACGCTCCCCAAATGCTAGGCTGTTCCCGAGTGTCCACCTTGATGCAGGTACCTCTTGTGTCCAAGAGGCGTGAATAGGTTTGGAGGGAAGGGCTGCTTCTTGGAAAGGCCGGGCAGGGCAAGCAGCGCGGGTGGGTGAGCCTGGAGGAATGAACGGCAAAGGCTTTGCAGGTTTCCGTCTTCAGAGACATCTGAACTCTCCTGCGATGAACAAAGGCCTGTTTTCATTTTCTTGCTCATTAACATGACTCATTTTTAAAAACAAAAGGAGAAATCTTATTTCTACTCCTAACTCTTAAACTGCAATTACCAAAGCCAGCTCGAGGACTAGTTTGCCCAGTTCTCGCTCAGGGCTAATGAGCGTTGGCCAATTAAATCCTTTTTGCTTTGAAAATTCCAGTCAAGATACTTAACCACAAGGAAAAATGGTTTCTGCTGTCTTTTAACCCTATTTAAAAAAAACTTAAGAGCGTTCAGTTTAATTTGGCACTAATTCATTTTAAGCCCATTTTATATATGCTGTTTTCAACTTCAGAATCTTCTTGTTGGAAAAAAGTGATCTATCACAGCTGTTGTACCGCCACACTCCAAGAGTGAGTTGTATTCAATCTCTCTGTGCCTGGCAAAGGCCGGTGTGGTACTGTCCGTGTGTCGTGGACATTAATGTGTGAAAAGCTTGTTTTATTGATGTTGCTCTTTACTGCTGTTGTCACTTTTCTCCAGGCTCCGTGTGTACGTGTGAAGTCATAGCAGTGATGGGCTGGGGTGTAACAGAAAAACTACCCAAGGTTTAAGCCAAAGCCAAGAGATTGGTCCTTGTGACTTGTGGAAACCTGGCTTTGATTAAAATGCTGTTTGTACAGCGTTAGCAGCAGACATTGCCTTCTCGGCCAAGTAGTCGTCTTTGTTGCCAGCTTTGCTATGCTGCTTGCTGTATTGGTGTCACTGAACTATGCTTAATTAGCTGGAACTCGTACGTATATTCAAACTTTTGATTGTACGGTGACGTTACACAGAAAGCTGGCTTGAGTCGTTTACTCCTGATTTATATCCATTTCTAGATGACGTTAGCGGGTTTCAGATCACTTATCTGGTAAATGCGCTACGCATCCAAGCTCTTTAGTTTCGGAATGACTCCTTCAGGTGAACTGAGTGAGGTGGTGATGAGAGCGGCTCCTGGCCCTACAAGCAGAAATCGATGGGACACCTCTCATCAGTCATGCCCACGTATAGCTAAATAACACTTCAGAAAATGCTCAAGCATGTAATTAACGGGTACCTAGGAGAAGGAATCTCTTGTTTGATTTGGTATAATGAGAAGGATAGCTTTTTGACCTGTTAAAATGGTGGGAAGTCTTCCTGTGACTAGCCCGCCCCAGGCGATCTGACTTGGTCAGAGACAGGCGTGTGGCATGTGGCTCCAAGGTGTGTGTCTGGGATTTGCTGGGCTGATTTCCCCGGGAAAAGATCAGAAGGGTCTCCTGGATCATCAGGTGTAGTCCTGAGTAATTACACCTGGCTTTCTCTGACCCTTTTCTTTCAGGCTGGGTTCAGCCAGAATGAAGATTTTATATTTNAGGAAAGACATCATTGTAGGATATAGCTTGTGTTTCCCTGTGAAAGAGGTACAAACATCCATACAAAACCAGGGATGCTCCTAGTCCTGGCCCAGGCTGTGGGAGGACACAGGGAGCGCAGGGCTGAGCTGCCCGGATGCTTCTGCTGCGCCACCCCCTGGGATACGTCACAAAATATAGCCAGCAAGGAGTTAAGCCAAATGCAGAAAATACTTCTTGCCTTATTTTTTCTCTTTCATACCCCTCCTCCTCCCATGTGCTTTTATTTTTGTCTTGAGCTAAGTAGAAATGTGGCTTTTTCTTTTTTCTTTGGCTGAGCTTATGTTGTTACTTGATTTTTATACGATCCTCAGGTACCTAATGAAATTGCCACATGCTCCGGGGAAAACAAGTTTCATAACAGAATGACAGTAAAATGGTGCTAAAATCCTCCAGGAGAGAGGAAGGATTAGAAGAAGAAAATGCAGAATAATGCAGACATTAGCTTAAAGACAACAAAGGATTCCTAGTCCACTGACACACCAGAATCCAACAGAAGTATTCATAATTGCTAATAACAAAAGGCTGGTCTATTATAACAACTCCGTTCAAACTAAAACACATGTAAAGCTTATGTGCTAGTGAGTGTATTTTGATGATAGGTCTGGTTTAAACCTAATCTGCTGAAATCCAGACAGGATAGGAACAATGCTTTCTCTAGGGATCAACAACTTTGTCCCTGAACAGACTGCCTTATATAAACACCCATAATTGAGTTAAAATTCATGCAGACAGCTTGGATTAAAAAGAAACAAATATCAAGCAAATAAACAAAAGTCATGAGCAACGGGGGCTGGTAAAGCCATTGTGGGGAAAAATATTCTTTGAAGCATATGCCAGCGTATACTAAATCAAGAAAATTAATATTAAACACCACAGGTCACAATAATGAGCATATGTTCCACCTTCTGAGAAAGTAGCTAGAAAGACTCCTTTCAACAGTGGACATCTTGTTTAGTGTGTTGTGATTTTTTTTAATCCTACTTTTTAAAAAATGCCTGAACTGTTAAACTTAGGTATTCACCACCTCTTTGGCCTTCACTTCCCTAAACACTGTACACAGAAAAATGCTCCTGGCTTGGAGCTTGCAATGCTTTCGGCTGGTGCTAATTTATTCACCTGGGAATAAAGGTGATTTAACCAGAAGAGTTAGATAGCTGGAGTTACATGGGTGTATTTTAACTCGGTAAAGCTAGAAGTTAAGTCACTCAAGTATTTGTTCCCTTCTAGTGTCTCTTAGTTTGTCTGAAGAGACAAAAGCCTTGGCTCTTGGAGCTGGTTCAGTGGCCTGGGAAGATCCTAGCCTCTGCTGTAGCTGGTGGTATAGGGGCAAAACTCCTTCCCCATCAGGGAAACTGTGCTCAGCCCTGCCCAACAAACCTCTCCAGCCCTGTGCTGCCTTTACTCTGCTGCCTTGGGCTGGTTTGTTTTTTTTTTCCTGTTTTCTTTGCACACTCTCAATTAAATAGACGATGGGGAGCTTTGGAGAGGCGGACATTCCCCACGTTCCCAGTGAATGTAAAACCATTGAATGTTCCTTCAAATTCCTGTTCCTGACACGTGCCAAGGTGTTTGTTGTTTTTTTTCCCTTTGTAAAAGGTTCTGGGAAAGGCTGAGTGTGAGACACCCTTGAGGACTGACTTCAGCCTTCTATTTTTAGGGTAGGCTTTGAGATTGTGGGCAGCCTCCGCTGCCTGACAGGTCAGCTTTAATGTGGGCGTTTCAAGAGATTTCCCTACCTTTAGATGTAGGGACATGGAGGAAATCTATAGGAAGCTTTCCAAGTTGGCGGAGGAACATGGAAAAAGATAAGAGTGGCTCTGAAATCCAGCATATGGCCAGGGCCAGTGGGCTGCCGAACTCGCTGGAGGCGGGCGCAGGGCTTTCTGAGCCACGAAGCTGTTTGTTTCTCCTGCTGTGGTGTTCAAAGAAACCAAACTCTCTATGTTTGTAAATAAATGATATTCTACCAAATGCACACCTGACACATACTTGGTTTCAGTAACAAAAAAGCAAAATAAATTACAAGGCCTGACTAATTACAGCAGTTCAGATAACCTACTTGAAAGGAAGAAAGCTTAATAACTGTCTAAGCAACTTCCTATTTAAAGTGCTTTCTCTTTCAAAACTTCTGTTCAGTAGATTTTCATGAATTTTCCTGCTTGGCGCTGTTGCAGTGAGCACCACAACTGCGCAGAAGGATCACTAACAGTCTTTTAGTGGAGGTTTTGCCAACTTCTCCTCGTTCTTGACCTTATCTTCAGCCCCCATTAGTGACCTTTGGACAAGACTCTACTGTGACTCAGACCGTGATTTAAATCATGTATGAGAGCTTTCTGAAATAAGACTGAAAATTCCGCTAACCTTGAATTCCAAAAGCATTCTCTAGGGGCTTGGTATTTAGCTCAGTTTTCAGTTTCAGCACTGCTTACTTGTGTTGGAAAAGTTATTTTTGGTTGCTTTCTGTGCTTCATTATAATTCTGAAAATGACTAATTTGATGTGACATTTACTAATGTAGTATGATCAGACATAATTTGATCTTATTAACTTAGATCGTACCATATTAGCAAACATCAGATTCTATTTGAGAAATTTACACATGCTGCAAATGTGGATACACCTTGAAATCATACTGTATTAGTATAATTTGTCAGCTTAATGTTGTATTTGGTAAAGAGTGTCAGAATGTACTGCAATTTATAGCTAGCTACTTATAAATCTGCAAAGATTCAGGTTGGCTGTGCTGTTGTCATATAGTTTTATCACGTAAAACCCGAACAGTGATACCAGACTGCTGCAGCAAATATTTGATGTCTTTCTGTTCTTTGGAAGTGCTTTCACCGCCTTGCGTATTGGTGTCTGAAATCTAAGCTAGCGAAGTGGAGTAAAGAGCTTATCCCCACCCCGTCCGTGTGTGGTGGTGCCCAGTGTGGCCCGAGAAGTCTGCGTGAACTAGGAAGCAACAGATGATGGAGTGGTGCAGCTGCATCAGCTCTACATCATCACATTAACCCGTATGATACTGCTTTTTGGTTTCCTGCTAGGCAGCAACCAGTTTTTTAAAAGACTAAATATTTGTTGATATTATTTACGAAGAAACTGAAAGGCCAGTTGCCCTTTATAACCTTGTGGAGCTGAGATAATAACTCTCATGTTTGCTCCTTCCCTTCTGCTCTAGAGCTATGATTTCTCTTTGCCAATCCAGACTGTAACTGGAGGCTTATCTCCTGTGTTCCTAGCAGAGACCCTGCCTCTTTGTCCTTTTTTTTTTCTCCTTCTCTTTTTTTGGGGAAGAAGTTTTTTTTTCCTGGCCTTGAGGGGTACCAGCAGAGCATCAGTGCATTCCCATCCGAGCCAGCTGGCTGTTACTGCTAAGGAGGCTTCGGGACAATACTGCAGTGGGCTGGAGGGACAAACTGAGCATCTCTGCAACAGCTGGGCAGTGGTTTTGGGTCCGCAGCTGAATTAAACTGTGGTTGTGTTCTCGGGGAATATGGGCCCCTTGCCGGTTTGGGTCATTCTCTCCTCATGGCACCACAGATTCTGCTACAGGGAGTTAGGACAAAAGTAGGGTTTGGACAATTCTAAATCATCCAGATCAGATGTGTCCCTTGTAACCAGACTTGGGCAGAATTAGGCTGATGGAATTGTATGTTGGCATTTCAAGGCATGAGCCCCCTTTTGTGAAGGTGAGATCAGTGAGATGTGTGCCCAACCGTGGCAAGTGTCTTTATCTGCTTGCAGCCTCCACGGGGGCCTCTGCAACATTGCACCTCTGCTCTCTGAGACAGCCAAGGACCAACTGGTTTTGGCTTTGATGATTCAGGATTTGCATTCCAGGTGCCCTCCAAGCTCCCTACTTAAAAAGTGAAAGAGGCCATGAGCAATGGCAGCAAGCAGTCCTGGAGCTCCTGCTTTCCAAAGGGTTTTCCCGCAGTCTAGATGCATTACGGTGTCATTATGGTGGAAAAGATGGCTTGTAGACAGGGAGAGGAAGACCTGAACACCTGAGTTTCAGTGCCCAACAGCCACAGTGAGTGCTGGGGCTGAGTGTATGGCGGGACAGGAGGGACTGGGGTGTGGGCTCAGCACCAAAGCAGTTGGTGGTCCAGGGTGTCTAATAGAAAGTGCAAACCATTTCCCATCTGCAGTGGAAAGAATTTAAAGAAACAGTTAAGATCTCACTGTAAAAACTCAGGTTCTGACTGCCATGATCTACTGGACCTGCTGCGCTGGGATGAGCCAGGACGGGCTTTGCAGACACAAAACCCCAGGTGTCCAAGTGAGCCACGGGGCATCAGTGGCCTGTCACAGCTGACTGGGGGGCTGCTGCGGGACCTCAGGCCTTCGCCTTCAGGGATGAGGGATAGGTGGGAGTTTGACTGGGTTTTGTCCATCAGAATACACAGGAGCTGTAGCAAAAGCTTTCATTTTTCCATGTTTCAGAATCTTCTTCATTTAGATGTCAGGTTACCCCCTGATGTAACTTTTGTAAAAACCCTGAATGAGGTTATCAGAAATCCCTCACTAAGCTAGTAAAATTTTACTGAATAAAAAAAAACTGAGCAGAGCACCTACAACAAAAAAGGGCATTTGAGCTCTTTTCATTGACCATGATTTTGAAAGAACATGTTCATTTTTAACCAGACAATGGTTTTGATCCAAAACTGATAGTGTTGCATCTTTCCCAATGGATTCTTCTCTTTTGTGTTATTTTTTCATGCTCTAGTTGGAAAATAACAATCAAAAGCAATTCCAGGCTCTAAATTCCCTTTGTTTCCACCAGATTGTTCCAAACACTGAGCAAATCCAGGCAGTTGTCAGCCTGAGTTTCTGTTACTCTGATGCTTTACATCTCTGAAGACAAGGCTGCCTCCTGCTCAGCTCTTCAGATAATTTAGAAATCTGGTGCTGGAACTTTATTTCATAGAGGAAAACAGATGAGGGTTTTGTCAGGTGATTCCTCTGTTTCCAGGTGTGCCCGAAAATAAGTAAGAGGTCTTGAATCTAAACCGCCTTCACCACACTGTTCAGCGATGCAGACGTGTTAAGGAGCTGTTGGTACAGAATATCTTTCTCATTTTATCACATAATCACACATGGAATAGCTCAGGCGTTTTTGCCTGTAGTGAATTCCACAGATGAACAGAAATAGGAAAGAACTTGCCTCTAACTTACACCAGTTCTTCAAATTTTCATTTCAGTAGAAGCTTTGCTTTATTCTTTCTGACTTTGCCTTACATATATAGCTAGCTACAGGTATGTGCATGGTGCTTCAGACTCAGTATGGATTTTAGGTGAAATGGCTATTTCAGTTTAAATCTAAGTGCAGTATTTTGGTTAGGTGCTTTGCTGAAGTTAGGTTTTGTCCACTTCTTGTACTGTTTTTTAAGATAACAGTTCTGGTATATGTGTAGGTGTGGACAAACAAAGTGCGTCAGCTACGGCATAATTAATGGTAACTAACAGGGACAGAAGTTCAGGAGGAATGTCACAAGGTTTTTGTTCTTCCTCTAGAATAGTGGTTTATAATTTCATGTGTATGTATACATAAAAGTACATTAAACATTTATAAGTATATGTATAAGTTTCATCATGAGCTTCTTGTTTCATTGAGGGCATGTGTATTTCCAGTCTCCTGGATTCAGCGTTTCTCAGAGGATCTGCTGGGTGAAGGCTGCAGTGCCAGTCGCCAGTCTCAAGGTCAGGCTGGTCCCTTCGGCTCCCGTTCCTGCTAGGACAGCAAACCTGCGGTACAATTCCTTTGCAGGCAGGAGAAGGCATGCACTGTACTTCAGCTTCTGTTCCTAATGAAGAAGGTTCTTTAAGAGTGTACCAGAGAACAAAGTGGTTTCAACCGTTCTTTAACTTGTTCTGGTGTGAGCTCTCAGAGTTTATAAGGCTCTTTCTGCGAGATCTCTAAAGCTCTACTGGAAACTTCTTTGGGGAAAATACACTATTAAGAGAATATTTGATCCAGATATTAAAAAGTTGGTTGGGGTGTTGAGCAGTATCAGATGGAGTGAAGATACATATTAAGTTTGCACTGTTAATGAAATGTAAAAGAACGTAAACTATGAACACAAAGCAAAGGCTATCTTTTGTTCTTAAAACAATCCAAGTGCCCTGGTAATTTAATCATGGGATTAATAGTTCATCTGCTAGTAGTTCAATGGAGAGAATATTCACACTGGATTTGGTTTTACTCTGGTATTCCATCAACCTTGGTAGCTGTGACCTGCTGTTAAATACAAAACAGGTGTTGGAATGGAGTTAGGTCTCTGGATTACTTAGACATGTGGACTACAAAATGGACTTTGTGTAACTAAACTTGTATAGATTCATATTAAAGTGCTGCTAGTGACCATTTAAATACCACTTCAAATTAAATTCAACCTGCACATGACAATGAGCAAGCAGGGCTGGGATTTGGTAATGAATTATATCTGTTGAATGGGCAGCCGTGTGGAACAGTGCTGAATTACAAAATCCCCATTTTGGACTGTGATTCTTTGTCTTGTGCTGCACTCAGAAAGTTCTTCAACTAAAATTCACTCTTATATTCTTAAATAGAATCTTATATTTATTTTTTTCTTTTAAAACTAGTGTTTGCTTTTGAGCAATGTTGTAATATTAACTGCCTCTCATGGCAACATCTTAATTATCATCGATATAGAAAGGTACGAGCAGTGTAATAAAAAGCCACTGGCAAAATCTTGGGTAGTTTGGATGGATCTTCAGCCTTCAAGTTAAGAAATAAGATTCCTTTCTACTTAATGCTGTGGAGTGTGAGCAGAGCCCTCTTGCCACACCACTACACCCGTAAATCGAAGTGCTGGTGGTAGCAGCAGTGCTGAAAAGGTGGGAAGGATTTGTGTAGAATTACACCTCTCTAACCCCATTCCTGCCTGGCTGCACCCGGACCTGCCCCCGATGGCACCCTCTTGTGAGGTGGCAGTGGTGCCCAGTACCTGTGCCCTGCTGTCCCTGTGGAGCAGCATTCCACCAGCCGCTCCCAGTCCCTTGGCTTAGGGGTTTCAAGCTCACTTGTATTTCTGGCTTTAAAAAATGCCAGCTTGGACTTGTGTTGGTGAGGGAGAGAGGTCCGTCCCCCCTGGGGCACCGGCAGTGAAACCCTGGGGGAGAGGAGCTGCGGATGGGCAGAGGTTGTGCTGCCCCGGTGCCAACACTGCTACAAGAGTCAGCGCAAAAGCAGAATGGAGTGAGGCTGCCATTCCTGTCATCTGCCCTTTCTGGAGCCGGGGGACTCGGTCTCTACGCCCCTTCTCCAATTCCTCTCCTCCCTTCTGCTCTTAAAAGTCACTACGGGCAAGGAAAGTGGGGTAGGAACTCTCATTCTGATGCAATTAAATTAATTCCACCTCTATAGAAAAGTCAAGGGACTTTATGGACTTATTTCTTCTCTTGAAGCTGTGTTTGCTCAGTTTTTAAATTCTGTCCTGCTCCTGCCAGGCAAGGCACTGGACGGCTCCGTTGCTTTGTAGCGCTGCAGTCTTCAAACGGTTCTTCATTGCTCTTAATGCTTTCAAATGGACTGCCGTAACCTGCTATTCGCTGGGCTGAAAAAAATCAGTTTCTTTGTTTGAAAACTGCAATTCCCTTACAGTAAAGGTGCTACTTTGCCCCAATATTCAATACTGGTGTTACAAGAAAGGCAGTGGATTGAAATTAAGTTGTGAATGATCTAAAGTTTTTGCAGTAAACTGTAATTAATTTTTTTTTCTTTAAAGTTGACCTACATCTTTCAATCTGGCTGCAGGGCAAAAATCTAGTAGAAGTAGAATTAGGTTCTCAGTTGAACTAAAGTCACACACTTGAATGTTCACTTTTAGAGGTGCATCTTCTTTACGCAGTGACTCACTAATTGAAATCCTATGTGCTCAATACCAAATTTTAAGTCAAATTTGAACTAATCTCTTTTGATGTAGACTTATCAACCTCTGTCTGTTAATACAGCCTGCTGAGCAGGATTTGAAGGCCAACACCACATCATGCTATCCAACTTTTACCAGAGCAGGGTTTACACAGGCTGTTTGGACCGTATCCTCTGGATAATCCTGTTGTCAGACTGCACACTGAATAGGCACAGTTGCGCTTCCTGCGTGTCACATTGCAGTCCAGTCAGAAATAAAACATGCCATTTTGGCATTATCCATATCATTCCATATAATATTCCATGGCTGATCTGGATGGTTTTGGAGGAAAGTGACCTTAAGTACCCGCCCACTTGCTTAAGGCCTTCAAATCTGCTCAAATGACAGACACCTCTGTAGTTCTGCAGCTCTGTAGATGTTTTTATCCAAGTCTTATAATTAATTGTGTTGGGTCTACGCTAGGACACTACAGACCCATCCGAAATGAGGTGGTTCACTGGTATGAAAGCACCTAACTCTTTCTGAAGTTTAAGCAGCTTTGAACTACTGGACAGAACTTCTATCAAACCTGTGCAGAAACATTTTGCCCCCAGACCTTCCCACTAGGTTATAAACCTAGCTGATGTGTAAGCGCAGCGTTGATTTATGTGTTCATAGATCATTGTTTGCAGCTTTTTCCTGTGGGTTTCCAAAGGTGTAGCTGGACAGCTGAAAGGATGGTGGCTTGTGCAGGCTATACTGACGGCTGCATTTTGGGCCAGGTGAAGTTCTAGGGAGGAAAGAAGGGTCTGCTACTTCATGGGGAGGAACTGGGGGCTCTTTGTGAGAAACTTCTGCAGGCAAATGGAGAACTTTTTGTACAAGGATGTAAGGAAAAGCTTAGCGGGGAACTTGCGCTGTAGAGCAGATGCCAAACTAGCCAAGATGATGAAAAGGGAGACTTTTTCAGGAGCCTACAGGGATCTCTGTAGGAAGCTGTTGAGGTTATGCAGGGAAGGTTTGGAGGAAGAAAACTCAGTCAACTCATTAGACTCAATGTTAAAGTTTCTTATTTTAATCTTTCTTCTGTCTGAGCTGAATTTCCCCTTCTGTTCTATCGATCTGCAGCAGTAGTGATCAGGTGCTTTTGGTACCACGTTTGGGAAAAGAAAGGACAGGTTAGCTTCAGGGCTGTGGCCAACCGGGGTAACTTGCAGAGAAGTTGGGTATCACTTTTGTATCATCAGGTAGCACGTGGGAGATGCTGGCTTAAGGGCTTGGGCACAGCACATCCTCCATGGAGGATCCATGGGGGAGCTACAAGGATGTTGAGGGGTCCAGAAAACGTGACCTCCAAGGAAAGACAGAAATAGAGGTTCTTTTTGCCTGGAGAAAAGATGGGGTGAGACCTCTCATTGCATAGACTTGTTGTTAAGGAGAAAGGTGGTTACTTGTTCATGTCCGCAGTGAATAAACCTGGAGATATTCCAAGTGGTTAGAGCAAGGAAGACTTCAAGTTGGGCAGTAGGAAAAAAATCCTTTGCAGGAAGGATTGCTGAGGGATGTCCTGTCTGAGAGAAGCTGTGGAGCCTCTCTCTTTGGAAGCTGGTTAACATTAGATCACAGATGACATCAGTGTGATTCATGCTTCACTGCTGTATCTGTGTGATCTCTGTGACCTCTCCAGGTCCCTTATGGTCCTATAATTCTGTGTTCTAGCAGCAAAGCAGAAATGTGGATGAAATACTAGTTTTAGAGCAGCACAGATATTGATTTTCTTATTATTATTTTTTCTCCTTCCAAGGTCATGGGCAATGAACTCAGGAACACTTGACCAAAAGTGATCCCCTGAATCAACGAGTCTAGTCATCTGCTATCGAAATGCTGGGCTATTTAATCACTTTTGAGATCTTTACAGAGTTGATCTCTAAATACAGTTAGCATCTGCCACGGATATATTTAAGGCAGATGATTGGTGAGGTGGTAGAAATGTGTATAATGTCGCGTCCTTTATTCACCGGTCAGTATGCTGAAGCTAGCGGAATTACTGACGGAAGAAAGAGCATTCCTCTGCATAACTTTTCACATGCAAATTTCTAATTCCTGGCTTTATCACAGGAGCTTTAAAATACAGCGAACCTGCCAATGTATTCTCCTTTTATAAAAGTACATGATGATAAATGCTGTCACTTGAAATTATTTTTTTTAAAAATCACTACAGCTGGAAAGAATGACATTTGATTCCACCTGATCTCAGATGTTTGATATGATGAAAGTGAGGCTTTTCATGGGTGCAGGCTTTTTTATTTTTATGGTGTGCTTTTGTTAAAACGTGTCTAATGTAAACATTGGAAGCATATTGTTCAGATGTAGATTTTCTTACATGCAGATAAGGCAGTTTTGGATTTACTGGGGCAAAGTCAAATGCGCCATTACCTATGTCATCCCATGCAGCTGGAGAGAAGCACATTTAGGATCCTTGGCCACTTGGATTTCAGTGAGCTCTTTTCAGCAAGAACATCCTTGTTTGTTAGAAGTTGAATAAAGGAGGAAGGATTGTGGGAGGGTGATTCTGGCAGGGATGAGGTAAAGATCATTGTGGCGCTCTCCATAGATTAATCCATTAGTCTCTATTCTTCGTGTTTCTGGGACATGAATACTACAATCCATTTTAATGAGAATTGTGTTTCAAGTACCATCTATCTAACGTGAATTTTTGGTATGGTAGGAGTTCATGTGTCTCTTGCAGGCAGCAAATTCTTTTCCACTTTAGAAGTAACTACATTCAAAAACTGTGGCCTACCTTAATTTGAATTCAAAGCTGAGAGGTAGGTCCTGATCAAAATTAAATTGCTTTTCTGAATAAATGGCAGTTGTAATCATTATTTAGTCCTGAAATTGGCTGGTACATTCAGAGAAATTAATGTTTAAAAGAGGCTTCAGTAGAATCACTTCAGGAAACTGAACATCCTCCCTTAAAAAAAAAAAAGTGAAAGCATTAATGGCAAAATAATTAAATAAATATAAAAATACCTTTCTGATTTGAGAATTAGATTTGCTTGTTTTAATCTAGGAAACTGGCTTGCCCTAAACCCTCTTTTAAATGAGCACTGCCTTGAGCTGTTTTTCCACTCACATAGACCATTGCGATAATAGCTAAGCAAATTAGCTTTTTTCTCATGTGTGGGGAAACTGAGGCACGGGCAGATGAGATGCCCTGCCCATAGCTGTATTAGATGTGTGTGAGAGCTGGGAATTGAGCACTGATCTCCTGGAGCCAGCTGTGTGAGACTTGATATGTGAAAATAAAATGCACCTCAAGGCCAAGCGGGGGGGAATAAATAAAAAATTGGATTGTAGACCCTGTCCTGACCCTTTAATCTCTGCTCCTAATCCTAATTTCCACTCCCTGCCAGCATGAACAAAAGAAAGGCTAGCATTTTGGCCAAGGTGTTTGAGTACCATAAATAATTTAGAACTTCTACATTGCTCACGCGCAGTCATTGCTTGGGAACGACTCAAAATAATAGTGAGGGTGATGATCAGTTTCTGGGGCAACTGTGTGAATCGTGACGTGGCTTGACAGGTTTCTAGATGCCTGCAAAGCTTTGCAAATGTAGCCCTTGAACTGTGTTTTCTCCGTGTCGCTGTTTTCTGGTACATCCTGAACCCCTGCCCGCGCAGCCCTTGCGTCCTCTGTAACGGAGAGAATTCTGCCCTGCTGTGTCACGGCTGCAGCGAGACAAGCGAGGGACTGCTCTCCCCCTCCTAGTTCTTTCTTATTGTTGTTACACTCCTTCAGAAAAACTAGGGTTTTTCAACAGACAATCCTGTGGGATATATCTCTGCTTAGATGAAACGTGTTTGAAGGCACTGGTTAAGGATGAGGAGACGTGTGTGTTCCTGGCTGGCTGCGGCGCGGCTGTGGAGTACGCGCTGCCTGAGGATGAACTGAACGCGGGGTGAGGGTCCTTGCGGTGATGACTGAGGGAACTGGGGTTGTTCAGCCTGGAGAAGAGGAGGCTGAGGGGAGCCCTCATCCCCCTCTACAACTCCCTGAAAGGAGGGTGGAGAGAGATGGGGGCTGAGCTCTTCTCCCTGGGGACAAGGGATAGGACAAGAGGAAACGGGTTCAAGTTATGTCAGGGCAGGTTTAGATTGGATATCAGGAAACATTTTTACACTGAAAGGGTTATTAACCATTGGAAGAGGCTGCCCAGGGAGGGGGTGGATTCCCCATCCCTGGAGGTATTTAAGAAAAGGGTAGATGAGGTGCTGAGGGACATGGTTTAGAAGTGGTTTTTGTCAGGGGGGGTTAATGGTTGGACTTGATGATCTTAAAGGTCCCTTCCAACCTCACCGATTCCATGATTCTATGATTGAGAGCCAGGATGGAGCCACTGCTGGGGTGTAATATTTAGTGTCAATTCACTTGTCGCAGTGAGGTTGTGCCTGCCCTGGGGTGGGTACCACGGCCTCTGGGCACTGCCCTCCACCTCCCCTTTTTTGTGAAGGAAGTGACGCTTCTGCATCTCGGAGCATGGAAAATGCTCTTGGGAGAGCTTTAATGGAAGAGAAAAGGCCTTTGAGGGGCCCAAGCAACTACGTGAGCCCTGTCAAACTTGCATGTGTTTGGTAACCGACCTCAGCACAAAAGCTAGGGAAGGGAAATGGGAAGTGCCCAGCAGGTGGGTGCTTCAGCCACCCTGAGTGCCCCAGACTCTGCTGTGGTGGAATGACAGCTCCCAAGGTCATGCCAAAGACATGCAAAACTGCACAGAAATAAGCCCAAACTCTAGTCTCTGACATACTATGTAGAAAGCTCCGGTTGTATAGGAAACCTGAGGTAATACGGTACGTTCTGTAAAGCAGAAAACCCTTGCTGGTGTGAGCAAAGCTTCTGAAATAATCTCTTCCTTTCTGCTTCTCTTCTCCTTTCTGCTCTCAATTGAATGGCCATTAGGTGATATATTCCCCACTGGCTGCAAACCCCTGCAGGGATCCCTGCAACGAAGGGCAGACATTCCCACAGCAATTCTGGAGGGCTCAGCAGAGCTTATTCCCTCTGAAGCTTTTCTTGGAGGCTTTTCCGCCTTTCCCTGTGGCAGTCCTTTGCCTGGTGCTCTGGCAGACACGGTCTGCTCTTTGCATGTTTACTGATTTCCAGCTTTTCCACTGGCAGCACAAATTCAATCAGAATTTCATATTATTTCAGCAACCCACAGCAAAAGTAAATGCCAATAATATTGGAATATGATAATAGCCCTGTGCACAGGCCTGCAAAATTTGCTGTAGCAGCTTGCACGCTGTTACCTAAAATCTCTGAACTTTTATGCATAGCCGAACCAAGCAGGGTGAAAAATACCTCCATCCTCAGAGCTTTTCAGAGGGTACATTAGACAAACATCTGCTAGGAATAGATTTGATTTTGATTTGGGGTTGAGGACACAACCCTCGGTTGGAAGGGACGTTTCAGATCACCTAGTCCAACCATCAACCTCAATCTGACAATCACCATCCCTAATCTAAACCATATCTCTAAGCACTACGTCTACCTGTCTTTCAAATGCCTCCAGGGATGGTGCCTCAGCCACTTCCCTGGGTTGTTGATTCAAGTCAAAGGAAATCTTTCCTATTGACGCTTTGGGGGCAGAGGGGTCTTATTCAAAGGTCACTATCTAGAGCAAATCCAGAGTCCTGGGCAGGTGATGTATGTGCTGCATCCTTGATGTTCTTGTTGTTGGAAAATGATGAGAAACCGAGGTAAATGACACAGACCCCGGTGTCCTACCTGCAAGGCATGTAGGGCGCTTGGAATATATAAGCGTTTCTGCTAATGATAAGCCATCATTCTAAATGATGCAAACAGCTGCAGGTGCTTTATTATTCAAGACAAATCATCGCCTTCATTTGTTTCCATCAGAAACTGACTTAGAGAGCCCATCTCTAAGGATGGGAAATGAAATAAGTGACTCTTTTGACAAGAATTACATATTACTGTAGCTTTAGCATTATCAAGATCTGGTTTATCGGGGTAACAAAGTTATGCGTTTTTAATATCAGACTGAGATATATTCAGTTTGGAGGGAGTGTTTTTGAGAAACAAGAAAAGAGAGTGATATAGGGGAAAAAATTCGGAAAACTTTCTAGAAGCATTTTCTGGACGAAAAAAGATGCCTAGCTTTTGAAACTAGAAAAACAGATGCATATTTTTCTACCAGATGCTTAAACTAGCACTTGATCTGACACATCTGCTAGGGTTTAGAAAGCACAATTCCAGGTCAACAAAAGGAGGTTTGTGTTCAGCTCAGCCTTCAGCCATGCACTGAAGTGTTTTGTTCCATCCCGGCCTGCAGCCTGATTTCCAGCTCCCAGCTTTACCAGGTACTGAGTGCCTTGAATACCCCAGTGAATAGCAATTAATGACACTCAGCCACTTCAAATGCTGGGATAAATTGCAGCATCTCCCAAAGGTGGCTATTAGAGCTAATCAGAAAATGCTGTACTTCCTGCAGAAAATGTCAACTTCTTGTTTTTGTAAACCAAAGGCAATCAGAGTAAGTTCTTTCTCCAAGGAAAGCGCCTTTAAAATAAAACCGCATACTTTTCATAAATATTCTCTCTGGTCAAACCCCCAGATTTCTGTCAAAAGGTTTTTGGCTGGCTTTAATGATTATTGCTAATACTGCCAAATACTGTGATCCAGTTGCAAGGAATTTTAATAGAGGTTCATTTTAAGAACTGCATCCCTTCAAACCGACTCTGCGGTTAAGAATATTAGGGCTTGTGAGATTCTGGGGAGAAGTATTGCAAAGGAGAATATCAGCGTTCAAAAAGGATGACACTATAAAAACCTCTTGAGGCTTAAAATTTATGACCATCTATACCGCAAGAGTTGAGTCGAAGGCAATATTTCAGTGCAAACAAATCAAATGTGATTATTTCACTGAACTTGAACCAGATTTAGATGTTTTTCAGATCTGGCATGAGTTCAGTTCTTATTTTGTTAAAATTTGAAAGTTAAATGAGTTTAAAGACTTCCTGCCTGTGAGTGTGGCGTACAGAAGTGAGGCGCATAAGCAGGTGCTGCTGTTGAGCACTAACTACGTTTTTTGGAAGTTCTACAGCCTTCATTTTATATTGAAGGAGTGGAAATAAATATTATTACTGTGCTAAGAAATCTCTTTGGCTGTTTCTGAAATCCAGCTATTTGCAATATTCCGTTTTTTCTTTTTACTGCTTCAAACTGGACATCTAGAGGGTATAAACGTATTCTTTTTTAGAATCACTAATATTTTTAATTGCTTCTGGTGCAATATTCAATTGCTAACGAGTTTTGCTTCTCGCTGACATTTCTAGGGCAAGTTAGGTTAAACTTGCAAAAGCCATAGTTGATAGTAACATAGCACCCTGGGAATGCTATTTTAGGGCAGTAGACGTACCATACTGCATGCTGTCGCAGAAATACAATTGCACGCTAGAAGAACTGATGTGAAGAAGCCAAGTATTCATGCTGCTTTCTGGGAGCTGTAGTTATAAGGGAGGTGTGTACTTGACTGTTTTGTCAGACTATTTCCTAGAGACAAAATCAGCATCTAAACGTTCCTTTCAGCCAGTAAACAAATCCGGAACTATCAGTCTTCACCTCTTGTTTAAACTACAAGAGGAGTAGCACATATGCAAATGGCAATAAAGTTTTGCCTGTATCCTGTTGAATTATTTGATATCTGAGGTTGTTTGAACAACTCACTGGACAATATAAGCTTGAAAGGTTGGTTGGTTTGGGTTTTTTTTTTTTTCAAAATAAATATCTCCAGCAATGAGACTACCTTCACACACAGATCTGCTTGGCAGAGAGGCAGTAGCTTTAGTCCAATTTTTTTAATGAATATGCTAAAAATTCACTGAAGCCAGCAGCTCTGAAAAGCAGCTGCCAGCACAGAACGACACCATAAAGCACATAAAGAAAGGAGAGCATGGACGTTTGGGCTCCAGCCGCTGGCTCCGGTGGCCACGCATCCTGCGGCTCCTCGGCATTTGGGCAGCGTTGGGGTGGAAATTGTGTGCTTTTGTACCAGGCAATTATCAGTCATTTTGGGCACGGCTGGGCAAGCCAGCGTGCACGTTTGCTGCCAGCGCTACTCGCCTACTGCCCACCATCCGGACGGGTGCTGGTTTGAGTAACACGGCTCTTTATTTGCAGTTTATGGGTCTTCCTATCGCCCACCCGCTTCCAGGGGTCAGAGCGGATGCTCTGCTGTGTGTGCTCTTTAGTGATGGGCTGGGAAAAAGGAATTTCTAGGGGGAAAAACAAAAGAAGGGTATGGTTTTGTTTGTTTTGTTTTGTTTTTTAAACTGCGATTCCCCTGTACAAAGCCTACAGATTTCCTGCAGTGCCATAAAATAATCCCAACCAAATGAACTCAAAGCCAGCTCAACCTCTGTCCAGCCAGTTTATACCGAGAGCTGGGTAAACCATGCAGTGAAAATGATTTCGCTCTCCGTTTCGTCTTGGTTTTCTGTCCCTCTGATGTGTGAGTTGACCCTGCTTTCAGCAAAGGGATTATTTATTCCTTGGTATTCACTGCATAGATCTTGTAAATAAAGCTTGTAAATTGTTTGCTTTGACTATTTGCTGCTTGTGAGATGTGAATGTATTATTATGTTTAATCAGAGCATGCTTGGAAGCAGAAGTATTTTTCATGAATAATGACTTTATCCAAATATAATGAATGTGATTCTTCTGAATTCAGTGGATTTTGGATTAGGTCCGAAATGAGTGGCATATAGAAAGCATCAGTGAGGATTTATTTTGGTGTGTGCATTTCTCATTTTTTCTTTACCTCAAGATATTGTCATATCTTGCACCTTCTTAGATACAGGAACCAGACACACCTGTAGCTTTGCTACTGGCTTTCAAAAATAATCAAGAAATGGAATGACTTTCAAAAACTGAGGATACAGAATTTATTATGATCCAACTGGAAAGGGTACTATTTAATAGTAGTGCCTGCTTGCAGGTAATTTTATCTGAGCCATCAGGTGGGTAAATGCATAACACTGAGAAACACATAGAGGAGGTTTCTTAGAATACATAAATTGTCCGATTGCGCAAGGTGAAACAGTGCCACTGGGAAGCATCAGTCAGCCTCAAGCAGTAACATGCACCCCACCTTCAGCTGCTTGTAATTTTGGCAGACTTTTACCAGCTTGAGAGGAAGTTCATTTGTTGTCTGTCTTGGATCAAAGTTTCCCGTGAAAGTTAGCCAGAAAGCCTAGTGAGAAGCGGCGGTGTTTTGTTAAGGTCAAAACTCAATGCTCCTATGGAGATCTGGTGTAGCCCTTTGAAATTTGGCAGATATTGTGTCCTCACTCAGTGACGTACCTGTTGTCTCATGGAGAATAGACGTGTGTTGCTCAGATAAATTCTACAAATATTTGCAGGCTTAGGAGGATAGGGCAGGGCTTGCTGGCCATGCTTTGAGTGCGGTGGTGGAATAAAAGAGCTTCAGCAATGCCATCCAGCCTAAAGTGCTCCAACTTGATTACAACCTGTCTGAGAATGCTTTAGTTCAAGGTTGAACAGGATTTGTCTTTGTTTTTCTGTTTAAAGAAATGCTTGGGTTTGGGTTTTTTTAGGACAAAGGTGTCGGGTCTTGAATTCTGTCTTTGGCAAGCTCACATCAAATGTGTGCGTGTTCCGACAGTTGTTTCTGTCTCAAAGCTGTGGTGTTGCAGCGAGACTAGCAGGGCTAAGGGTGATGGAAAGAGCGACTGAGGGTGAAGAAGAAACAAGGCCAAGAGCTGGGATACAGGGAATTGGGCAGGTCCAGGAGGATCTTCAAACTTGTTGCAAGGTTCAAAATTTCAGTCGGACCAGCGGTTACTGCACTCGCGCAACCTCCCCCTTTGAATGGAAGTGGGGCCACGTGAGAACATCAGCGCATGTAGTTCCACTAAGGAAAAAGGTTCAGGAAATGGGGAAAAGCCTACCCGGGTGTTACGTTCTCTCTGACATCTGGGTTGCAGAGTGGTTTGGCGCTGCCTGAAAATGCTTAAAGCAGAGGGTAGAGACTTTGTGGACAAGGTGGGGAGTGCTCTCCTCTGGTTAGCTCCTGTATGAAGAGGACCTTTTTTTCCACTGGAATTTGGATCATGTTCTTCCCTGATTAGGTTTTTTAATATATTTTTCAATATTTTTCTGAAGTGTTAGCTGCACACGCAGCATCTCCTAGTAGTTTCTTAATTGAAAAAAGTCAGTTTAGCTTTGTAGAAATTAAACTGTCTTAAAGTAGCACTGCCTGGAGTGCAGGATAAGAAACACCATTCTGTATAACACACCGCTTCATTCCTGTTCCTCACTAAGAAACCAGGTTGGAAGTGACTGCCTCTTCCTAGATAGGGGGTATTTGTTTAGAGTGGACGTGTTTGGAAATGCGCAGGAGCATGGTGTTCCTGAGGACAGTTTCCCAGCCCGTTTGAAACAGCA
The DNA here is from genome assembly GCA_013400135.1 of Rhinoptilus africanus. Taxonomy (NCBI): domain Eukaryota; kingdom Metazoa; phylum Chordata; class Aves; order Charadriiformes; family Glareolidae; genus Rhinoptilus; species Rhinoptilus africanus. The sequence continues at coordinate 660,843 of VXBO01011963.1, forward strand.
GCCTGTGTTTCAGACGTACCGAGTTTGTGAGCAGGAGGTGTCGCCTGCAGAGGTGATAAATCTATTGACTCCCACCATGTGGGGTATGAGGAGAACTTGCTCCATATTCCCGTACACCAGCTCGCCTATGCTCTGCGATGGCTAAATTTTATCCCTTCAATTTCTCACACTCCTGGGTCTTAACAATTTCTATAAAAAAGCAGATTTATTCCCAGCATGTACATTATATGAAACAACTGTTTCAGTTTTTTAACAGAGAGTTGCCTGATATTCTGAATTCAGCAAAGTAAAGCAGCTTTTTAATGCGAAGGATGTAGAGCTATTGGAAGATTCCATGTGTGATAGAAGAGATTCTTGATCTCCATTCCAAAGGCAACATATCCTCTTTATTCCTTAGGAAATTGCCACAACTGGAGTAAACTTGATCTCACTGAAATCAACGGAAGCTTTTCTATTGGCTTTGCCAGCAACACCTTCCTTGTCTTTATTTTACACCTAGGGTACAGTAGAGAGAACACTTTGGGGTATAATCCTCTTGAGTGTTGTGTAGGATTTTTTTCCTTTTGCTAGGGAGATTTTGCATTTACTTATGCCATGGATTAAAAATGTCATGGCAGAGCACTGTTTCAATCAACAGTTTTAATGATGTGTGATTATTCATAGCTTTCTGAAAATGTCATAAGTAGTTCCACTTCACATGATAACATATGCTTCCTAAGCAAATACCGACAAACTATCTTGATTTGCAGTTTCTTACAGTAGAGTTACAGGCTCCTGAGTAAAGAGGGAAAACAACATTTGAGATACAGAGAAAAGTACAAGTCCAAAGAGACTAATCCTTAAATAAATGCAGATGTCTAGTCTTCCAAGCTGTTGTCCCAGGATTTCATCTATACTGCTTATCTGTTCGAATCTGAAAAATGCCTGTTTTGCTTTCCTGTATGAAATACATTATAGATCTTAAGTGTAACAGATCTCCCTCCTTAAATGTTACAGCAGACTGAACGCTGGCAAAAATGCTATATTGATGCGTACAAAAGGCATTGGTGTGAGTACCTCAAGCTTTATGCCAGTGATACCCAGTAATACTGCTTACACCATGCTAAGATTTTACAAAACAGTCAACTCTGAACCAAAGATTGCTCCTGTCATCTGCTATATATAATAAAGGAGGGTGACAGCAGTCAGGCTGCTACAGAATGATGAACTGAGGGGGAGAAATACTGCTGAAAATCATCTGTGTGGCAGTGACACCTTCACTCTCTTTGTCTGAGGGATGGTGGGTCGGAGTCAGGGGGAAGGAGGTGGGAGGAGCGGCAGGACGTCGGCTGTGCGGCCGCTGCTGCAGAGCTCTATAATTCTGCCTCCTGGGAGCTGAGAGTGATGAATTAAATGTCACCAAGTGGACGCGAGAGCAGTCGGGAGTGCCAGGAAGAGCCGCTCGATGATCTCATCACTCCCCGTGGGCCGCGGCAGCCTCAGCGCCGAGCTGCACCCTGTGCTGGACCAAGCTGAGATCAGCCATTGCTAAATGTTAAAGAGGGAAAAATTATCTCTTGGTTAAATATCTCGTTTGCACACCTCAGGGAACAGCAGCATTTCTTAACGGCCTCGTCTGGACCAGGATTTTTTTCAGGTGTTCTATACTTAGAGGGTCATCTCCACATGCTTCACTTCCGCAGTAACTTCCTCCTTGTGGGACTGAAACTTGCTCTCTTTCGTCTCGCATCTGATGATGGAGATGAAATGCTTCTTTGTGTAACACAAATAATAAACATAGAGCCAGCCTCAACAGCCTTCAGGGCAGTTGTGTTGTATCACAGCGATATTGTTTATATTAAAATCTCGATGTTTCTGCAGGGATGGCAACCCAGAACCACAGTATGGGAATACCCCTCCTTGTCTCTCATCAGAGTAAATTGCAGTAAGAGAAGGTGTTTCTATTGGATGAAAAACTCTCTTACAAGCTCAAGGCAGGGGTGAAAACACACCACCAGTGGTCATATAACCTCCAACTAGATTTCTGAGGAAAACAGTCCAGGCTGAGAGTGCACTGGCATTTGGAGAGCAGGATTCTGTATATGCCAGCTCATTACTCAGTACCGATACAGAGCACGGACAGTTGTTGCTAGAAAGCTACAGGGAGAAAATGTCACTGATATTCCGTTTGTTTATAAATACACGGATACCTGCAGCTGGTGCCCCTGGCTCCCGAGAGCTTTGCCTGTGTGTTGCAGCCTAATTAAACGCAGGGGTGTCTCTCATTTTCGGTGCAAGTTCTGCTGAGGATTCTCGTGAGGAGCACTGTGGCGTGGGGGTTAGATGGCTCAGTGGTGGGAAAAGATATCTGTAAGCCCCAGCTACACAAGCCTTTAGAAAGGTTGCGTTTCATTGCTGTCCACATTTCATCCAGCTCTTACTGTGGAAACGCTGCGCAATAGAAAAATCATTATGCAGATCAAGAAACATGAGCGCATTGCTGCCATAGGAGGAAAAATATAAATAATTAAATCATGATACCTCTTTCACAGCCCTAATCTCATTAATATAAAGCCATTTTAGAGATGGAGAAGAGCCGATAACAGCATTGGACTCGTGAGATAGTTCTGTTTTCCATCCATCAGGCAGGTAATTGCGGGAGTTATGACTTTGTTAGGCAGAAATGTACAGCTCTAAAGAACCGATAACTGAGCATCTCTGCTCAGCAGACAATGGAGCAGCATCCAGTAATTGAATACATCAATAAGCTTTCACATCTCGTATAACTTCAGTGCCCTGGACAGGATAGCATTAGACATAATCATATTTTGATCAGGAGAAAATAGAAGTTGGATGAAATAATATCAATTTTATTTACAGGGCAGAGAAGAAGCCATCCAGTCTGTGACAGCAAAAGGATTTTTTTATCTGGCTTTGATCTGGCTCTGGGCTTTGATTTGGTGGCAAATGGGTCTATAACTCATTTACACCAGCTGCCAGGCTTTTTCAAAGCACAGAACATTAAGCAGAATCCTGCTTCAAGGAATAAATACACAATCAACATAATAAATGGTGACAAAACAGCCCCAGCTCATTCTTTACAGTTTTAAGTTGCTATAGCCTCCGTGGAATGCTACAGATACTCAGCTCAAAAACTGTATTGAGTTGTGACCCCCTTGGGCTGAAGAGCATCTTCTGTATGAGATGTTAGAATAAGAGCTTAAGGGGGCTGGTGGGGTTTGGGGGTGTTTTTGTTGGAATTTTTATTTGCCACGGGGCTTGCAGTGTCTGGTAAGGAGAGGAAAAGATTGTTGGGGAAAACCACTTATGCTGGGGTGAAGAAGGGCACTCTTCCTGGCGAGGCTGGCAGCCTGCATGCTCCCAGCGGGCTCAATAGTGCTGATATTGGTGCTACCGGCTTTCCGCCGCTCCTCTGCTCAGAGCGGGGTGCGCGTTCTCTTCAAGGCACTTCTTCTAGTCCACTGCAGCCATAGCGATGCGCTTAACCAAGGGCTGTGTTGTGCACGTGGTGTGGATCGACAGTGTTTCATGGCACTGCTGCTCTGCAGGGGTGGCGAAGCTGCCGCGGCTGCTGGAGAGCAAATGGCTGGTGTTTGGCTGCCGAGAGCATCCGAGGCTCCAGTGGTGGTTTTCAGGCTGGGAGAGGTGAACTGAGTGAGGGCTTCTTCCAAGGCTGTCAGTGGATTTACACTTCCTACACAAGGGTTCATAAACTGAGGATATCTTTGTTATTTGTGCATTTTATTCTGTGCTGGATATAAGCAGTGGGGTCTATCAGGAGGCAGTGGCTGAAAGACGGAGCCAGGTGAATGCCAAGAAACACAGCATGCTTTAAATTTGAGGTGGAATATCCCTGATAACAAGCTTTCAGGTGAAACAATAGACTTCTGTGGCTTCCAGTCAAGACAGAGACAAAAAGGTTTTATGCTGGCACAGATTGTGCCCTTAAGCCAGGGCACTTCGTTAGGCTTGTGAGTAGGAATTCAAAGGGAAGGTTGACGGCCCGTGTTACGTATGTCCGACCAGAGGATCCGCTTAAAACATGATTATCTACATTAAAGCATATTTAATGATGTAAACATAACATCATGGTTATCTGTTCCTCTGCTTTAGAGCTATGCTAATTGGACTACATCTGTTTTCTTTCTTTTTGCTCTCATCTCAGTTTTGTTCCAGTCTGAGATGTGGATCGTTATCTTATGATACGGACTGTTTCCCTTGTCAGATTCTAGGGAGGAAATAGTTCAATTACTGGAGCTGTTTTGGATAGGCAGTACAAGACTATGAAATCTTTTCCACAGTTCTTGGTTTTTTTTCAATAAGTAGCTCTGTTTGAAGTAGTTGGCAAGAGACAAATCAGGATTTAAATTTGAGAACAATAATGGAGATGCCTCTGCATCAAATCAAAGTATTATTCAAGGGTTGAAATTTTTTAACGTGGTTAGGCCTTTTATGTCTATGAATTAGCAGTCTGGTGGGTGACAAGCTTTGGAAGTGGAGTTTGCTGTCCTCACAGCCAGCTTGGCTACTTCAGGGAAAAGGTTTATCTGGTATATAAAAGGCCAGAAAACAGAATATAAGGCTACTCTAGGTTGCTGAATGGGAGGATAATTGCTTTTTGATTGAGTTTTCTTGTCTCTCTTTGGCTAGATTGTGGTCTTCTGTTATTTAAGGGGTGGCAAATGAAGTTTTCAATGCCCTGTTTAAAAGAAAATGACTCCAACCTGTTTTCCCAAATCCACAAAGGCAATTACCGAAACTAAGAAAGCACTCAGTTTCAGTGAGCACCAGCAGAGTCTGGGAGAGCATCTCAGGTACCACCGTATGATCTGTAAAAACACTCATCCAAACAGATAAAATGCATCGAGTCTGTAGAGATCATTGTGTCTGAGCTGTAGTTCCTGCTGCTGGTGGGTGTTGCAATGCAAGAATAATAGATTATAGCACCGGTCTGGCACATCCCTGCTTAAATTATAATGTATTAGCTACCATGAACTCCCTGGGCTGCACCAACAGAGGTGGTATTGCAAAACAGTGAATCAGACATTTTTGCAAGCACAGTGTGAGTGGGTGATAAAAACTTGACTTTTGGGAGTCTTATTAGCAGGAATGCATTTTAACTCTACGTGCTCAAAAGCGATGTGCTATCATGCCAGGGCTTTCTGGATTCATTCATTTTCCATCTACAACTTTGCTTTTATCAATAGAAGTTTTCTCAGTACTGTATGCTCGCTTCTTGTATTTAAAATAAATATAAGTATGGTAAATATAAGTGTGGTAAAATGGTTGTTCCAGGTTTTTTACTTGCCAGGATGTCCTTTTACCTCATTAGTCTGTGCAACAGATTAATTGGCTCCAGAATATCCTGGGGATAAAAAGCAACGTCAGCTATGTTATGGCACGCTAGGCAAGGGACAGCTCGTGGTGATTTATGGTGGGACTTGGGTTCCCACAGCCCTCCCTGCGCTTTGGAGTGCTCATGTGATGTTGCTGAATCCCAAGTTCCCACAGAAGGGAAGGACTTTATCTTGGCCATAAGATAAGCCCAGTGTCTGTCTTGAAGCAAAATGTTTGGCTTTATGTTGTAGATTCTTAAAAATAATCTGTCACAACATGCATTTGAGACTGGGAAAAGATCAGGGTGGTTTAGGTGCTGTAAACCAGCAGAGAGAAAGCATCTGTGCGTGGTGGTGGAAAGTGGGTCTTGGGCTGCTGATGGCAGAAGGAATAGGTCATCCCTGGCCATCCCGTCGGGAGAGGGCCTCACAGCCACATGGCGTGGATGTGGGTTAAGGTGTGAATTTGCATTTGAGGGAACAGGTCCCAAAGGCTGGTGCCTCACTTAGCAATCAGGGAGTAATTCTAATTTGGGTACAACAGTGACGTTGCTGGGGCTGGAGACATGGATAGGGGACGATGTCTGCGAGGGTCCTGGTGTCTGTGAGGCTCCCGGAGCTTCTGCTCCGAGTCCTCAGCCACGATGGGGCCAGAGACATGTGTGCCCGACCCAGAAGTACCGCAGCGACTTACTGTTCATCTACGGAGAGTATCTCAGAGCTTGTAATAGCCAAGATTAAATAACATCAACTTAAATAAGGCAAATAATCACCATGAATAAAATTCCCTTTAAATAAACTTCACGGGCTTTTTTTTCCCCGTGCACATGTTTTTTCTTAAATAATGGGAAAATCAGGACGCGTGGTTTAAAAGCTGGATTTTAGTTCAGACAATTACAAGATTTCTGACGGTTTCTGTAATTTAATGAACATGCTCTCTGAACTGACAGTTTATATGCTGAGTTAAAGTGGCTTGAAATTAAAATTTAAAATAGGACATTAAGCCAGGAAATAAATCTTAACAATGGTAATAGTAATACTGTATTGAAACTGGTTAAGAAATCACAGAGCTGTGGACATAATTAATAGTTTTAATAGCTACATTAATACAGGTTTCATGCTAAACATTACATTGATGTGTAATTTCTCACATCTCTGGCAACAAGTTTTATCAAGGCAATGGCCTTTATTCTTGTTTTAGGTGGTCCAATACATAAATTGGCACAAATCTTAAAATTCATTTTGGTTGGAATGATCATAATATGGCAGGTCAACAATCAGCTTTGCTTAGACATTTATTCTTTTGGATTAGTTTCATGTTATTGATTTGTCTGTAGCTGGTACAAATTTTTCCCAATGAAGTGAATAAGCTTGAACAAACTGGGTGGGTTTTTATTTTGATGGGGATTTTAATCTCATTTCTGTCTGCACTAGGTGATACAAGTGCACTTAAAATACTGTTTCAATTTAGTCTGTTTTGTTTACAAGTGCTTCAGACTGGAAGATAATCTGTAATTAACAGAGTATTTTACTAACTTTCTACTTAGTCATTAGTTTAAAGGATTCATTTTAGTAAACCAAAGAATGTAAAGATCCTTGTAAATAAAAATCCAGTTGTAATATTCCTCTAGTATCACCCTTATTACTCATTCCCACAACTGCTTTGAGGCTTTTTTCCTTTTTATTTCAACACCTGGCGAAGTCATGCCTCTCTTTATCCTTGCTGACTGCAGAGAAATATAAATCACAAATCTGGGCTTCTTTTTAAAAGAACAGACCTTGCAGATTTTTAAATTACCTACAATTTGAAATTTGGAAATATATTTATACGCGTTTATCTATTTGTTTATACAAGTAACAGGCAATCAGAGGGCACCCCATGACAGAGCTAAAGGGCAGGTGCCCTGTTCTCTCCAAGCAAAGGTCACTAGTCAGTTTGGGAAAATCAGGGCAAGATTTTTCAAAGGAAATGTTGCCTAAGATTTTAGGAACTACTGAAGTTTTGAGGAGTCTTTAGAATAGGAAAAAATAAATATGCAATTCTGTGCTTACTTGCTAAGTATTTGCTAGGTAAGGAAAAAAAAAAAAACCCAAAATGAGATAGGAATTGGATTTCTAATCTTCCTTATCACTCTGTAACTGGTCAAGTGAACACCAGCCCCATAAAAGCAGGAGTTATCAGAGGGGAAGCTTTTGCTAGGCACACCTCTTAAATGAGGTTCATCTGTCTATAAACCAAGTACCTGTCTATTATTTTTAATTACATTTTTCCAGACCTAGAACAGAAAAATAAAACATCCAGCCATTTTGACCCTGATGTTAATTGTTTTCAGTAAAAAAAACCCAACAGTACCACCTGTCAACTGTAGCAGAAAACATATGCTCGGTACAATAGCACACACACCAAGTGCTACACAGCTCATCTTCAAAGGCCAGCCCCATGTGATTAATCTGTCTCTAATGAATATATACCAAACATTAACACAGAGTATGGTTTCAGTTTTCAGAAGAACATATTTGTTATCTGGTGTGAAAAACACATTTTCCATACATAAGCAGTCCACAAATTATTTCTGTGCACGTAAGTCAGGAAATGAAAAGTTGTTTTGTTTTTACGATGGAAAGCCTATTTATTGGGATTTAAGTGTTTCCTCTCTTTACATGAATGGGAATAATTGTCAAGATGTCTGTGAAGCCAGGGCTTCATTCTTCTCCAAAATCCCTCTAAAGTGGTTCTCTTTATGTACCTCTTTACCCAGAGGCTTGGAGTAAAACATCTTTATTGCATGCTTGTGATGAGAAGCATGAACACATCTAGAAGCATGTGCTCCAGGTAGGTCACCTGCCTCTGGAAGGGGAAAGCGGGGCTCAGCTCCCACTTGCCCAGCAAGAACATTTTGGCCAGAGGTAAATAATTTCAGTCACATCTTTCTCCTTCATCAGCAAGGGTGACATCTTACGGAGAAATTGGACTTTCCCCAGGTGTATTAAATACAAGATCATCACTTCAAGAAATGAAACTCTCACTGCGTAAAAACATTTTTCTGGGTCTTTATTGTCCTAATCTAATTTGTGAGGCTGAGTAGAAAAAGGGCAAACAGGGAAAAGCAGTAACGGAGGAAGTGGAATAGCAGACAAAGTATATATTGAAAAAAAAAAAAAGGAAAAAATACAAAGAAAAGAAGGAAGCCTACTTTGTCAGGTCTTAAAGACTGTCTTAACTTATGTGCTAGTGTAGCACCAAGTGCATTGGGATTTAGGTATTGATTTAAGGGAGCTTTTGATTCCAGATTGGTCTGATAACATGAGATTTGATGTTTCTTTTGCTCCTGTTATCATCAGCAGTGTCTGTCTCTTGGAGTGATGCTCTGAGAAAGTGTGTGCATGTTTGCATCCCCTATAGATGTAATTGTGGCTGGGAAAAGGGACTTTTCTGCTCCAGCAGATGTGATCCTGCGTGTGCTCCGGTGGTGGCTGATGGAGATGGGTTGCGAGGGACCCCCTGCCTCTGGGTGAATTGTGCATTTCTGATTGAAACCTGAATGGCCCCTTGCAGCAACGTCAGAAGAGAATGTGTGATAGTCATCAAGTGAGTCGCGTTCCTGGAGATTATTTTTGAGCAACTCTGAGTGAATTTTCACAGGGTAGCAAACAACCTTTCCACTGCCTCTTGGACTGTGGAAGTCATCATCTTGATTAGGGAATAAAACCAAGAATTTTTCTGGCAAGTACACTTGAATTCTGAACACTGATGCAAAACACGTTCCCAAATTCAAGTTGCTTGAGTAGTTAAGAAGCTTTTGAACAACATTTATTGATGGACATCAGCAGCACATGCAGGAATTGTACGGTGTTGGGGACGACATCTTATTTTGATACCGATCAAGGTACATCTTGTGTAGCAAATACTGAAACATAAGGTGTTATTCAAGCTTCAAAGCAAACATCAGCCAAGTTCATGCTTTATTCAGTGTCATGAGTTACATTTTTCAAAGTCCTAATTATGTTTCTTATGGGTTTTTCTACCACCGAAGCTGTGGAAGCAGGTGACTCCAGGCACACACAGCTGCCACCACAGCTCATTTCTTATGCGCTGATCTGTGTCCTGGTAATGGCACACTCTGAAAGGATTTCACACCACTGTATTTTACAACTCAGTTAAAATGCCCACTAAGAAATTCATAAAGCATGTTGTCCACATTTACTAAGAGGCTAATGGAAATTTCTGTCTGTAATGCAGTAGAAACCCTGTACTTTATCCTTAACGCGCTCCCTGCAGGGAAGTTCTCTAGATGTTAATGTCTGTGAGCCAAGGGGAGATGGATTCAGCTTCAGCAGACATCAGCTAATTCCCTCTTTTTCTCTCTTTTTTTTTTTTCTTGTGTGTTTTTATTTTGATGGCCCTCATAGATTTTCCAAGAGAAAATTACTGACTTTGCAATGACCCTTGCTCCCTTTCGTCCCAGCCCATCTAACTTTAGAAGGCTGAACGCACACAGTTTGTATTTCTTTAATGAGTTTGTAAAGAGAAGCACTTACAGGTTTGTGTCAGTCAATCTACGCCTTCATTCCAAATCGGAAAAACCCAGTCCCAGGTAGATGTGTATTGCTGTGCATAACTGTATGATCCGTTCCACTGTGGTGGTGTTATCATATGTCTATGATTCTATTTGAGGCCAACTAACCCCCTCTTTTAGGATTTAACCCCAGAAAATGCCACATGATAATAGGACAAGTTATTTATGTTCTCCTTACGGCATAGACTCAAAGGATGCAGGACTCCTATTGTCCTTGTTTGCCACCAAAGCTTTAGAAACCGATCTGCGCTTCACACTGAAAACCTGAGAAGGAACTGTAATCTCTTAATCCTGGATTAAGCATCTTCCGTATCTCTAGGATGACATCCCATTTTAACATTGCAGCTGTGAACTTTGTGAATTTACCCCTGAGGGACAACTTAACACTTTGTCTATTCATGCAGTTGTCCAAAACTACATATAAATGTCCCCTTCCTGAAGCAGCCAACTGTGAAAAGCGTTTCTGAATCGTTCTTTGTGTGTTTAAGTTCTCCTGCTCTGCAATATTCTTCATGTCCCACACAGTGGTATTTTCTGGTGCCTGAATCAATATTTTTTCAGTGATCAAGTGCTTTTGCTATGAAAAGGCTTTTAGTACTGTTATGAAGCAGTCAATAACCATAACTGACCTTTCAAAACTCACAGGCCTTTACTCCAGCCACTTTGAAAAAGCAAATCTATATAATCTACTTGTGTTTCTTGATAAGTGGGCTTTAAAAAGAGTATGTAAGCAGCAGCAAAGACCTGGCCTTTTGGCGGATCTTCTTGTATCAAATGGGCTCCTTTCATTTGAGCATATCGTGGTTGTCCTGTGCAGAAGTTGATGTTCATTAGCATAGGTGACAAAAGTATGGCAAAGCCTTGCTCCTGTCACTCCTACACCCACATTCCTGGTGCCAAACAACACTTTATTCTGAAAACTAAATTTACTAAGTGGTTTTGAAAGACTTTCTGACCATTCCTGGAATATTCTGCTTTGGTTATACCTGAAGACTTCTTTAAGGTGTTTGGGGGACTTAAGCATTTCCTTTTACCAGGGCAGCTGTTGGTGTCTCTACAGGCACCTGGTCCCAGCGCAGCCTCAGATGGATGCTCTCCCTCTCCCCAAAAGGGGATGGAGGGGGCATTGGAAGGGGAGAGCGCCTGTGGAAGGAAGGGAAGGAGGTGCTGCTGCTGAAAGATCTGCAGGGGGACAGGCCTTGTTTGCCTCTGGAAGCCAAACAAGATGGAGAAAAACAAATTCCTCCAAAAGGAAGAGCCACGTCACTGGCTCTTAATTTGTGATTTGGCTTCAATTAGGCATGTAAGCTTTACAGGACCACATTCTGTTTCTGCAGGGCAAATGGGCAGCAAGCACAGAGGATTGCAACTGCCCAGTGCAAAAAATATTAGCAATGTTTCTGCTCATGCTACCAAATTCCTCCACCAGCTCTTGGATTGACCGTCTTCTGCACTAGCTTTTCCACTGCCCTTGTCTGCCTGGTTCCCATAAAGGGCTCCCAGTTTATGCCTCCTCCTGTCTGCAGCCTTGGCTTTGCCATTCCTTTGCAGTCTCATCAACTAGAAATTTTTTATTTATTAAATTGTTCATGTGCAAATGTGTGCTAAGGGCAGGGCTAGGAGAGAGCACTATCCATAGGCTGCCAGGAAAAATAAACCTTTCTTAACAGCAGCAGGAAAAGCTTGTCAGCCTCCCGAGCAAAGAGAGCAGAGTTATAACAGGGTCCCTGCCCTAACACAGCTTTGAAGGCTTCTCTTCTTATTCTTCACTTCATCCTCCATGCTTCTATCTTGCTTTGAGATCTGGATGTTTCTCTATCATGGACAAGAACTATGTTTTCTGAGAAAAATATTTTATGATGGCTGCCTCTTCCAGAAATAGCACGTTTCTGCAAGGGGTCTTGTATAAATAAGGGTGGATTTGTGCTTGCCAGTGAAATGCTGATTTACTGATGCTGAAAGCATCATGCGTGAAAACAGGTTATTTCAGTAATATTTCACAGTGGCAGGTACACAAGTAAAAGGGAATCATCATATTAGATATTAGCAGTAGGTATTTTATTGCTTATGCCTCCTGTAAAATCAGAGTCATGTTTTGCTCAGCATAGACGAGGTATCTCCTCGCAGAGAGTCTATTGATTAATGGGCTGCTAGTCTGCCATTTACAAGCGGTGGTTTCGCTGCAGCTATATTAGCTGGATTTGCTTTCAGGGTATAATTAAAGAGAAAATAAAATATTACTGGAGACATTACTGAAGCAATGGCGTTTTCTACACTCTCTTTTCAAAGCTGTGATAATTAATTGATACCTCATTATTAGATTATTATGAAAGATGGACTAGAGTATGAATTGCAACTAAACCTACAGCATCATCAACTAACACGCTAGTTCAATGATTCATAAACCAGCTGTTTAATTATCTTAAAATGACAGATAATAAATATATAAAGTGGCTCATTCCTGTCAAAGGTGATGACACAAACAAGCTTTCCTGGAAGAGAAGAATTTTTTTTGGCTGCTCTTTTAGAAAAGTTATCCCTTCTGCTTTCTTTCTGCAAGTTGCTGGATATAATACTATGAGCTTAAATAGGAGATATGTTTTCAGAGTGTATTCAGAAGTTACTTACATTCAAACTCAATACACTTTCTTTTCTGCTGCAGTTTTGTAAGTTCACGTCAAAACTTTATATCTGATTTACCTGTATAAATCTCTGAAAAGCAGAATTACAAGAGTCAGGAAAGGCATCTTTAAAGGGCTTCCTATGGTGACTGTTGCTAAGGAAACCTTCATAGTGCACCAGGTTTTGAAATGCCGGTAGCATCTGAAATACACAGCTGAATCGCATCCGTTCTGACCAAAATTAAGGGTGACAGGTAAGGGGACATAAGTCATAGTGTGTCCCAGTTATGGAGAAATAACAGATAGGGGTAGGATGCAAAAAATACCCAGGGATTCATGATCTGAGATACGAGATGCTTTGTGCTCCTGAGATTTTTAGTTTATGAGTGGGGGAAAGCTGCCTGAGTTTAGCAGATGATGTATCGACCTAGACATGAGTGACTAGCTAGGGGTCATATCAACATCTGGGTACAAAGGGAGTTTAAGTGCAGATTAGTGCATGTTATTAATTAATGTTGCAGGAGAATTATGCAACAGAACTGAGGAGGCTTCCCGAAGTGGGGCAATTAGCACAGATGCTACTAGTGACGTAACGCCTTTGGGCCCCGGGCTGGCCATTTGATACCCAAATTGGTCTGTCTTTCCTTCTTCTCTCCCGTTCCTTTGCTTATCCGAGATGCACACACTGTGTGGGAATGGGAGTTAGGTGGAGGGCCCTGTGTTACCCTTGCTTTGCACAGCTGGAGAGTGAAGGGCTTCGGCTCCTTGTGGTGGCTCCTCCTTTCCCTCCAGGCACCGCTTCCTCCCATGGCCTTTTCGTAAAGACCCCAGAGGCCAGCATCCCCGGCCCAGGGCTGTGGTGTCACTGGTGGCCTCTCCAATCCAGAGCATCCTGGCTCGACCCCTCCAAAGGCAGAAAATTCTTGAAACAGGGAATTGCGATGGAAATGTATTTCTGCTGCCCTCCTGCATCCCTCCTCCCCAGAGCCTGAGCACAAGTCGAAGCAGGTCCAGAAGACAGAGGGCTTTGGCAGCTGCCTAGAGAGAAGGCGGCTGTTTAATTGTGTACAGCACTCATGCTTGTCTGAGAGTGCAGCTGGACTCACATTTAAGGGAAATCTTTTTAAAACCAGCCTTAGTAGCTTAAGAAGGAATAAAACGTCTACCTGCGCAAGCTCTCGATGTGTAGACTCTAAGTAGAAGTTTGCGTTGAGAGAGGAAATAAAACTTCTGCTGGTTGGAGAGGTAACAGTTGCATCTGATTGGAAAGTGGCTGTCAGAGAGAATCCCTTCGTAGAAAAGAGTTTGAGGTGTACTTCTAAATAAGGCATAACCCAGGAAACTGGGACGAGTACCGTTTCCAGGGTGTCTGTGGAGCAGATTTATTGATCATTTGGCAGTTTCACTATCTTGGAGATAGAAATAGCACCTCTTCAGAAAGGGACGGCAATTCAGGTTCTTCAGAAAATGCTTTTTGCCCATTGCTTCCCCCTGAAATACCAAACCGTTTCCTCCAAGATCGTGCTGTGTCGGTGTGCAAAATGCACTGCTCCAGCCTGGAGCTGCTGAGCACGTGTTGCTGCTCACAAGGACAAATGGTCGTAAAAGCTATCTTAGAACATCATAACTAATTCTATACGTTTTGATCTTTCCTGTTTCATTTCTATCTTAATGTCATTTCACATAAGCAAACACCAAAATAAAATTCATGACATCTGAGAAGCGTGGCGATTTCTCAAATATACATACTCTATGCAAATGTTGAAATGAATATAAACTACAGGGACTTGCTAAATAAATTATTATAGCTGCTTTGTAGTATGTAGCACAGATTTGGGGTTCTGTGCAGGGTAAAGCATGTTTCTCTCTTAGATGTATAACTAACCCTTTACATGCGTATCTCGCTTTGTGCTCGTGCAAATCGGATAGAAAATCAGAGTGTTTTCCGTGCATATCGTGACTTCTCACATTAAAAAGCTTGGGGTTTTGCCTTTTTTCAGAAGCATAGATCATATTTTCTTTCATACCAATGCAATCAAACTAATATTTTCACTACTTCTAGGAACAGTGCATTTTGTTGTTTGTTGCCAGGTTTTCTCTGCAATGGTATTTCTCTCCTTGAGAAAAGCTAAAAATAAGTTGCAAGACTGATCTGCTGACTGTGAAAAAATTGTTGCCCAGGCAACCTGATCTTTTCCATAACTGTGGCTTCAGTGTCTGATGGTTCCAATAGGTAAAACTGTAAAATCTTCAACATTTCCATCCTATAGGAACTCCCCTCCTTGCAAGCAAGTTTTCATTCAGAATTATGATGGAAATGAACCTGTTTTTCCTTTGGGAAAAAAAAAAAAAAAGATTGAATTTTGTTTTGGGGGTGAAGAAAGCAAAGTGTTGGTGGTTGTTTCCAAAGCAAAATGGATGTGATCTTTAACTGGAGGGGAGTCAGAGTTTTCTTCTGTGCCGGGGGAAACTGAGGCTGGAGTGTGCGAGCTCTGCCTCGGAGCTGCCTGAGGTTTGCAGCAGGGATGATGGGTTTGGTAGCAAACTGGTAGTGATTTCTCAGGCCGTCTCTTATGCGAGTCTCCTTCTGCTTCCCCCAAAACTTGCTTGCAATACTACTTCCCAGAAAACTCCTGTTAGATCTCCTCCCATTCCCAAAAACTTGGCCAGAGAGCAAACTTAAGAACTGCAGATTAAATTCTGATTTTCAAAGCATTGTGGATTTATGCCATGAGAATCAGCCCCAGGCTCTCAGATGTCACCATCAATGAGTAAATGCCCATTGACTTCATGAGAACTAGATGGGCCAAACTCCACCAGTTTCAGCTGGTGCACAGAGCTCTGCTTTCAGTAAAGGAAAACTCTAGAGACTGAAGCATCAAGAATCCTGCCCCCTTTTTTTTCTGGAAATAGATTAAAGAAACAAGATCAATACACCATGTAACATGTCCTGAGAACTTACTAGCTAGTTATCCACCTTATTAACAGCAAGAATGAAATAAAGCTCAATTTAATTCTGCATAGTTTATTCAAAGGGAATAAATGAGCAGGCGAAGATTGCTGTGTTTATACATATTTCATAGAGGCTTTTGATAAAAAGCAGAACTAACCATTTAAGTTTAATTGCATCCAAATAAAGAACTATTTCCCACGGCTACTGAATAATACAACATTGTTTTTGTTCTACTGTGTTCAAAAACAAAGGCATTTCATTGTAGCTTGGGAGGTAAGATGCAAAAGCCTTTAGTTATATGTACCGAGGAAGAGGGTGGAAGGAACGTAATTACAATATGGCATTTCAGACAAGACTTGCTAAACCTCAGAGATACTGGGAGATAAATGTGGTTTGAAATGAGAACATCAGATAAAGAGGCTTTAAAGGGTTAACATTCCTGCCATGCAGTAACTGCATTAAGGTTTGTGCAACTAGAGGCAGTTATGATTTTTTGTATTGATAGCTTGTAGTGTGGAGTATGAAATTCCCCAAAGAATCGCTCTATACAGAGTCAGTACGAGACTCTACACTGGTAAGTCCTCCTGGGAGCTGCAGTTGTTGCTAACAAGGCATCAAGAAGTGAAACACTGAAAATTGGGTTATACACACACTTTCCATAATACCAGGAAAACAAACAGGATGTTAGAAATTTGTACCATTTCTATGAACCTCAGCACATCTCAGGACTGAGCGGGGTGCTTTCCTTTGTTCCTTACTTATGCCGTTCAATACTCAAGGATCTGAACGCTGAACTGTTTTATGGGAGCTAGTGGTGATGAGACAATAATTTTTTAAGCAGAAGGGAGAGAAAGATTGTGGGAGAAAACTCTCGCAAATAAGCTTGCTTCTGCAGACAGTCCTCTCTTTTGGCAAAACACAGTTCTCATCTTTTAAGGTGAGCTGTTGAAGCACCAGAGCCAAGTTTGTGAGCACGAGCATCATGTGTGTTTGTTTTGGGGTTGAGCCTGAGCGTCCCAATGTAGGAAATGCAGAGGGTGAGACAGATCCGGGACCGAGATCTTGGTCTGAAAACAATTAGGGACACAAGGAGAAGACTGAGGGCTACGACTTGTGCTCCCTCTTTCCTTTGGTGCCTGCCTGCCGAGTGTCACTGCTCCGGTGGCAAAGGGATCTGTGTGTCCCCTAGCCAGGCTTTTTTGCCTGGTCCCTCCTGTTGAACTACAGTATCACTGCTTTTGGCTCATGCTGGCAGTGGAAGTGCCGAGTCTGAAAGGCAGACGTGGTGCCGGTTTTCCTGCTCCTATAAAGAAAGTCGTTGTCCCCAGGGCTGGTGCCCGTGCAAGCACCACTGCTGCCCCGGGAGGGCTGGAACCAGCTTCTGGGGATGGGTGGCACAGCCCAACAGAAGGGCAGGCCACCATGGTGCCACCATGGTGGTCCCACCACTGGGACATGAGGTCCTGACACAAAGCAGGTCTGACCCACGAGCCACATAATCCTGTTGCCTTGGTGCATCCGCAGCGACTGAGCCTTGCTGAGAGCCTGGGATTGGCAGCCCAAGCCCAGCGAGGTGCCGAGGGACCTCCGTGGCATGTCCAGCATGGAGCTGGCTTGTGCTCTGCCTCAGGAGCATGTAGACCAACTGGTTTTTCTTATGACTAAGGGTTGTGTACAGTCCTGTCTATCAGTAGCTCCATGTTGTGCCTATTTCTCTTCATTTAGTTTCCTTTTTAAGCCCATGCTGGAGAATATAATTGTTAGCCCCCATATTGCAAATGTTTTTCTGATCATTCAGTTGATCATTCAGTTCTGATCATTCAACCAAAGCCCAATGGGATCATCGTTATTAACCATCTGATTGTTCTGTTGGACTCCAACATGGTGGTGTACATTGGCCTGGGGATTGCAACTAAGAAATGAAAAAAAAAAACCCAACCCAAAAGGCTTTTATTCCTCACAGAAAACATCTGGTGCTTTGGGCTGATCTATTGAGACGGAGGCAGGCTCTATTCATATAGTCTGTTGCCTCAACTGGAGATAAATTACACTCTTACTGAAAGACTCTTAATTAAAAGGCGATGGCAAATTTTACTTGCAAAGTCCAAAGTGAGCCCTATAGCATAATAAAGCATACTCACTACTAAAATTTAACAGATTGTCTGTAGCATTTAAATCTGTATTTAAAAAACCACTACCAGTATGGCCGTTGAATCAAAAGTATTTTTTAACACCATGTTTGTTTCTGGGAACATTGATTAGTACATCAGTTCTTACAAAAGGGCAGGCCAGAAATGCAGAGATAAACTGTTAATGTTTTTTCCACGGAAGTATGCAGAACGTGAGGCTGGCGGGTCGCGGGCTGGGATGGGTGCTGGCGTCACTCACCGCCAGAGCAGCTTCACCCCGCTGAAGCCGGTACATTTAATGATAGGAGGGGACTTTGTTTCAATAACTTCCATGGTGGTACTGTTTTTCATTCCCTGGCAGTGTGTTTAAAGACAATTAAAGCTAAGTATGCTGTTACTCTGATCCTGAATATGGAGAGAAAATATATCAGATCTGCCCTGGTATACTAGCAAAGCTGTCCTTCACACATAGACCAGAAGGCTCACGGCACACTGCAGGGTATTTCTGTCCAGAAAACACTGGGTATTTTACAATTTACTCTCCTTGGGAGAGCTGTCCCCAGCGTACATGAATTAAGTTCCCTCTCAGTCAGAACGGCTGGGTAAGTGCAGGGTTTGGTGAGATTCAGGGAGAAGTACAGATGCGCTCAGCAAAACAGTTAAAACATCTGTGGCATCGAGGAGATAGACTTGCGAAAACCCACAGTTCTTAACTAATGATACGCTGTCTATTAAATAATACAAACTATCTTCCTTGGCTTGCTTTGGCTCTGGCTTTTGTCAGCCAGTTCCTTAAATTCAGCGCACCGCCGGCCCAGGAATGGGGGGACCTGGGCCGTTTTGCCCTCCAAAGGCAGGGACAGCGTCAGACTCACCTGAATAACGATCCATGGCGAGGCCAGCGCCTTCGTGCCGGTATCACTGCATGAATTTCAGTGGTTGCCCAGCTTACATTGGTTTTCAATTTTCTCTAGATCCAAGTCTTGAAATTCCAGTTAGTAAAACAATTTTGTTAAAAACAGAGGTACTGTTCTTGGACAGATGATAGAGCACGGTCTAGTAAGCTGTCTAGCAATTTAGAGATTGCTATAATTCAGTCCTCAGCCCAATCCAAGAGGCGACTTTATTCTATTTTCAGTATTTTTAATTCACTTCGGTGCACTCGGAGTTGGTGATTGTCTAAAGAGAAAAATACCTTGGCCCCAGCTTCAAACTCCAGCCATTTGAGTATATACCCCTATTTTTAGCAGATGCAAATGGGTCAAACTCAGAAGGCTCTGATTCAAATGGTTTTAAAACATAGCTTAGAAGTATTAATTTGTCCACAGGGTAGCAATCAATTCCCATCTCGGAGAGATGGATTTTATTCATAGAAACCAGAAAGAATAATAAATAAAACCATTTTAGAGAAACACCTCTGACCAGCCCCAGGGGACATTTTATGTCTCCACTCTGGTTTCTAATTCTTTGTAGTTATCTGAATGACCCTAAAATGTAGAAATTAACATTAAAAAAAAAAATAAATTACAGAACCAGAACCAAAGAAGAATTACGTACCTGTGAGACCACAGACAGAAACTGTGGTTGTGTTGCTCATTACCAACTATTATATTTTGTCCTACTGATTCTTCCTTTAGTAGCGATGTATAAGCTGCCTTCCAAGGACAGAGGCAGGGTGATAAAAGAAGGA
The DNA here is from genome assembly GCA_013400135.1 of Rhinoptilus africanus. Lineage (NCBI taxonomy): Eukaryota > Metazoa > Chordata > Aves > Charadriiformes > Glareolidae > Rhinoptilus > Rhinoptilus africanus. The sequence continues at coordinate 680,149 of VXBO01011963.1, forward strand.
GCAATGTTTTCCTTCCTTTGGGCTCTTGTCTGGTTTGCGGGCAGTGTTGCTGTGTCCAGGCTCAGGACTAAGCACATAAATTTGATTTCTCATAGAAACCTTGATCCCTTTAAAGATTTCCAAGTTGCGCAGATATGTAGGAATTACCAGTTTGAGGAATGCGTCAGAAAACACATAGATTTTTATCTGTGTAGAGTTAAGGATGCTTGTATTTGTGTAATTAGCACCTGCCAGTCTTCACAGCATCTTACGACCTTCAGAATGGGAATGCAGGGACCCTGAACTGGTTCCTCCAACAAATGGCTATGTTGTTTAGTTTAAACAGCAGACCTAGTGAGGATTTCTAATCTATGAAAGCTTTATGTGAAGAATTGTTGGTGGTATTTTGCCATAGTTTTTCTGCTTGTACCTGCCTCATCCCCACAGCCCTACAGTGTTCCCATTTGTTGTTCTGGAGCAATCTTTTATTCCGGGTCTTCACCATTTCCCAGGCTAAGGTCTCTTTGTTCCTGCAACCCAGCTGCCACCAGCTCCAGCAGCTTTGAGAGGTGTCAGAGGTACGGTTCAAAGTAGCTGGATCTGAAATCTTTGCCAGGAGTATTCTTCCGGTGTGATGGTCCGTATCCTGACAAATCAGCCTTGGATTCACTCCATGTACTTGCACGGCAAACAGCTTAACAACAAAAAAAAGACTCTCTACATTTACGAGGTGCGTTTAAGCATTGTGCCTGCTCTTCTGATTAACTGCTCGTGTCTCTCCATTTGGGACTGCCCTGTGCTTGTTTTAATTCTTTCCTCTCCTTTTCCACTGAAAACCAGAGCACCCTGCGCTGTTTGCGTTTCTGTGCCAGCTGCCGCTTTGTCCCGGGGCTCTGAGGCTGGGGGAGAACGGCAGCGGGTGGGCTGTTGGACCCCTCTGGATGGGGGTTTGTAACGTTCCAGCTGCCGCAGGAGGAATGTCAGTAGCATAGGAAGCGACTGCGTGTATGGGAGCACAGCCTTGTTGGAGCTACAGGATCCCTCTGGGACTCTTCAGGATAAGCGTGCTGCTCTTCACGGCTGTGCTTGCTGAAGAAGGAGCAGCTGATGGGAGCTGAGGGGGCTGGATGTGCTCTCCTCACGTTCATGAACACACCCAGAACATTTAGTTCTATCTTCAGTTAATAGTTAGGATGTTCTTAGACTTCAGAGTATGAATCCTGTTAGATTTCCTGGGGAAAGAAATGGGTTCTCTCAGGCAACATAAAGCTTTTTCAGCGTGTGCGGGGCAAGGAGGCTCCATCCCGCTCCAGACTGTTGTTTGAGTGGACCCTCTTGAATATACTAGTCATTCACATGCTCCTTCGGATCGTCATGAAAACATTCCATGTTTTGCTCTATGCAAAACTGCACCAGGGCTTCTCAGGATCATGGGTGTTGCAGAGGACTTGGGCTTTTCACAGCAAGCTTTGGTAGGACAGAGTGAAGATTTTGATCTTCAGATGTCAGTGTTCCTCTGCCAGTGCTCTGTTCACATTGTTCTGAATGACATTTTTGGGTCTCATCTAAATACAGAGCACAGTGCAAAGCCCAGTTCTTCCAGCAATGACCAGACTTCCTACCGGGAAGGTATAGTTTGTTTGTATGGAGATTTTTAAACTCTGGTGTTTGAGACAGGGTCTGATGTCAACTTTGGTACTCTGCTGTACCTGCAGATGTTCCTGCTTTGTCTCACAACGTGTTGTAACTCCAGTGAACACATTTAGAACCCAGTGCACGTATTTACAAACATAAATACTCAGAATACTGTCCCCCGTGCTGCTGCTTCATTTTCGGTGAGATGTTCAGAGGATGAATACCTCAACAGTGACCCAGGAGTAAAGGATGCCAGGGGAGCTTCCAGCCATGTGGAGTAACCAGAAGGAGCTTTCAGGCTGTGGGATGGAAGATCCTTATGGGTTTAGGCTGGTGGTTCATTGAACGTAACAGAACAACCTTAAACCTAAGTGGGTTTTCTGACTTCTGTAAGTGTGAAGGGATGATGGCTACAGGCCGGCAAGGTGTGCGTCTTTAATTGACTTCAATGGGACTGCTCAATTGTTTGAAGTTAAATATGGGATTTACCAATTGCAGACATTAAAGCACATGGTTAGAAGTTGCTCTGCTGTCAGAGGAGCTCAGTGGGCTTTTTTTGATTCCTGCCTGGATGCCTGGTGTCTAACTAGAAACTCCTTCTGCAGCAGCAGATCTGCCTCGCTCCACCGCGGTTGCGCTGAGCTCTGGCAAATTGTGCATCTCTGCAATTCTGTCTTTTTCTGCCTCTGCAAACACAAAACAAGATGAAATCAGTAAAGTCATTTTCATGTGTGACCTAATACTGCTTCCACAGAGGCACTAATGCTCTTTTCTCGCTCACACCATATGAGTTCCTAATGAGACATTAATGAGACATTAATTGCTTATGCAAATTTAGAGCAGTAGACAATGAGAGTTGTTGTACCAAGAGTTTAAGGGCCATATAGCTACTGTGGATGTTCACATAATTCCCATTAACATTAATTGGAGTTTCATGCAGATCAGAGCCTGGTATCTTCAAAAGTTATAAAATAAACCATTGAATACTAATAGGCCAACTTGTAGCCATGTATCTTTCTTATAAGCACTTCATTTTTTATACTGGTTGCTAGCGAGTCATCTAGTGTTAAAATGCTCCAGATGGCATTGGAAACAGTTTAAAATACAAAAGAATGATTTTCACTTAATATGTCAGGAATGTGAAGCTTTATCCCACATGATTATAAATAAAATACAGGGGCCATATGTTTTAATCCCTTGGAAACTTCTGTGGGGTGTTTTTTAAACTTTGCTGGTAAAGTGGATAGAAGAGAAGGTACCAAAGTTGCATTTCTGAAAGTAACTCATGGTGATGTTGAAATGAATTAATGCAGTGACTGTAGTCAGGGTCTGCTGATGAGGAACTGTGAGAACAGCAACTAAAACTCTTTGACCAACCAGCTATTTGACACATATGCTGGTAGCTCCAAGGCTATCTCGGTTGTCTGCCTTAATAACATCTCCGCTCTCATTTCCATCTCTCCTCTCTCTTGCTGCTCCCACATCGTTTTATTTAACACGTTTCCTGCAGCCCTCTTCCCGTGCAGCTCAGTGCATCCTTGGCCATAAGGGCAATAACACGTCTGCTCGGAGCTTGTTTTTGCCATGACAGATTGATAGACAATCCATGCTCATTCCCTGCTGAGAAGCCTTGTTTGGCCTGTTTAATGCCAAATCTTTTCAGAGTGAGCGCTGGGAGTCCTTTGCCCCGCTCCACTGAGTGTTAACTCAGTGTACACATCCCCGTCTTGTGGAAACGCCAGGGTCGATGAATTCAGCAAGCCAGGCACAGGCTCTCCTGTATTTATGAATGTTCATGTGTTGTTATGAGCCTCTGGCCACCTGGGAGATTTTGCAGTTGTCACAGGATCATTATAATGGTAGAAATCCAAAGTTGGGGTTGTGAGAGCGTGCGGTGATTGGCACCTCGTGCTCACCCACCTGCAGATGGGCCACTTGAAAACCTCCCCAGTTGCATCGTCTGCTACAGCCAGTCTACTTCACTTCAAACTGCTTCGTGTGATTTCCAGCCTCTGGTTAGACCCTGCGACGCTGTAATTCCAGGAACAGATGTGTCACTGGAAACCTGAGATGTTCACAAGGTCAATGAAAATCACCTGCAACACCAGGGGACTTAAATAGAAGGTTTAGCAAATGCATAAGATAATAAGCTATAATTGTCTGCAAATAATAAATAATATTTGTAAAGTCTACAATAATGTTATGTATCCGTTAAATTACTCGAGCAGGTTATAATCTGAGAGAAGGGGAGTGCTTGGCAGCACAGTCAAAACATCTCACCTATAGTGGTGCTTTCATCTAGAACAGCAAAATCGTGGATTTCCTTCATGTTTCAATGCAGTTAAGAGTTCTTAGAGCAAGAAGATATGGCCATTAACTGTTATTTTCTTAATAATAGCATCACATTGTTGAGCAAAACGCTTACCCCAGTTGCATTCAAAGCACTAGAAATCCAAAGTTAAGGCAGCATAGAATGGGTTCTCATTGCATTCAGATGGTGATGTATGGCAGTTCTTTTTTTTGCAATCCTAGCATGTACTTGGTATGTTAAATGAGGTGAAATAGAAAAGGGGAGGGGAAAAAAAGGTATCTGTGGGAATACAGGACCCTCCGTGGCACACTTTGGGTAGTACCAAACAAAGGAAGGGTGAGAAGCTGCGAGGTGATGAATGAGCTTTTCTGTGGCATTAAGGCAGAGAATAGTACTTCATGAACAAATATACATATAATATTAAATTAACAATAATAATAGCAATTTTAGTGGTTTTTTCAGTGTAGAACATTTTGTAAACAGTAATCAATGAAGCTGTAAAGGTTTGGACTGCTGTGCAAGGGGAAGACTTGCTCTGAGACCTTCAGGGAGTCTGTAGTTGTGGGGTTTTTTTGTTTCTCTCTTCTCTGGCAATAGAAATTAACGGGAAAGTCATAATGACCTGTTTACCTGACCTGCATTTGATAGCCCCCAAATATCATCTATTTCCAAAACACAGGACACTTTCAGGTTATGTGTTTTCCTAGTTTTAAGTGAGGAAAACTGACAAAACGAGGAAATATTTACATTCCTAAGCACAATAAGGCAATCCTTTCTCTTGGTAAACAGCTGAGACGTCTTTCCTATCCAATGCAGTTACACAGAACGATGGGAAAAAAGTACATTGGAGGGGGGAAAATAAAAAGTTTAGAATTTACTGAAAGGAGAACATTACAGCAACTTGGGTAATGACAAAACAGCCCTCCAAGGTGCCAGCTCCAGAGGAGCTGCACAGTAGAGTTCTATTAAAAGGAAAAGAAAAATGAGGAGTTTGTCCTGGATCTATGAAAACTCATTCATCAGGGAGAGGATTAAGCCAAACAGCTCATGAACGTCGTGCAAGTCCTTAGAACATGCTGTAACCACCGACAGTAAGTCGTTTCAGAGACTTCATCTGTTCAGTCCTGGGGTTACCTTGATGCCACACAAGCTGGATGCCTTCCCGCTGTTTAATTGACAAAATTTTACATGAAAAATGCAACTCCAGGCAGGGAGGATGTAAGAAATGGGATTCATTTACAAGAGGATGACAGCGTTTCAGCTTTGCTCTTGCTCTGGTGCTGGGGATTGCTCCGCTGGCATCTAACCTGCGAGACCAGGCGGGCAGAAGGGGTGATGGAAACACGGTCAGGGAGGAACCGAGAGCCAGTGGCTGCCTCTCTCCTCCCTGTATCCACCCCCAGAGGGTCCTTCCCACTTCCAAGAATTCGTCATGCCTTTGTAACGTGGGTTTCCTTGCTACAGGCAGGGGCACTTTGACTTTTTTCTTAGTGAATGCTTAAGGTCTGCTCTCCCCTTTTCCAGATTTCAGCCTGGGGGAATAACCCCACATGCACAGGCTTTTCTTAGCGCAGGGAGGCTGAGAGGGCTCTGTGCTGCCGTCTTACGTGTCTGACCTGCCTCTTCCCATCTCCTAAAAACATTTTGCCTGTGACAGCAGGTTTCACCAGGATAGTCCCCTTTAAGTTTCCATGGTTTTAATATTTTAAGAATGAGAGGGGAAAGAAATTTTCTATTTTTAATAGAGTAAGTGTAGAGAATGGCTAGAATGTGGTTAATATTGAGAACAGTAATTAAAACATTGAAGAGAAATGAACATGCTTTGATTGACATTATTCACAGCTTTAAAGGTCATATTGCAACAAACATATAGGGATGAGTGTTAGAATAAAGGATACTTTTAGAGAATTCAGTGCACAACCATCATTGATCACTGCTGTTATTATTATTGGTTCCCTGAAAAAGAACAGTAGAAGCACTTAGTCTCCAGAAAAAAAGAAAAAAAAAAGGAGAGAGAGTTTCAGAACAGAGAGAAGGTAGCACATCTGCAGTTGGTTTTCTGCTCTGCATCCCAAAGTGCACAAATCCACACCCTACTTCCAGAGAAACAGGATGTTGTTAGTACACAAACAGTCATTTTCCATCTTTTTCACTCCACGTTCTGCTTTTTCGCCTGTTTGCCTCCGTATCTGCAGGAGGTGCCGCAGCACCTGACCAGAATTGCAGGAGATGCTTCAGAGCCAGATGGCCAGGCTGTGGGGTGGCAGGGGAGCAGAGGAAGGTGTTGCCCCTCAGTGATGGATTTGAGGAGGGAGAGCAGAGGAAGGTGTTGCCCCTCAGTGATGGGTTTGAGGAGAGCAAGGAAGGTGTTGCCCCTCGGTGATGGGTTTGAGGAGAGCAGAGGAAGGTGTTGACCCTCGGTGATGGGGTTGAGGAGAGCAGAGGAAGGGGTTGCNTGGGTTTGAGGAGAGCAGAGGAAGGTGTTGCCCCTCGGTGATGGGTTTGAGGAGAGCAGAGGAAGGTGTTGCCCCTCGGTGATGGGTTTGAGGAGAGCAGAGGAAGGTGTTGCCCCTCGGTGATGGGTTTGAGGAGAGCAGAGGAAGGTGTTGCCCCTCAGTGATGGGTTTGAGGAGAGCAGAGGGCGAAGGGGACATCCAGCAAACCTCTCCAGGCACAGACGTGCTCTCCCCAGCCTGGCGAGAGGAGCCTCTTCCTCTCCTTTTTGCCCTTCTGCAGCGTGCCATGTGTGTCTCAGTAAAACCTTTTTCCTTTCGTTAGACACCAGTCTCCCCGAACTCAGACGGGTTCTGGCTGGCTCCAGCCCTTCCCGAGGCGCATCCCCCTCTCAGCGAGCAACTCTCGGGGCGGCTGCGCTGGGCCGTGGGGATGGCAGGGCTCTGCCCCAGGGTACCGCTGGGACCACCTGCGAGCAAACTGCGATTCCTTCACCCTGCAGCCTCCTCTCGCGGCTTTACACCTCTTACAAGGCTCAGGAAATTGATTTAATTTACTTTTTGGGCAGAGAAGTATTCCATTAGTGCTTACTCTGACCTTTGCACACAGCAAGGTATTTGTTTTTCCTAATTCTGGCATCATTAGCAGTGCATAAGTTTTGAAATCTTCTTACACCAAAAAACGGTAATGGTTATCTGCTGTACTTGCTTAATGAGTCATAAAATGAAATGGCAGATGATTTGTTCTGCATACAATTAATCCAATAGTTAAGTAATGGCCAGGACTGCTGGAAAGGGACAATAAATCTGGTAACCTAGACAACGTCTCAAAGTATTGGCTTTACTAATCACAATCAATTAGACTTTTTTTCCCCTAAGTCAAAAAAAAAAAAAAAGGAAAAAAGTTTTAGCTTTTTTGTTTCCTTTGTGAAGTTTCAATAGCAATTAGGCTCGTCTCTGCCATTCTGAGGAATGCTGGCCACATTGATCTTTGTTTATTTTAATCATGTTAAAAGGGTTAAGCCAAAGACTCAAGGAGCATATAGCGGAGCACCGAAAGCAGCAAAGTGCTTTCAGCCACTAATGAAAAGAAATTGGTGAACAAGATTAGGTGTACGTAGGCACTTGGGCCTGTTTCCACAATTTGTGTGTAACAGGGGCTCACGCAGGCAGGAGAGATGAATCAAAGTGAGAAAAACTAAATTAATCAGCTTGGCAAACTATTGCTGGTAATAAGTAGTAGTATTCCTAATATTATTGATCTTGTAATTTTGTATGAGCCTCACTCATGGGACAGAATCTGATCATTAAAGGCATTGTACTGTGCAACAGCATGTAGGTAACTGTAAAGTTATTGAACCCAACAGGTTCCTACCTGTCAGGCGGGAAAAAAGTTTTACATCCTGAGCACGCAAACTTCACAGCGGGTGGTTCTGTAGGGAATGCGCCGCTGACCTGGATGCTGATGCAGCTGGCTTTCGCTGAGCCAGTTCATGGTGATATTGTGCTCCTTGTAGTGGGTTTACGGATGGGTTAAGCTGGGTGCCCAAGTCCAAAAAGGGTATTTCAGCAGCCAAATATTACTATAACTGAGGCTACAATAGAAGTAAATGAATTTACTGCAGATGGAAACTTAAGCACAGCATCTTCCTGGCTGAGAAGAAAACTTGTGTCCTCCCCACCCCAATCCCATGAGCCGCCTCTCCAAAATTGGCATTAAAATGTGCATACTTGCAAGGCTGGTGGAAATTTATTAAGCAGATGAATCCATAAATAAACAAACAGCTGGATGCAGACAGAAATGGGTTCCTCTTGTCTGGTCATACTTTATTGCCGCTTTTATTTTAACTGATTGAATTTAACAAATCCGTTGTTGTATACCACATATAAATGACGGTTTGATTCAGACTTTAATTGTGTAAGTTTTGCTAGCTGTGTAAATATTTTAAGGTTTAAAAATTCCATTTTTCATAACTGTGTGTCAGAAGAATTAGATTCGAGTATTGCTCAGTATTACAACAATGCAGGATATATAAAGGAAAACTAATAGGCTACATTTGTTCTCTGGAGAAGAGCAGTTGCTGTGAAAGCAGATGACTGTTTCTGAGAAATGATTTTTAATAACTAAACTGTAGAAAAATATTGCTGTGTGTTTCAACATTAGTCCTTCCTCATGCTGTAAGTGATTTTACTGTCAGAAGATTTCTCTGTGTTCCTCTCGGTCTCTAATCCTGCATCCTGAGTTTTTTAAAGGCCTCCACCGTGTTGCTCTCTTCATTCAGCCTGTGCTGCACCACCTTCTCTCAGCGACTTTTCAACCTTGTTCCCAAGCCACATGCAAATAAATTAAAGTACATTCTTCCCCCTTATTTCTGCCCATTTCCCTCTCCACTTTCCAGCCCCAGGCGAGTTCTGTTCACTCCTTGCCCTTGCAGCCAGGGAGGCAGCTGAGTGTGGAGGGCACAAAACACACAGGTTTGGGTTGTTTGAGCTGAACCAGACCAAGCCTGGACTGTGAACCTGCTCGAGGACCGAGCGGAAAGGCATCAGCAGATGGTCAGGATGGGGAGCTCGGAGGCCAAGCTATCAATCCGTAGTTTGACACTTAGTTGATACAATTTACTAAAAGGATCTTTGATTCCTAGAAATTAGTATTAGAATAACATTGCAATGCTTTTTTCCCCAGGAGCAACCAACAAGAATAATTGCTTTTATAATTTTCATCAACTGCATTAACAACATTTTTTGCTCTCTCTTCTGAATTCATCCAATTTTTTGCAAATTGGAAATTTTTACTGCAGCAAATGCTGTATTTATAACATGGGGGGATGTTCAACCTTGATAATGATCCAACCTTTTAAAATCATCCAAGTGCGTGACCAAGAGGGGAACAAAGAATCTCACAACTTGTCAATGAAAGCTGCAAATTTATGTCTTCATCTGAGGAATGGCCTGGTTGTGGCCTGTTTTTACACAGAGGTATTTAAGCTGCATTTGAAACAGAACGTGAGATCACGTGGAATTGAAATATCCCTCTTATTTTGTTTATTCTTTTTGTGCTTGTGCAGCAGTTTAAAGATCCAGAAAGTTACACAACACTGCATGAGGTGTCCGAGAGCTAGAGGTGTTCTCCTTCGCTTTTCTCTATTGTCAGCTGCAAGAGCTTTAAAAGTTAACGTCCAATGAAATTGTTCTGCTTTTACTACCACCTAAATCTAATTTGTTCTGATTTATAACCCTGTAAACCAGGTCAGGACTGATGAAAAACAAGACCAATATATTAAGTTTGTATAGAACGGTTTCTGGACATAAACATTCAAGAATACACGTTCCAGCGCACCTTATCACCAGGCAGATGTTTATGTAAAGTGAAAAATGGGCATAAATGTTCACACAAAACATAAATTAAAGTCTTTGAGGGGGGAGCCAACACGAGGTGCTGAGTTTTGAGTGCAGGTTACTCTCTGTAGTTTTGTTTGAAGAGCAGACTTATGCACAGCTGTCAATTTTCGTGTTACATCGGGGCTCGTTCTGCAGAGAGCAGCCCCTGGAAGCGTTGGACAGTTGAGTGGATGTGTTGCCAAGACTTTAATCTTTCACACTCTACACATGCTTTCAAGCCACTAGCATTTTCTTTTGCTTATTCCATTTTAAAAACACATATTCTTCATGAAAAACCTATTTCAATTAGGATCTGGATAGCTAGCTCTTAAAAGGTTGCTAGTGCTACCTCTGGTCTTTGGACTCGTCTCTTCCTTTCCTACATCTTTTCCACTGGCTCAAGATCAGATCATGAAGTTCATCAGCAGTTTATATGGTGGATTTTAAGATTTCTATTTTGCTTGGATTTTTTCCATTTGAACAACTGTTGTTTGGAGGGAATTTTGTATTGAGCCATCGTCAGGGCAGAAGCTGGCAGGAGCAGAAAGCTGATGATTGCCCTTAGGAGGATATGGATTACTGAACTCTGAATAATATTTGGAGTAGGGCTTGGTTTCACAACTTCAGGGTGCGAAGTGCTCAACTCATATTGCAAACCCATAGGGCTCTTACAGCCTCTGGAGCAAAGCTGGGATATGATATCTGCTTGTTTCGTCTCGGGCTTGGGGTGAGAGGCTGGAAGTGCCGAGGAGCTGGTGGGAATAAGAGGATTGCGCCGAGGGCTGGGGTTGTCTCCTTTGCTCGCTCAGCGGGCTGCTGGGCTGTGTTCGTCGAGAGCTTGGTGTTTCCATCAGCTACAGCTGAAACGCTGGGTGTGGTGTTGGTTCCGAAATGCCTGCAGGACTAGGGTGAAGGCTGACAGCAGCATGGGAAAACAGCACAGATTTTGTTTTTTGGAAGACGTGGATTCCTGTGGTATAATTAATGTTTTCCCACTCTAATGTATGCAAAGGAGTTGCCAAAGAGGAAGATCCGTGAGCTACTGGCTCCTGTTCAGATGAGGCTTTTCAATTTATGCCGCTCTTTATACTAAATCTCTGCCTTTTACATCACTACAAGTCGTTGCCTGTCCTGCCTCCCCTGCTTCTGAACCTCAGCATTCCCAGCAGCCGCTCCGCCTGTGCTCGCAGGCTGTTGTCCCACATGCCGCAAAGAGGGAACCTCCAGACCTGTCTGCAGTTCAATAGGCACAGTCTATGAGCTGCAATCAACTATGCCAGAGATTTTGCGTCTCTGATGATTTTTTCTTCTTCAGGTCCAACTCCGCATCCCCCCACTAAGGAATACATAATGTAACTGCACAAATAAGTGTTTAAATCTTCTACTTATGTCTTTAATTACATGTTTGCCTTGAATCATAAAGGCAGTCTCATGGATTAGGCTATCCTTGTCTATATTGACCTGGTCTGTTGGCTTTAAGTGCTTCTTAACTTGCCTTGCTGGATTTATTCAGGCAATTTCTGGAGAAATTATTTTGCAACCTGAATTTGCATAATGGATGCAAAACATTACACGTCTCCTGTAAAAGAAAGATCAAGAAATTTGTCACAAGCTCAGTGATTGCGCATTTCAAAAGGTTATAAAGCTGCTAGGTATGTGATAAATGCTAGAAGAAACACTGGCTGTGCTGTAGCAAGAGGGAAATTCTTCCCTGGAGGAATTTTATAGGGTTCCCAAAGCTATGCGGTGACTTTCCAGCAAAGATTATTGTGAAACATTTGTTTTGGGTTCAAGTTGTATTTTTTCAGCTGGGAATCTGTCTTGTAATGTTGAACTGCAACCAGCAGTCAACACTGACACTCAATACAGCTACTTTATGAGTCTATCATGAGACATAAGCAATCTTTATACTTTCCTTTGTTTCTCTTTAAAGGTCATTTTCTTTGCTTTTGCTCAAGCAGATTGTCCTACAATCCACTGAAAAAACAGGGACAGGGAGCTCTAAATTGCTTGGGTGGGTTCTGGCTGGAGGCTTCTCTCCAGGACCAGGGGGTCTCCTCTGGCGCCTTGTGGTAGGGGCCCCACCACAGCTTGGATTGCAGAAGCAGGGACCACCGTGATGTCTTTAAAACCCTCTCTTCTGTGACAGCTGAGGATAAACGTGCTTTTTATGCCCCTGAGGTTCCTGGTTAGGGCATCTGGAGCTGGATCTGGCCTGTGGGTAAGATCAGGAGATGCAGCCTAGCGCAGTGTAGTGGAGCTCCGACCTGAGCACTGCCCTGAGAGAGGCTGAATGTGGGAGAGGTTCAGCATTGGGCAGCCGCTCCACGGAGATGGAGCGAGTAACAGAGGGATCTTCCTTTTTGGTGATTCTTTCAGTGAGAAAGCTGAGAAAGACAGCATGTTGGCAGCCACTGTTGAAAAGCAACCAAAAATATGTGTGAAGAGATTATTTTCTTTATTGCTCAGATGGCAGTGGAGCCTCAGGATGAGTCCGATAGCGACACTCGCAGGAAGGCAGAGCTCCCTCAGCCCCCAACTAGCGAGGCTCTGGGATCTGCAATACAGGCGAGCCTCAACTGCAAGGTGATCCTGTGGTAAGGTAACCGAATAAAGGTACGGTTTCAGCTGGTTTTGCTCAGCTTTGCTGCTGGAGGGACATGTCGGAGCAACCGTGAGAAACTGCAGGGCTGCAGAAAACACTCGCTGTGGAGGTTATCTGGTTTTAAACAACATTTAGCAGTCTGCGGTTACCTGTGCCCTATTGTTTCTGCGTCCACTTCTGCTGTATACTTTGAACTGCACAATTTTCAAATTCTTCCCAGCATAATGGGGATAGCGTGGGACAGAGTTTGCGCTGCACGTTGACAGCGGTAGACAAGTGAAATTGTAGCTTTCATTGTTTGTGCTCCTGACAGTGTTTGTAAGGTCCTTTTTGAGAAGAGAAGCACTGGCGTTGTTGCAGACAAATACTTCTCTCTAATAGAGGTGCTGGTGAAATGTTGAAAATTTAACTTCACGTCCTTCCAAGCTGCCTTTAAGAGCTGCACGTTAGCATTTTCCCTGCTCGCTGTTCCTTCCCAGTGTCTTCCATTAAGCGACCTGAATATTCAAAGATTTGGATGAGCAAAAAAGAAACTTGTTTCTTTCGACATGAAAATGAGAGGGGAAGTTAAAACATACTTTCCATGCTGCTACTACACATTTCAGTAAAACGCCAATGGTATATATGCCTGACTACTTTCCCACGGAATAATTTTCATGAAATTGTTGATATTAAAATTCAATATACTGTTTTGACTAAGCATCACTGGGGATAGCGCAATCTCTCATTATTCCCTTTTCAGCACAGGCATAGCTCATAATATGGATATGCAGATTTTTAATGCAGCAAAGGAATTGTAAAATGGAGCTATATTTCAGCTATCACAGAATTTAGCAGGCACAGTGAATTATGTCTTGTAGCCACTTTGCTTTCACGCTATTTTTATAAAGGCCTGTCCTGTGCCAACTCATATGTTTTATATGAGACACAGGCAAGCATTCCCATGAAAAATTGTGCCCACCAGCCTAAAGCTTTGCTTTGCAAATTTAATCTTGAAAGCCACCCCAGCCCTGGGTGACGGCTCTGTGCTGTGTGCCCTCCCCATCCCTCCTGCCCAGCCCGCTGCCGTCGGGGGGATTGGGACCGCCATCCAGAAGGACCTGAAGTGAGATTGCTCAGCTGGGCTCATCGCTCACTGAGGAGGGGGCTGGAGGGGAGCCAAATGCGTGATCCATGTGTGTAGGGTACATCCTCAGTAAAAATCAGGCATTGTAGGCCGTTCCCAATTGCTAAGGGATGCTGGCTGTGCGTGGGATGCAGAGAAGACCGTGGGCTGCATTCAGCCAGGCTGCCGCTCGTGTTCGTGCTCCCACGCGTGTGTCCAGTGTTGGCTTGGGATGTCAGAAACCCCCAAGGACTTCTACAAGGAATTAATTTTGCTGCTAAAACCAGGAGGTTTTCTTTGTTTGGTGAAGATAGAGGAAAGGGAAGAAAAGAGGCGATGCCCGCAGTGCTGTGCAGCCGCCGGCCAGCCGGTGTGCAGGCTGTCCCGGAGAGCAGATGCGCACAGGGAATGTGCTGAGTCTGCACACAACTGGAAGCTGGGGGTTTTCCCAGTGAATCATCATTAAATACCTTTACCAAACAGCTTTGTGCTAAGCTGGGAAGGTTCGCCATTGTTGGTTAACTACCAGAAGTTTCCATTTCCTACATGGAAAATGGTCTCCAGCTATTTACTGCAGTCCGTAATACGGATGATTTAAATTGTTTTGTTCTGCGGGAGGCTGTGCTGCCTTTAAAATCACCATTGCTCATGCAGTATTGCGGTTCTGTCTATCTCACGAGGCTCCATATAGACTTGTCAGTAAAAAAATCTGAGGAAGATCCATTCGCTTTTAGTGTCCGTCCTTTGTGGCTGATGGATTTGGGGACCGTAAGCCCTTCCATCCTCCAGACTGGCTCCCAGTCTGGCAGCTGGGAGCTGGGGTTTAAGTTATTGTCCCAGTCTTTCCTATCTGTAAATCAGGGGGCACAGCTCTGCTCAGCCCCTGCCACATCGCTCTGGAGGGTCCCAAAGAGGGGTGCAGCATCTCGCTGCTGCTGGAAGGGCGCAGGCAGGAGGGAGCAATGCAGGGAAGCGTCCAGCCCTCGCTCTGTGTCCTGCAGCATAAGCCGCTACAGAGGAAGACAGGCAGCAGAGCTGAACTTCCCATTTCAAGGATTTGGTCTGCCGGAGTAAATACATAGCAACTCATAAAAAATGCATTTTAGATGCTTTTCTTTCCAGGTCAAATGTTGCATAATATCACCATGCATTTGAAGTCTCCGATTTCAAAAGCTTAAGTTGTGATAACAAATAGTTTAAAACAGAACTGGAAAACAAACAACCAACCAACCAACCATTTGTCCCGTGTCAATTGTATGGATTTTGCAAAAGTTTGGGAAAATAAAACCTTTCCTAATGTAACAAAAAGTAACATTACCGGAGCAGATCTCATGGATGATTACTGTGGCTTTTAGTGACAAGGGTTAACCAATTTAGTAAGCTGGGTCTGACAGAGCTTTGCAGAGTAAGTCTCTCAGTGCTTTAGGACTAAATGCTTCACTTGGATTCTGGGAACCCAAAAGATTGATTTTGTTTGCCTTTTGATTAAGAGAACAGGATTTGGACACGAAAATCCAATTAGATGATTGCTGGGGGTGGGAGGGAGGCAGGGAGAGAGAGAGATGAATGGCATACAAATCTCCTGCAACCAGACCTTATTCCGAGATCTGGACTACATCTCCACTGCCTTTCAATTAATTGTAAAACAGCTGTTGTTCCCTCTCTGTGCGCTGAAACAAAAGAAAAAAAAATCACAAAGTTTTAGGATTGCCGGGTGATAATACTGAACGTTCCAAAAAAGAAAACTTGAAACCACGGAAAATAAATAACAGGAGTCTTAAAAAGTGAGAGAAGGCAATATTTTCTTATCTCCAGTATTTCTTGCAGTTAAGTATCTTGAACGTGCTTCACTGTCAAGAAGCCTTGCAGCAAGCCCCATCTGTCTGCCATTCATAAAATGAGATGTTACCATTTTGCAGAACCATAAACCACATTGGGAGTTTATCCAAAAAACAGGTGATAAAAGTCAAAGTATAATGATCCGAACACTTTCTAAGTGAAAGACTATTTGAAGCAGCTGTTTTCCTTTATTATTAGAGATAATTATACTGTCACAGCAGCAGAATATTAACTTTTCGCGTGTCTGGTTCACCTGTTTATAGAGTGCTACCCACCTGCGGACGTGCCCGGTGCACCGTGCCGAGAGTGGTGGTGAGCAATAGGCTCCCTGCAAGTCTGGAGGTGGCTCCGTTCACGACAGCCATCACCCACCACATCCATCCAAGAGCTGGTGAAGGCTGGGGGAGATGTTTTAGAAGAGGAAAAGGCTTGCAATGGACCCTTATGACTCCGTCCTTGCTGCATAATTTCCTTCTACATCCCAACCATGTGTGAAGTATGCTGGCTTTTCTTCTCCAGCTAAATTTTTTTGGTATATCTCTGCAAATTCTTGTGCAGCAAACAAAACACTGACCTGTTTGATGACTGCTAAGCTTTTCCGTCTAATGAGGGCTGGTGGCAGTAAGTTCTGTAGACTCGTGCGTGTCTTCATGGGGTAACTTGTAACAGCAATACAGTAATTGCTATTTCTGTACCCGTAACCTAGATTTAGGAGAAAATGCACAAGACACTTCCATTTCTGTTGAGAAATGACTTGGAGGTGGGATTTCAGAGATTATTTTACAGCAGTAGATAAAAAGACAGCTGAAATACTGTTTTAGTAGATGAAAGACAAAAGCCTATGTGAAGGAACCATTTAAATTTTTCATCTGTCTGGTTAGGACATAAATCAGGTAGAATTTTTCACAAGTGAGACCTGAGCATTGCTGTGCACCGCTCAATTAAAATCTACCAGCTTTTACACTAATTTCCTTTCGAACCAAGTTTTAGGGAAATAGCTATGTTTCGCTTTAAGTGTGTCTTCAGAACTTTCTGTGGTTATTGAGCTTGCAACATTATCTCTTATCTGGGGAATGCTAACCATGATAAACAAGGAAATAATCAGGGCCAAATGTGAGTTTTGGCAGTTGTTTTGGATTTTCAACATTTGGTACATTAGGGACATGCACAGATCAAAATCCTGGAGGCTCTGTAAACATTGTAGTCCAGAAGCTAATATGTATTCTGAAGCTTTTATTTTCCTTTGTGAACATAACCTGGTTGCCGGTGATTCGTGGTTGTTATGATTTCATCTAGAAACCACTAACTGCAGTTAAAAAAAAAAGTAATATATTTGCATATAGTAAAGTGCCTGAAACAAAAGCAGTAATCTCTTAAAGGTAGAACTTCTCTTTTGCAGTTCTAACTGAAATTATCCTCCGTATACCCACGTAAACGTGTGTGTGCATGCCTAGGAGTGTGTGTATGGGATGCTCAGCTGGCTGGGTCATGGTACCACGGTGCGAGCCCGGCAGAGGGATGCTGTGTGGCCACTGTGTGACACCACAGCAGGTCAGCAGTGAACTGCCTGAAAAATAACTTTGCTGAAATCAGTGGGTTTGGTTTATCCCTGTTTTGAAAAGGGCTGAAGACACCTGGACCCTACTAGAAGGAATAGGCCAGACAAGAATTGCGTTTAACACAAGAGAAAAATTACACAGTTCTTGTCTCAAGTACATAATTTGTCTGGTGTGACTCAAAGAAGCCTCTGAAACTCTTCTCTGTCCTCCTGTGTAAAATGAGGATTAAAAGTTGACCTATACGAGTTTTAGAGGTGATACTCAAAATACTGTTTCGGCTAAACTGGGGCAAGTTATGTCCAGGTGAGGCAAAATATTTGTTTTCTTGGATTGTGTAGCTTATTGAATGAGGAATGTGTAAAACAAAATATAAAAATCAAATCCTTTTCTAAAGGATCATGCCATTATGAACCGAAAACTTCAAAAAAAAAAAGACCAACTTCAAGTTGTTTTTAAGATAATGAACTTAAAGTTGTTAACAAGGTATTATTACACTGAGAGCACTCAGATTGTGCACTGTGTTTTCCCACATATCTGAGCAGGGGTAAGAGCCAGTTTGCCTTAGGCTTTTCAGACCATCGGGGATTTATGCCCTCAGCAGTGCCAAGTAAAAGGTGTGCGTGTGCTACTTGTGACTGTGACATCTCCTAGGCAGCATCTGGATCCCAATAAAAGCTTATCTCCTTATCTGGTAGACTATACTTTAAAGAGGAAAAAAAAATATTACACCTTAAAGAGTTGTATTTACACAGAGGCAGCATTGGAATTAGCTTGTTTTAATTGTCATTTGAATGCAATGAAGAGGCTAACTTATCTACAAGAAGTCAGCATTATTTTACTAAATCAGCTCTTAATTGATTGTGTCTTGTAGTATTGCGCCCATTTTTCTTTTTTTCCTTTGTCATCTCTTATGCAACTCAATAACCTACCCTCTGACTTCTAGGAGACTGCAAATCACTACGCTTCTGTTATTTACCAGTCATCTGAAACTCCCACCCACTACTTATTCTCTTCTATGCATTGCACTCAGTTACCCAGCATATATGTCAAAATAGTTTTTCACATTTTCTTTAAACAGCAGCAATTAATTGCTGTAATTCTACACATTCCTGAAAAGCCTAGGAGGTATAAACTGAGACTTACTGACGTTTGCTATGTGTACATGGCAGATTGTACCAACATCTTAGCAACAAAATTAAATGAATCTGTTTCTTAAGTGTATTTCACTATGGAAGGGATATATGGAAGGAGAGAAGTGCCTTCTGGTTAATACAATGTACTTAATATTTCCTGAGTTCAGTATTGCTATTATTGAAAAAATAATATTCAAGATAATATGATACTGATATAAGTGGAATGACTACCTTCGTCCTGTTATTTCAGTATAATTAAGGCCTATTGAAAAAAATTAATGAACCTGTTAAAAAATAATAATTCAGATCAATATTCCACTGTGTGGCTTTTATGACTCAAGGTTTCTAGGATATTCAAGTGCATGAATTTAATCGTAAACTGACAGTGCAAGTTGGGGAAATACTTCTATACATTTACTGTCATTCAGGCTTGCAGATGTCCCACAGCAGTACGAGGCTTGTGTACGAGCTACTCACGCCGACCAGCAGCACGTACTCCTGGATCCTGGGAACGGTGTGGTGTGCAGGCTCTGGAAGGTTTTCCAGCCATTCCCTTTGATTTCAGCCAGCTGCCAGGCACAGCGTCTCTCCGAGACCATGAACTTCAGCTGCTGAAACTACTGCACGACTTCAGCTTTTTTTCTCTCTATAATCGCTGAAACACTGTACGTGGGAAAGACATTTAGATGATGAAAGGATCCTGTCTTTTGAGTTGTCAGTATATTTAAATAGAAAGAAAGCAGAAAATTAGTTTTTCTCTGGTCTGTTTGTTGTGTATGTTCTAAGAGATAGTTACATTAAAGGAGCGTATGCCTTAAGGCCTCAGATGAGATCAGGGCTACGTTGTGCTAGTCTCTGCAAGTGCCCATGCAAAAGAAATAGGCATTTATTTTTAATTATTTTCTTCCCTCCCCA
>VXBO01011963.1:699110-725915 GCA_013400135.1 Rhinoptilus africanus
CCCGAAGATAAGTAGTCATACCAAAAGGGCAGGAGGAAAAAAGAATATAGAGAGATGGGAAAACCTTCCTGTGGGTGCAGTGGCAGGATCAGGATGGAGATCATGGGCACAGCCGAGGGTTGTCAGGACCATAAGAGCTGGGGCAGCTGGTGAGCGGGGCTGGGAGAGCAGCTCTGCCAGCTCCTCAGCGCTGCACCAGGGAGGGGAATCTGGAGCCCCGCTCTGAGCCGGGACTGTTTGCAAACGTAGGCTTTCCCACCTCCTTAGCTCCAGTAGGGTTCATACAACTGCTCTTTCCCTTTTGCAAAACCCAGTCGCTGAGCCCTGTCTTTGCGGGCTCCCAGAAGGAACCTGGTAGCTCCAAGGGCCATGGTTTCAGTGAGGGGGTGCTGGGGTTTGCTGAGATCTCACAAGGAATGCTGCAGGGCCAAGAACGAAATGGGGACGTCCCTCTGCATCTGAGCTACTGACTGGGTGGCACGGAGGCGGTACCACAGGTCTGCAGGCATCACTCCTGGAAGTCCTCCAGGCCCAGAAGCCGTGGAGGCAGCAAGTAGGATGGTTATGTGTGTGGGGGGGGGCATTTCTCAGAAAAATTGCTCGTTACCAATATGTGTATCTAGAAAAAGAGATTTTGATGGCCAATAAGCATTTTCTAGAAATCAACCATTCATCAGAAAATTCTTGATACACTCTGATTGTGGGGCTTAGCCTTCTTAATCAGAATGTCTTGTTCTTCCGTGTGATTCTGCAAAATGCTAAACTACTGTTTAATTTTGTTTTTATAATTCCACTGTAAACCTTTCCAAAAATCCTAAGCAACAAAAGCCAACAAAGCAAAACAGCCCTATGCTGTTTTCATTTAAATGTTTCTTAACCAAGCAGATTTCCAGTAAGTAGAATCCAGAATTATTTTGTTTTAGGAAAGCAAAACAAATCCATGAGCTAAATAATCTCTCATTTTCTTCTCCATTTATTTTTTTTTTAAATGACTGGGAGAAATCATAAACCTTGCACTTTCCCTACAATGGGAGGGAGTTCAGCCTTTTGGAGGAAATGTGTTAAGCTGATGGCGATGGATTGTACTGGTATTTGCATAAAATAATTTATGTACATACATTTCAGGGTAGAATTGGAGCCAAAACATTAAAAAAAAATCCAAACTGCTTATTAGATGTTTCTGAGACATAGATATCTTTGAATATCCATGCCATTTGTCAATGAGTTGAGTTTGTGTATTTTATTTGTATGGAGCTGGGAGTGTATGAGCCAGAGTAAAAGAATTTGTTTTCGGCAAGGAATTTGTTTCCTAACGTAAGAGTTCAAATCCTGTCACCCTACTGACCATCAGACACCATCCAATTAATGTTATGTTTATTCAATGTTCAGAATGAGTGGAAAAAAAGCAAACCTAAGAAAAAAAGACAAAAAGAAGACAAAAGGAATCTTCTGGCCTTTTTCAACATTTGAACTCTATCTTCCACTCTGATATTCAAATAAAGTAACAGTGGATGTTTAAACAGATTTCAACCCCAAACACACATTTCTGGAAGGTTGCAGCTCTNTCCCAAACGCTCCTTGTGTGTTCATTTAATTACATTTCTGGAAGGTTGCAGCTCTCCAGCAAATCTGGACTTTGTTTTTATAGGCTTCTTGGATTCTCTGCCTTCATTGACCCTGCCATCTCTGATTCGGTTCAGCTATTGGATACAGAACAAGCCCAGTCACCCCTGCTGAAGCCAGTGCCAGCTTTGCTCCTGAAGTCACCAGGGACTGAGCGGTACGCCACAATTTTTGCCTTTATTTCCTCATTCTGAACTTTGTGTTACAGCTCACAGCAGTTCTTAAACACCCCGCCGAGGTCTGGAAGGTGGTACTCATGGCTGAGTGCCGGGCAATGTATAGCAAGCCCCTCTGCTTGTGACCTTCCCTGGTCTCAGCTCCGCTCAGCGCATGCTCTCACGTACAAAAAAGGTCCAACTCGGGCATCTTTAGGTAAAAATCTCTGATGGGATGAAATGTATTGTGACGGTATCTGTGATGTTTCTCATCAGCAGTTGACTGGACCGATTTCCTTTTAGGACATTAAATTTAAAAGGTTGCTATCACAGTATATGCACATACTTCATGCTCACAATTATACCAGCATTTCAACGTAATTAAGTTCACTAGCCCTTCTTGTATTTTTCTTCTTTCTTCATTTGCATGGGGTTAATCACATTACCCTGGCTCTCTTCTAGAGGTTCTTAACTTCCATGGGAAGGGAAACCCTTTTATGTTAAAAACACATATCTAGGTCTTTGTAAATGGTATATGTGTTTCCTGCTGAGGTCTGAGTAAACTTCCTCAAATACAGTCTATTAGCATTTTAATAGTGTGCTCGCTCTAGGAAGCCTTTTTGTTTCACTGGCTAAATATGACAATATTCCGTATTTGCAAAACACTGATTTGGTGCTATTTACCCATCAGAGATGATCCGCACCACATGGAAAGTCAGGCCATCATAAACATTAACAAGAAATAAACAGCTATCAAATGATATACAAACCTTTGCTTACAAATCCACACACTGACACCTTTAAACAGTTTCACAGTTTTCCACTCTATGCTTATATTTGAATTGCAAACGTTGGTAAGCGTTGATGTCTCAATACTTACAATGCAATTTAACACCTCGCTGTAGGAGCACACATGCATTTTCAAAGCTAGTTGAAATTGGCTTTTTTTAATCTCCTGGGCAAACGTTCTCCCCCAGATTGTCTTGCTATCAAATATTTTTTACTCATGAGATCATTTTGATTCCCCTTTGCCCACACAGAGAAAGATCGCGTTCAGTGAAAGATCACCCAGGGAATTGCCTCTATCTGATTCCTTCTGGAAATGGATATGAAGAGGGAAATTCTTCAGCTCTGCACATCTGCTTGCCCCATTTACCAGTATCAGGGCAGAGATTTCTTTTGCCCAGGCTGCTACAGCCCCACTCTTCAGTGCAGACAGACAACAAAGAGTGGCAGGTTTGCATCCGTAGGCAAAATAGGTTTGGTTCTGTTGATTGTTGTTTTGCTCTTTGGTTTTGTTGATAGTCTTTGGTAGAAATCATAAAGGTTGCGTTTGTCTCTTGGGGGTTCTTTGTTTCAGACCTATCCAATGAATAGCATGTTTTGTTTGTAGCCTGAGCAAGATGAGCAAATGGGGAAGAGCTAGACATCCCTTTAGCTTTCCTGTGATCTGATGGCACACAGCCCTACGCATTATATATGAGTTAGAAGATGAATCAACACTTTGTTTTCCTGTGTCTCTAATTTGTATGAAAAGATATAATTTCTATAGAAAAATACAAGTATTCCTCTCGCTCTCTGATTCCCCAAGCTCAGCTCTGCTGTAGGCTACACTCAACCTTGAATTGACAGCTGAAACAGAAAGGTCCTAAAAACCATCAAAGTAACAAGTTATACTTTGCAAAAATGACAAATAACTTTGTCCTAGCAGAACATGCAAACAACTTTACAAGCAGAGCAATAAAAAAATGCATTGTTATCGCTTGAATATATTATAACCCTCATTTGAAAAGAATCTCAGTCTGGTTTGAAATCGCTCTGTGCATATGTTGCAGAAAGTCTAGAGACATTTTGTTCTTTATTAATGAAGCATGAAGAAAACGGTACCGAGAGTATTTTGTTAGAAGTTTCAACTTCCTTATGTATGCTATACATTATGTCTTCCCTAATTAGACTTTTGTAAATGAAAAGGCTCAAGGGGGGCAAGCAGACATGACTCTGTAATGGCACTGTTTTTTCCCCCAAAAAAATTCTCTGTTGTTTGGCACACTTTATCCTTCTGGCAGCCGAATGGAGACAGGAGAAGGCTTGTGAAACAAACTGATCTGTTTGCCTGCAAATATGGAAAGACTATTGGAAAGCGTGTATGTTCTGGGGCTAGAAAAGGTGGTTTCTTGCTTAGCTCTATTTATAAATGTGTGATGTGTAGTCTAGGACCCCTTAGAGAGCGCAGTTTTGGCCGTGGTGCGTGTCAGGGAAGATGCTGGGAAGTTCTGCACCTCGGAGCGAGCCAGCCCAGCTCCTGCGTGACGGTGGGCAGATCTCGCCATGCGGGTGAGTCTCTCTTGCTGTGCTCTTTTCTTCCTTCCCCGAACTGTCGGTTCTTCGAGATCATCCCTGTACTCTTTGGTAGGGGCTGGTAATGCACTGCTGGGTCCCTTGAGACCTCTCCTTTGCTGAAAGGACCAGTAAGTCCAATACTGAGGCTTTGGTCTTAAGACAGAAACCTAACTCATTAGAAAGCTGGAGGCTTTGCCCTGAAGAGCCAGCACATTCCTACTGTTACTCCTAATGGTTTTTGGGGGTGTAATACTGAAGTAATGAGAGCTTTGACATGATGCAGGTCAGGACCAGGATTACAGCCAGCAGTTATAATCTAGCAAAAAGAAAGCTCAATAGTGTGATAGTTTAGGGTCTGGTTTCAATCCTTAAGAAACAATTTGGGGGTGAAAAAGTCTGATTTGATCTCCTCAAGAAGAACTTTTCCGCTGCGTAAACACCAGGAGTGTGAGCTCAGTGCAGGGCAGGTTTCCAGCTGTGGGGTGTGAGGCACTGGATAAACGTCAGATGGCTCGTACAGGTGGAACTCCCCACGGGAATGGCAGCGGCAGCATTGCCTGGAAGGAGACAAAGTCACTTGTTTTCCACTTGGAGAAATTATAAATGGAGGGCTCAGAGCCCCAAGAGCGGGGGGTAGAGGGGAGTTGGCCAACTGTTTCGGGGCTGCTGGCCGACCTCCGGACCAGCAGCAGTGTCCCCTCGCTGCGCATTAACAAACGGTTTGGAATGGCCACCTATGGTTTGGGTGCTTTTCTCTGCAACGTGTAATCCCCGGCAGCTTGCGCCTGTGTTTATAATTCAAACTATAATGAAAAAGGAAATTAAAGTCTTTCTAATTTATCAAAAGAATGAAAATGGCATTGAGAAAGGGGAAAGAAAGAGTTTTCACTCTTTTGGGATTTGAGAAAATTAGTCCTGCAATATATTTTCCTGACGAAAAAGAATATTAGATATATTAACTTAATTCTTTTGTCCTTTCCTCTTCAGTGTTCTAAATTCTTTGTATTTGGGAAAAAAAGGTGCTATCCAACTCTTAAACTGACACTGTATTTCTCATTTTATAGTATTTTAATGCATATTTTATTTTTTCTGCAGAATATTTTTCTCAATAAGAAAAGCAGGGTTCTTATAGATAAAAATAACTGGTCTATAAAAAGCAACAGAAATAACACACAATCATCTGTGTGAAAAACCTATGTGTGTGAGAGGTAAGGGCGTGTGTATGTATATGTATTTTTCATGTGATATAAATTTTAATGTTCTAATTAAGCTAGTGCTTAATGTTTGTTGCTCCAAACATTTTTCAAATATCATTGGCTGATAAAAAATATGAAAAATATTACCTGAAGAGGGTGGAAGTTCAGATTCCGGTGTTTTTGGTGGTTAAACACACAAGAGAATTTTAGGACTGTGGGATTTAAAAATTATTATTCCTCTTCCTTGTATGTGTTCTAGCTCTTTTATTCAGACAACTGTTACTTTTATTGTTTATCCTATAGAGAAAATGGGAATACAGCATTTGGCTCGGCAGGAGCGGGATGCTGGTGCTCCCGCATCATCGGGGCTGCTGCCGCCTCCGGCTCAGGCTCCCCCCTGTGCAGGGACCCCGGGAGCTCAAATCAGCATGTGCCGGGGAGTGGGAAAGGCAATTGGGATCCTGAGACACTGACAAATTAAAAGACTTGCCCAGAGGAAATCTGTAGGAAAACTCAAGCTAGAAGCCAGTTTTCCTGAGGCCAGAATTGATGTCTCTGCCACAGGGACTATCAGCGACCGTCAGGGACCAGTACGAGGTGTAAATAATTCTTGGTCTTTATTTCCTCAGCCAACTGGACCTGGGGAAGGAGAGACTTTCCCCCCCCCCAAGTACCCTAATCTGCTTTATTGTGTTGTGCTGGGATTTTTGGAAGGTGAGGAGGAGTGAGGAAGGGCAGTTAAGCGTTGCATCAGCCACTGGTAGAGGTGTTTAGGGGGCTGCGAGAATTAATGACCTTAATAAAAGAACAGAAAGCCTCTTCAGGCTGAACACAAAGATGGTGATGTGTCTGTCTTGCCAGTCCCGGGGCCAGACTCTAACAGCTTTTTGTGGATGACCTCTACATTACGGCTGCTGAAGGAGGTGATGGCTCCCAGTGGTGATGGTACCCCCAGTGACAGAGGGGACGTCACTGGAGGAGAGCTGGGCACTAAATCAAAAGGACGTGCCCTGGTAGAGAGGAGCGTGGCTGTTTGCCATGACAGCAGGGTGGTCCGAGGCAGGACAGGGCCAGGGCATTGGGCTGGGTGTTGCTGCAGGTCCTGTCACCAGGAAGGTATGGGGCTAAATCAGCACGTCTTGGAGATAATACAGAAGACTTGATAGGGCCGCTATTTTTACGAGGCAGTTTTCAGGAAACAGAGCCCAGTGATAGGAAAGAGATGAAAAGTATCATAGAAATTTAGTACATATAATCAAAACTTTTATTTCCTCATCTTGGAGCTCTCAATTTATGACCAGAGCTGCCAGGAGGAGGACAGCAGCTTTGCACATGAAGTGACCTTTGCAAACTTGGCTTTGAAAGTTTGCCTTCAGAGGGTATGGAAAAAATCCCCCTTTTCCACTCTTTGGAAGGAGGGAAGGATGTTCTCTGATGAGTAGTATTTTGTCAAAAGGCTCCTTTCTTTACTGCCAGGTCAATATTTGGCAACTTGGTTCTCTGGCCTGTTTTACCACAGGGCAGCAGGAGAGGGACCAACTGGTGGGACTGGTACCCCTTGGTTGGCAGGAGCAGGAGTGTCACCAGTCCTCTGGTCCTGCAGATTTGAGTTGCTTCTTTCTATTGGGCTGAAGTCACGCGTGATTCAAAGCTACAGGGAAGCAACTCTGTCATTTCCCCAAATTACAAGTTTTGCATGGGCAGAAATTATACTCAGATTTGAGCTGAACTAAGTAGAAAGCTTTAGCCAGAAGAAAATGTGAAGGAAGGCATGATGGTTCATTTCAAAATGAAGCACTTTGAACTTTCCTTTTGAGGAAGCATTGAGAGCAAAGTAAAGCAATATCAAATCAAAAATCCCACAAAAAAATTAAGCTCCATTTCAGGTTCAACATGAAAGTATTTTTAAGATCTTGTGGAAAGGTACGATTTTCTTCAGGTCAATCCAAAATCTACAGCAGTCCTCGCCCACTGGCTTGATCCAGCCACTGCATCAAGAAACCAGCTATCAATATTGTTCAACTCTCAGTGAAAGTTCCTCCACTAGTTCAAGTCCACTTGTTCACATGCAAAAAATACCTAAACTACCTAGATTTCAAAGGGACATCTAGGCTTGCTTCAAAGGATCATAAACTAGGTCTTTTGCCTTCATGGAGCCTTCATGACACTGTGTATAAAGGCTGGGTCTTCCCTTCATGTTTCAAGGGCTGTTTGCAGCCTTTGGCCACTTGCCTTCTGCTTCCTGGCTTTAGCAAAAACCCGTGGAGGTCTAAAAGCCCAGGATTACCTGAAGCTGTCCTATTCTCAAGGGCAAAATTCCAGGTTACGGCCAGCTGCTCCAATATGCCTGGCTTTGGGAAGACAGAAGGGGATCGAGCTTTTAATGGACATCTCTGAAAATCAGTCTCGAGATTCAGAACCTGGGAATGAGATCTCTGATCCATTCGAACCAACTGAGGTGCGTCCCTGATTTCTTCAGGTTCAGGCTCTTATCTTTGTTATTTGCATCATCCGCCTCTCACAGACTCAGTCTCAGTGCTCAGACTCTGCTTTTAAATGCTTGCTGCTTCTGTACAGAGCTTAAAAGTAAAAAAAACGCCCCACCAACAAGAAAGCACAAACTGTGTAAGTCCTCGCTCTTGTACTTGCAAACTTCTGCCTCAGCCCGCCCAGGGTGAAACCACAGCAAAGGTGTCAGTGCGTGGCTGAGCCGCGGGATGAGGCCGGACCTGGGGAACGGGAATTGCCTGTGTCCCTGCAGGAGATGCTCAGGTCACCGGGAGCATGTGCAGGGATACCTGCAGGAATAAAAACAGCTGAATAATGCTGTTAACTTACAAACAAAGGGAACACTGAACTCACCTAAAAGTGACATAATAGAGAAACAGCCAGGGACCACATCGGCATTCAAGTGGCTATTTTTAGCTTGCATTTACTAATTGCATAGGAGTAGAAAAGTAAGTGTAATTACGGAGACAAATCTTCTTGGTAAGCGGAATAAGCTTTTTCTGCAGGTTGTCTCCTTCAGAGGAACCCGTCCATTTATATCTAGTGTTTTTCTAAGAACACAGGGGTAAGCTTACTAAATAGGTAGTAATTGGTATGAAATGGGCAGCCCGTTAAAGCTGAAAGCACTTGTACCTGCTTCCTCTTCATTACATTTTTTGCGTAACGGAGATCGCAGAAGTGCAATAGCCTGACAATTTACTTGATTAAAAGTGACATTGTAAATATACTCAAAGGCAATTTGTATTAGAAACTATTTTTGATAAGAAGGTTGTCAGCTGTAATGTTATTAGCCTTTATGAGATGAAAGACAATGAAACCCTCATTTGCATATAATTCAGCTTAGTATTTTTTAATAAGGTTTTGTGTATTATCCAATCATGGGGTTTGATTTGCACAGATGGAACCAAGAGCTGGAACATTTTCAAAAAATGTAAATGTAAGGTTTGTATTTTGGGCTGGCTTCACTTGTCATTTCAGCAGGATTCATGCAGGCAGGGAAAGTACAGCAGAGGTCAAAAAAAATATCTGTGAGCTACATAATGCCCCCAGTGCGTGCTCAGGTCTCTCACTGATTTCACTGTCTCTCCTGTTACAGGAGTCATTGAGTCAAGAGGCAGAATGTATACTGCTGTCTCCAAGGCTATCTTTTTTGTTTTTTCGTTTGTTTGGGTTTTTTTTTTTTAAATAAAAGGCAAACCAAAACATGCCCCCCCCCCAAAAATAATAAAAAAAAAAAAAAAAAAAAAAAAAAAAAACCCAAAAAAATTCCTGTGCATGCTTCAGAGAATCAGCTATTCGAGACAACAGTCCAGGTTCTCAGCATCATCACAAAGAGCTAAATATTAATCGTATTCCACGTACTGTTGTAGAGACTGAAACAAGCAATATCGTCATCTCTGAAAGCGGTACTTGTGAGGCCGTGCAGCAGGCGTCTTTCTGTTACTCCCTTATCAGATTTGCTGTGTTTATTAGTCCAAGGACATTTTTTCCCCAACTGCCAGCACTTCTAATCAAATTGGGAAATATTGAAATCAAGCTAATGAACCTGACATACTCATGGCTGAGAAAAGCACTGCAAAATCCCTCTGTCGCTTTCTGCTGGGTTGACTTGGCAGAGGAAAAAGGAGTAATACCTTCCTCCCGCCAGGAATATCAGATAATTTCACTCCAGTTTTACACTCTGGAAGTGCACAGCATACGTATATATACTCAAGACTTCAGACTTCCACATTAGAAAAGAAAGAACAAATCCAATTTTCCATGGCATAGCAGGTTACTCACTCTGGAACAGTTTATTGAATTGACTCGCATTGTTTCTCCACTCCCTGCAAAAGCAGGCCAGGAAATTAACTGTATATAAGTATACAATAAAAATACAAGAAAAAACAACCAAACAAAGAGCTCCATTCTTTATGTTTGAATGGATAAGCCAACATCTAAAAGACGCTCAAGAAACAGGTCTACAAAGTAAGTGAGAACCACTGCTACACTTCTTCCCGGCTTTAATCCCACCCCAGAAGAGGCTGTTGCCATTCCCTTTGCTGTTTCCCTTAAGGGCTGGCTGTCCCTCAGAGCTGGGGGGGTGAGATGGGTGTCTTGCTCACACACCACCACAGGACAGGGGTGACTCTTCTCACCATCGGCCATATCAGCGCCTCTGACCTCTGCATCCACCTGACCCAGCCCTTCTCAAGGCTCCTGCTGTGCACGGGATTTGCACGGGCAGCTCTTCCAGTGCTCAGGAAAGACGTTGGTTCCCCAGCAGAGCTGCAGCCCGGAGAAGCTGTTTTGGAGAGGGATATGGAAGGGAGGACTCCAACCTTCTAACGGAGAAATAAACTGATCATTCCTGGAGCGTGTCAGTACTCGAATGAGGATCCCTTGGTGAAATACGTCTATGGAAATTGGTTTGGAAAGATTTCACATTACACAGATTTATGATCAGGTGCCATTCTCATTTCTTATATTCCTCTGCTCTTTCACTCCTCATGAACCTAGCCAGCAACTTCAGCAATGCAACTGTGACCCACCACCACCTGCCTGCTTAGAAGGAAAAAATAAATGAGACACAGAAAGTTTCTCCTCACTCTCCTTGTCCCTATCTTCTCCATGTGCTCCTTGCACGTCAGCACTGCTCTGTGCAAGCGTCACTGGTTGGAGAAGGAATCAGGCACAAGCATGTGTGAATTTAGGTATGAGTTTGGTAGGACGTAGGGAATGGCAAATTCAGCAATGCAGGATTAAGCAAATTAAAAAAAAAAGAGCAAAGGCAGAAGACAGACTGAAAGGGGAGCAATGCCTGGTGCTAAATATGCACTTAAAATGAGTGGGGAAAAATATAAATATTACTAAACAGCTGCTGCTGGACTACAAATAGAATGTCCTGTGAGAAAAGCAATGTGCACCTCTTCAGTACACGGTTCCAACATCACCACCTGTTGTGGTCATGGAGGTTGAATTAAAACCTGAACAAGAGGGAAAATGACTACTTAGTATGCCCAGATTTCAAGGCACAGAGGAAGTATAATATCCAAGTCATGTCTGTTGGGCAGAGACCAGGAAAGAGAGGCTGTTGGCAAGACAGCGTTAGTTCCTCAATTACAATCCCAGGGGAGATGCCTCCAGCCTTTTGGTTGAGCAGAGCAGCCTCAAAATGTCATTGCCCATGATTGCTAAAAGCTGCACGCTTCACAAGCCATCCCCTGAATTTCTGCTCTATTTTTATCTTGGGCTGGTTGCTTCCTACCCCTGATATGAATATTGAAACAGAGTGAGCTGGAATAGATGTTGGGAATGCTGAAAGGGATAAAGGTGAGTTAGGAACTTGCCTGGGGGGGGGAACTGTGAGAAGCAAGGTGATGCCGAAGTAAATGGTGGTGCAAACTTGGTGGTGCAAAGGAAACCAAAGAGGAAATTCAGGCTGCTCACACCCAGAAAAGGTGATTGACAGCAAAGAGGATGACACAGGGTGAACAGCACTGAGAGACTGGATTAATGGGTGAGCAAGGCAGCTCATTTTGGGGTTGTCACAAACACAAGATGGATAGAGCATGGAAATATTTATCAGTCAATGTATTATTTGGGGAAATTGTGAGGGAAGATGATAGACTATGGGAAGATAATTGATTAGAGGGGGCTGGAGAAGAGGAGAAAATGGGGCGGAAGATGCTGAGCGTCAGAACCCACCTGAGTGGTAGAAGTAGAAATTAAATTAATAGGGTTCGGAAGGAGGAAGATTCTGAAAGAGACGGAGTAAGAGGAAGGTATCAGAGATATGGGAACAGCACAGTCAGTCAACCAACAGAAAAAGAGTATTTGGGAACAGAACTAGTAATGGGTAGAATAACTGAAGATGGAAGAAGGAAAAATGGTAAAGGTATGAACTGGCATGAGAACATGGAGGGTATAAAATGGAGGATGAAGCTTATAGGCTATACTAGGCAAAGACTATCAAAAAAAGATGCACTTGGCAAAGGAGACAAGAAGCTCACTACAGAACACTTTCTTCATATCTGTTTGGTTTTCTTTTTTAAGAAAAGCAACAAAGCAAAATCAAAAAAAAAGCAGCTTTTAAATGCCACAGCTGTTTAACAGAATGATTAGGACATTCTTTTAAGAAAATACCATGCCCTTGTAAGGGTGTGTGGAGAAATCTCAAGGGGACTTCCATTGTATAGGAGAGTAGCTTGACAGTCCTCATGGAGGACAAAAAAAATCTTAATTTTAAAATATGGAATTCAGAAATGAATAGCTGGCCCAGATTTTTAAAAGTACCTCCACACTGCTCAGTATTATCTACTTTAAGAAGAGCTGAAAAGGTTTATTCAAGGGTTATGAAAATTATGTTCCCTTTAAAGTTATTTATATCTAAACACTCAAAAATCATTAGTCACTTAAAAAAATCTTGGCTACTTTTTGTATACTACATTTTTCTTTGAGTACTTGTATATTATGCAAAATATACAGTGTTTCTGAGCCAAGGGCTTTTGGTATAAATTAAGTGGGTTCTAAACTAAGGCAGATTTGTAAATAAATGTAATTTATTGCACATCTTACGCTTTCTCTCTTCCCTTCCAATCTTTAGTCAAAAACATCTAAAACACTGAGGATTGTTGGACAGAGGAGGACTCTTGATTCCTGCGTGAAAAGATTTCCCCCATTCCGACAATTCCCAGTTTGTATTTGCAGGCAATGGTACCAGGCATCTGCATCTCTGATCTTTATGGAGCCAGAAACTTTGAAGGCAGTGAATGACTTCCTATCTGCTGGAAAATCCTGCCCATTCTCACTTCATGAATCTACAACAGACAGTGAGTTCCTTCATGGCGTTTCTGTTTATTCCATATATAATAAGGCTCTGTTGATTTTTGAAGCTCCCGTTGCTGAAGCCGGAGCATAACAAGATCTTTCTTGTAGCTTAGATCCTGCCTCTCCAAAGAGCGTGTCATTTGCACAGGAAACTCTGCAAAGGGAAAATAAGTGTTTCCCAAATTAGTACCTGTTGAGGGAGAAATGCTAATCCTCTCCATTAGCTCTGTAACCTCCAGCCAAATGCCAAGCGAGTGTGATGCAGACACAGGGGTGGTTTGGGTTGATGGGGGGTTTTTGTGTTTTTTTTTCCTTTTTCTGTCAGCTGAACTCTCCTTCCATTTCCCAGGCTGTGAAGTGGCACAGAGTAAACATTATCCAGTAGTACCAGACAAGAAATAAAACAAGAAAAACCAAGAAACACACCCGTTTATAAAACATACCAGGCTGAACACAGGTTTGTGGCACTACTGCATGGTGGAGCTGTACCTTCAGACCTTCTCAGCCCTTAAAAACACCCTCTTTCTCCTCATAATGAAGGCTCAGTTTTGACAGTTAATGCACAGCTCTTGCGTACACCCAGATGGAAATGCAATACATTTTGATAACCATATGGCGCAACATGAAAGATAGTCAAGGATAAAGATTATAACAACCCAGAAATTAATTTAGTGTTGGGCTTGATCTGGATCCCACTAAACCCCAATGTAAGCTTTTTCAGCGGTGTTTGGGTCGGATCTTTCTCTGCTCTTTATGTGTGACTTAAGGTTATTTTTCAAAGGTCAGCATAGCTGAGCATAAATAATAGATGAACTTGAAGCACTGTCTCCCTTTAATTCTGTCTCCAAATCACCTTTGGGGATTTCAAGGGGTTTCTTTACTGGTTTGCTCTACCTAAACCAATAATTAGATAATGGTCCACTTGCAATTGTAATTTGTGCTGGCAGATAATGACCAGCTGAGACTGATGATATATCTGCTGAAGTGAAAATATGGCATTTAAATATAAAATAAAGTACAGCAAATTATAGACGGGCTATGATTCTAAGGCAGTCTGTATTCTTTGCAACCAGGAAAATAGCATTGGTTATCTAGGAAGCAGGTAATTTTTCCCCTAGGTTTTGGAATATCGGTCATTTTCAGGTGACTTTGGATCCTTCCTAAGAGCAAGGGGTGGTGATAAAACAGAGGCCTTTAAACACAAAAGACAGGAGCATGGCATAGGTGACAGCAGTTGCCAATAAAGAAGCATCGGCTGAGTAAATATTACCACCCAGTTCCACTTAATTAAATGCTTTGCTAAACACATGCCAGTACTTTTATAGACGATAAACATGCAGGGGAATGCCAGCTGACTGACTGGGTTTTTATGTCGTGTTTCCTGGGATGGTGTCCTCACGGACACAGCCACTTTGTGGCAGGTCCCTGTGCCCCTTTCACAGCTGCACTTTTACAGCTGGAATCACAGGTTCTGTGCATCTGCATTAGCCTGGGGTCAAGGCTGGGGATTCGGCTAGTCCCTCTGTCTCTGTCGCAACCCCTCGGTTAATATTTTGTATTTCCAGCTCACCCCTCGGGCGCTGCGGGGCAGCAGCCACTGCCCCGGGGAGGAACCCCCGGATGGCTGAGGTTTGGTCCTGCCAAGGGGAGCACCCTGCCTCTGTCGGTTGCCATGACCGTGGCACTGCCTTTTTGCCTGGAATATCTCTTGGACACAGGTTCCCTCTTTGATTTTGCCTCTTGTTTTCACCTCCTCCAACAAGCGTGGCAGGCCCAGCGCTGGGGAAGGGCCGCCCTGGACAGGAGCCAGCATTTTGACTGAGAAAGATCGATTTAAATGGATGTTCATCAGAGTGTAATGATCCTTGTTAGCTCTGCGCCGGGGGCAAGATCGTCTCCTGACACCTCTTTGGGTATTATCACTCTGCGGAGGCAGAAGACGGCAGGAGAGATCCTCATCCAAAATGAGGTTTGCAGTCTGACACTCCGGCCCCGTTATTAATCACGATTCAACCATCTGCAGACAGATTGCCACCTTCCACATATTTCTAACATGAGATATTTGGAAGGTCATTCTTTTCCCTTCCAGTTTTATTGTGGGCATTTATTGTTCTTGAGAATTTTTCGGTTTTATTACAGATGCTTGTAATCAGCTTGCATGCTCTCTTCTAGCTCAGTAACTAGCAGGGTTAGCTGAGGCTGCCTATTTTCAGAGAGCAGGCAGTGTACCTGCCGCCCAAAACACACCAACAAACTCCTTGCTAGTAACCTGCATTTCAGGGAGTCATTTTCTACAGCAACTTCAGTTTTCCATGGAGTCTCATTATTGCACATTTGTAAAATCTGCACAGATGCCTGAGCAGGCGTTAGGAAACTCAGAAAATCCAGCCTTTAGTTTTGTACTTGGTCTGACTGGACTTTTTTCAGTATATGATAAGGTGGTGAGACTAATTGCTGTCAGAGTTGAATTCATCGGAGTTCTGCAAAACATACAGATTTGTGCGTAATGTGGCAGTGGAAAACGTTATGCTCTGCATGCAAGTGCTCCCGGATTCAGGTCTCATCCAATTCAGAATCAGAGGTCCTCTTGAACCTGTAAACTTTTCAAAGGTATTAATTTTTTCTATTTCTAATTACATATCTATACACCAGGATCGTGGTCCGTAGTGCTCGCCTTTCTCAGGGGTATGTTCAAAAACATATCAGGGGTATGTTCAAAAGGGCGTAAGTATACAAATGGTCGATAGGATTTGAGCACCGAAATTACTTTCTTTGAAATCTCTACCTCCCACCTTCTCCAGGTTTCTTTGTACATCTTGCTAAAAGAAAGAAGGTATAACAGTCCTTTTTGCTCCCGTCTTTTTTTTTTTTTTTTAAATCAACAGTTGAAAGTGATTTGCTCTGATTAGGCTCTCAAGAGTGCTTTATGTTACAAGATTGCTGGATTTAAAACAGCGGATGAATTTTCTGTGCCACTTAATCCCAGCTGAGTTCACATTTTGCTTTCTAATCCTGAAAGACCCGTTCTCCCTCCCAGTCTCTGCTGTCGCTCCTGCTGCTGTGATGCTGCATCGGGTGGGAGCTGCTGGGGCTTTGCAGGACCACAGGTGATATTTTTGGAAAGTTAAGTCAAGCCTTCATTCTTCTGAGCTGAACACGTGGAAGTTCCCCATAATTAATGGCGGATGGGATTTTCAGCTCTTGCGTTCAAAGCCGGGAGGACGAGGGAGGACTCCGGGTGTGGGGCTGCCCATCAGCAGCACCGTCTGCTGCCTTTCCCACAGGGCTGGCACGGAGCACGCCCGGCTGAGGGGCATGGGGGAAAGCAGAAGTCACCAGAGCAAACTGCCTGT
Organism: Rhinoptilus africanus; assembly: GCA_013400135.1. Taxonomy (NCBI): domain Eukaryota; kingdom Metazoa; phylum Chordata; class Aves; order Charadriiformes; family Glareolidae; genus Rhinoptilus; species Rhinoptilus africanus. Next base: position 715,095 of record VXBO01011963.1, read on the forward strand.
CACAGGGCCATCGGGAAGCAAAAGGAGGTTTCCCCTGCATTTGCAGATTTATGGTGGGGGTTGGTTTAGGCCCGCGACAGTCTCGAGGTACTCGGTGGTTTTGTACCCTGCCCTCCACCCAGCTCAAATAAAGCCCATGGGCCCTGTGCAGTCTTTAAGGGGGAAGGCAGGGCTTCAAACTTGCAAACTGTGAAGTCACAGAATCATAGAATTGCCTAGATTGGAAGGGACCTTTCAGATCATCTAGTCCAACCATCAACCGAACTCTGACAAAACCCATCACTAATCTAACCCATATCACCAAACTCTATGTCTACCTGTCTTTTAAATACCTCCAGGGATTGGCGACTCCACCACTTCCCTGGGCAGCCTGTTCCAATGCTTAATAACCCTTTCAGGGTAAATATTTTTCCTAATATCTGATATAAAAAGTCCTTCAAGGTGTGACAAGTACCAGCGTGCCACTGCGTGCATTGGTGTCCCAAAGGCTGGCAGCGCTGTCCTTTGCACCCAGAGTGCTCCGGGGAGGTTTAATGTCTTCTGATAAATGAACGGCATTAAGAAATGTCTCCTGCCCTTTGAAGATACAACCAAGAAATTTCACTTAGCTTAAGCACAGTATAATGGGGTTGTTATTCCCAGAGATTACCCTCAAAATATGCCTTTTTAATGGCTTGAAAGTGCACTGCAGAAAAGTCACCAAAATGGCTCGGTAATAAACAGACATCTCTCATCACACAGCAGAACGGGGAGGCTTAATTTCTCGGTGGTTAAATAGTAGCATTAGCGATGAGCTACTCTGTGATTTTGTTTGCAGGGTGAATGAATTTCCAAATATATTTTTACTGAGGAAGAGCTATCTCACCATTACTGATAAATAAATGCAAATGTTAGAGTCATAATCTTCTTTAACCAAATAATGCACAATAATTAAGTTTTAAATTATTGATGTTATAAAAGGCAAAACAGCCGCTAGGCACAGGAGTTTCCATGACTTCAATACTGAATAATGAAAACTCTTTTTTCCCATTTTTGTCAAGTGCATTATTAAAATGCAATTCTTCATTTTTTTTGTCTTTTGAACTTTGAAGTCTATTTAAGCAAGGCCATTGGGGAAAAGTTAATTAAATTGTGAAAGTTAGCTGGCATATTTACCATTTCAGGGGACAGACTGTATTTTTGCAGAGAGGTGAATTGAGTTTGCATTCAGAAGAGTAACCTATGCAAAGTCAGCGCTGAACAGCAGCAAACCACAGGGGCAAAATGTGGTTACTGAAAAATATGTTCGTGGCTAGAGAGGTTTGTATTTTAATTTCATCTTTAAGACTAGTCAGTCTTTTTGTATGATGATAAATAGCTATGAGAAGCCCACTTGGGTTGTATCTGTGGGATAGCATTTCCTGTACAAGGAAAAAGACAGTTTGGGGTACACTGGCTGTTTTGTTTAGCATAGAAAAACTGTAACAAGGCTCAAGAACTGGAAGCTGAAAGCACACAAATTCAAACCAAATTAGATGCTTTAATTATGCAACCAAGTACTGAAGAAAGGTCTGAACTCTCCACTTCCAAGTGTCCTTGTGTCTGTAACACAGGAGTCCAGGGTGGGCGACCAAATGGCAGCAATGGACTGCGGCCAGGATGTGCGTGGGGCATCCAGGGTGGAAAAATATTTTAAGATTTATGGTGCAAAGCTATAGAGTTTGTGGCAGCTTGAGAAGGTGGGATCTGGGACAAAGCATGATGGCAGGGCTGCGGCAGAGTCTCACCAGCCGCTTGTTCACAGCCCTACCTGTGAGCAGTTGCACGTCCAGAAGCACCAGCCTGCCTGGGGCAGGATGAGGCCACCGGTAGGAGCTGCTGGCTTTCCGACGGCCAAAAGGCTCCGTGCCTGGAGGTAGCGGGCACGGCTATAAATCTCTCATGAGAAATAAGTAACGTGTTGGGAATCTTTGACAAGTTTAATTTAGTAACCGTGCTACAACCTCGATGGGGGCTTTGCTTGTTGGAGACTTGTTTATTTTTTTCTTTATTTTTCTTCATAAGTCTGCTAAATTATTTAGGGGCTGAATTTTAAAATTAGAAGATGCGGCACTAAAAAAGCCATGAATATTTTATGAAGGGTTCTGGGATTTCGTGGTATCAAAATACATATTGCAGCCTTGGAGGCTCCGTTACGGAGCCACAGGAGCCCCTCGCTCTGCTGTCTGAGCCGCGGTGCCCGTTGCAGCCACAGCAGGGAGCGGAGGAGTCCTTTCTTCCCCTGGGGCAGGAGGGAGCCCCATGGTGCCCGAGGAGCCCAACGGCTGATCCTCCATGTCAGGTCTCAGCACTTTTCCCTTTTGGTGGTAAATGGGAAAAGAGTATTTTGTATTAGTGGAGTTCCTACTTATTTTGAGAGTGATTTTTCGATGGCAAATGTGGTGCGTGTTTTATATACACCATGGGAGAAGGAAAGGGAGTTGCAAAAGCCGCATGAGAGTGCTCCCAGCAGCACCATGGGATCAGCAGCCGCTGGAGAGTCCAGAGGATGGTGGGGGAGCAGGAACCTGCTCGGAAACAGAAAGCACAGCCAGGTAGGGACAGAGCCTGGGAGGTTTCTCTGCAGAGAGAGGAGCAGCAGGAATAAAATGCCTGAGCCTTTCTGGAGGACGACCAGCAGTATCCTGGAGGGGTGTCTCTGAGCAGGTCTGTCTGTACCTCGGTGGATCCCTTAGTGACCTTTGAAGTCAGACAAGATCTGCAGTGAGTACTAATGGCTACAGCCAGGCTTTCTCCAGCGCAATTTACCCGTGTCTAAATGTATGTAAAATAAGTCCTGATGACACTTTTTCTTATGAATTAGCAGGTCTTGCTGACACAAATCAGGAACTCAATACAATATTCAGCAAGCACATTAAATCTCCTTCTAACATGCAGCATGCTGAGACACTCTTCGTTATTACCTTAAAGTACCAGAAGCTGGAGGATTGCCAGCTTCTCCCCTCTGATGGCAACAACAATGACATAGCCAGAAATAATTAGCTCTCTGCTACACGGCTGGCATGGATGATGCTGTTCTTCAAAGCACGTTTCTCTCCCTTTAGCTGCTATGCAGAAATCCTTGATAATTAGTCAGCTCTTGGTGACATTGCAACACTAATAAATCCTGAAGAACTGCGTTTAATGTGAATGTGTTGTGCAGATACACAGACCCGGGTATTGTCAAGGCAGTTACCCCTGAGCCGGGGTAACAGCACAGCCCCCCTGCGGTCGAGGGGCTCGGAGACTTGCCCACACTGAGGATCTGCCAGTGCGGGCAATGGCAAAGCAAGTCCTTGTGCTTAAATCTGAGAAAGAAAGAGCCCTTTGGGCTTCCTACAGTCTTTGACTACAATAGTTGAGAAGAAAATCTTTTCTGGCAGAGAGAGCCTATTCTGATTCAATGGATTTTTAAAGGAGCTAAATTATCACCCCAAAATACAAGCTGAAACTTCTTCTCTTGAAGTTTATCAAAATCTGACTCTTCTTTATTAAATTCCCTTTTTCGTTATTATAGACATCTACCTTTCCTGCTTTGTTTTGCAACACAGGAGACCCTCGGCTCTGGGCAAGGCTGATCTTGGTGGGATGCTCTGGCGAGAAGCGCTGGCAGCTGCTGCTGCCTGGGGCCCTCACCCGCAGGAGCGTCTCACTCCCTGCTGCTGACCAGGCTCTGGGGGCGGACTGCACACCTTTTTTTGTTTTTTTTCAGGAATGGGTCCTTAAGAAAACACTAATGAAAGGTCTGCTCCGAAGGTCCGATTCTGGAAAGAGAGAGCAATTTCTTGCTGAGAGATGACTTCACGGAGTGCATGTCCTGGGACAAGTAAGCTTGCAAACTCATAAGCTTGGGGTGAGAGAGCACCTCAAGTGTACCCAAACACGTCTTTAGATAGCTAAAGGCTGTTTGTGGGAATTCTATATTACTTAATGCCACAAATCAAAGTGTTGTTTCATAGCACCTCAAAACAATTCCCTTGGCCACATCAGAAGGAGGAGTTATTTTTTTCTCACCCAATATGTTGCAGTTATACTGTGTACTAGAGAATAACTTATTCCTCCATTGCACTGCTGGAGATGCTTTCTCGCTTTTACAGCATCAATTTCTCCTGCTATTGGCAAATACTGTAACAAAGAGCAGGAAACGGTTTCAAATATGTCCATCCTACTGACATGGATTGTAACGAGAGCAGAAAGTGGGCCAACATTAGCTCTCATAGTGTCAGTAGCAGAAGCCTAAGTGCCAAGCCATTTTAATTAATTATGTGCTAATAGTCTCTGGGCTGATGCAGCGTTCAGCATACTCTATGTGTACAAGTTATACTCCTCAGTTCCATTTTTCCTTTCTGAATAAAAATTAGCAGTAATCCTTCAGTTCCGTAGAAGCCTTCTGTTGCAATCCAAAAGTCAATGCAGCATTCAGGCTTCATATGTACTTCGCCATTCCCCTAGACCGTTATTTAGATGGCATTTTTAGGAAAGTTAAATACCATTAGTATCCTGTGTCCTGTTTTGGCACAGCAAAGTCACTCCAGAGCTGCTATGGGAAAGTTTTACAACTACTTTGGGGATCCAGGCAGCCAAAACAGCAGAAGCACAATGGCAAATAGGATCCTAATGGCCAGAAATTCATAAGAAAGATTTTTATTTTGGCAGATGCTTTTTCGGGTTTAAGGTTTTTTTAATATCTCTTTCCTTACGGAATGGCTGTCTTGGTGTCTTGGCGATAGACTAATGGAAAGTCCCTTGTTGCAGTGAATGGAGGGATGTCCTCTCCGGACCTTTTTCCCTTTGAAACCAAATATTTCAGAAGTGCCTGGACTGATCTGGAAAACTCTTAGTATGATTAAATATAGAATTGGAGGGAAAGCAAAATCTGCACATGGTGCTGTGGCAAAGTCCCTGGAATTGATGACGGTTTCTCTGGTAGAAAACAGTCCTGGAGGAAGGCAGCTCACTATTCAAGGCTGATTTGGAAGGATTTGGGAATTTGCTGTCTGGCTTCTATTTTAATTGTTGTTTAGCTGTAAATATTCCCTTAACTCAGAGTGGATGGCAAATATCAAAATCAGAATAATTAAATGATTGCAAGTACTAATGAAGTTCCTAAATAAGCAAAGACATTCAAATGCAATAGGCTTTAGAACCACGTCAGGTCTTTATGAGATTGCAGCTTAAAAATGAGATACACTTTTCTCCCTGTTTAAAAATAAGATATATACTTTTCTCCGAGCTCACCAGAGCACAGCTATTTTCAGATTAAAATATCTCTTCTGTCTAAGCGGGAGAGCAGTGCGATACTCAGGGTATTTAGTAATATAGTAAATGTACAATAGTCATGGTTATTTTGACTATTCTCTCTCGCACTTAGTATTTATTTTGAAAAGTCAGATTGTAGCTTTCTGTGCAGGTGCCATAAAATAATGTGTGCTATAACCCCGTTACTAGATTACACCCATAGCTTTCTCATACAAGATCACGTACATACAACCAAAAAATAAATTCAAGCTCTTTTCTTTTGGTGGGCCTACTTTTGCCTGTGAAGAACATAAAGAGGGCTCTGGTTAAAAATCTACCTTCGTGATCCACATATTCATTCCATATAAAATAAAGTCTCTTTGATGTTAATCACACCCCTACCTCAAAGAACGCGCTTTTCCCTCTGGGAACACAACCTCCCCAGTGCATCCATTTTCTCATGAGCACAGGGACCTTTCCATAGAGGCAGGCATGGTACGTGCCAACGAGACCCTGAGGAAACCACTGCCCCGCTCATTGCAGGAGAGCTGTAATTTCAGTTAAGACTGCTTTCTTTGCTGCTTGAAATGAAGATGAGTAGAGCAGGAGGCTGACTTTGGAAGTTTCTAGTGGTAAATATCCGGAGACTACTATCCCTGTCAAAAGGGATGGATGTTTCAACAGCTAGTCAGCCAATTTCACGCTAAAATTAAAGTTGTCAGTCATCAGGTGGCCTGCTTGGTAGATAAGTGATATTACAGTTTCACATACCCAACCTTTTTCCATTGGTCAGAATTTGATGCAGAATCCTTGCTGGCATGCCACTGACACATAAAATGTAGCAATTATTGCTAGCATTTTTATTCTCAAGGTTTTTTGGCACATTGAGCTTAGATTCCCATTTGCTTGGTTTAATACATGTAAACAATCCAATTTTTCATCAGTTCTGCTCAAGAGCTCATCAGTGACTGCATATGGGTGTAATCAAGTAAGCATCGTTTACTAAATTCAAAGCTTAGTTCCTTCGTTTCCGTCAGTTACCACTTCTTTTTACATTTCCTAGAACAGCTCCACATTTTTAAATAGCATTAGTCAGGAGCCTTTTTTGTTTGTTTTACTCTTACAGATATAATTTCAGTTCTTTTTTTTTACTGCTTGAAATGTAATTCTACTTTCCCCACATAATTTCTTTGGAAAGCCAGATGGACAGAAGTGGTCCTATGCCATGCTGAAATACTCCCGTCTTATTTATACAAGATAAATCCTGGTCATAAACAATTCTGAAGAATGTGTTCATTATATAATATCTAGTGAATTTGTCATTCAACTCGTTCTTATTTCATCTTTCATCTTTCTGCTGTTCTCTATACATATGTACTGGAAAAAGGGGAAAAAATAAAAGCTGTAGAGAAGGTGATGACAGGAATCTTGTGAGATGTATGAATTTGTCTACCACTGTTTTGCCCCCACAATGACAAACAGATTTTTTTTTTTCCTCACCCTTTTTTCCTCTTCTCCCTGAAGTATACAGAGCTCCCTCGGGTTAAGCGGAAAAGCTGCTTGGTGGCACTGCTGGGGAGCAGAGCACAACGACTCCCAGACGACTTGCTGATTTTCTGTGCTCAGGATTTCATATATCGAATTACTCCTGATGTGCACCTCTGGAAATTCATCCATGGAAAAAATACATATATTTCATCAGGAGAGTACACTAGACTTTTTGGGTACATGGAACCTGGCAAGATATGTGTGGTACATATCTGATGTTTTCACTTTATTCAGGTACGGCTCTCCAAAGCAGCCTTTCAAAGGGCAGAAATCCCCAGTGTGGTGCTCAAAGACTGAGGCTTCAAGGCAGAGGGAGTGAAAACCCTCCCACCACAGTTAGACATCTCAGCAGACATCAGCATTTCTGCCGCCTTCTGCAGTGCCTATTGCTGCTCTGTTGCGCTGATGACACCCGTGAAGACAGGCTGTACTTTTCATTTAGTACAATGGCAAAAAGCCATTAACACTAAGTCGGTGGCTGATTTTTTTGACCCCTTTGCCTCCTTTGTCTTTTGAAGCTTTTTAGCTCGGCCTCCTGTGCTCTCCATGCCATCACCAGTCTCAAAGAGCAGAAGAGCGGTTGGGTTGTGCAGCCCCAGCTGCGGCACAGGGGTTTTGCCCGTGCTTTCCTCCCAGCCCACATCCCCAGGAGCGAGGTTGAACACCCGAGCCTCTGCCCGGGCGGGAGGAGACGGGCTGGGGAATCTCCAGGAATTTAACTCTCTGCCACAGATATTTTCACGCACGCCTGGATCCGCACTGTCCTTAATTGAAATCATCCTGCCTTCGCTTTGCTCATTCTGTCCTTTGTGGGAGTTCTTTCCCCTCCCTGTGCTTTCTGCTGGCATGTTTGCGGCTGAATGTGGTGTTATGGGAAGCAGCACATTGTCTTCCAGTTTTGTCTACCTCTTTGAACTGAAATATTAAACCTTTCCCCCATAGGCCTTCCTATTTCGACCATTTACTGCATAAATGCTGTATAAAATGCTGGGATCTCCTTCATCTGGACCCAAGTGCTTTGTGATGACTATTAAGAGATATCTTACAAATTACAAATTATCTGTTCTATTGCAATGGCAAAGACTTCTGCAATTTTACTTTTTTCCCTTGCCACAGGGACAGTCCCCCCATTTTTACTAATTTTCTTGACTTTAAGGTGCTTGAAATTCTGCTTCCAACAGCAAAAGTTACAAACTGAGTTAGAAAAAGCACACCAGTTCCTCCTGCCCTGTAGGATCAGACTCTTCAGCTGACTTTGATCATTGTTCATTTATTTGTTTCACGATAGTTCCTCATTTGATCTTACTAGTCTCATGTTTTATTGGACAGGCTGTTGTGCAGGACTGCTGTTTCACGGTTCACTTACGGTAACAGGCAGGAAATTATGTTGTCTCCACAATGTTCAAAGTTTCCAGCTCCAGAAGGTCATCGGTAGGAAAAGTCTGTGTGAGGAAGTACGTAAAGGTGTGGAAACAATCAGCTAAGTCAGCGTCACTGGTTCGCAGCGGGCACCCAGGAATAGCCATCCCTCTTGGTTTTAAGAGGGAGGAGGGAAGACACCTCATAGCTCGTGAGTTTCTGTATTAAGCAAGAACAGTGTTGTGTCAATTAGCAGAAGTACAAAATGAGGCTGTACTTTTAAAATTACTCATGTTCACCAGTCAGTCCTAAGGCCCTGATTCAGCAAAGCCATAAAGCTACAGTCATGCTCTCCCAGCAAGCCCCAGCATCCCAGTCACAGCACAGGCACCTCGAGAGCACGGCTCTAACGCATGCCTTCATCTGCTGTCATGATTACAGAAAATAACCTGATCCTTTTGACTGCTTATTAAAGTAACTTCGAAGGGCTTTTTCCATGGAGAATTTCTTGTAGGGGCACGGTACAGCCAAACAGCAATGTGCTTTAAGAGTCCTCATCTCAGAGATGTGGCCGTGTTGCAGCATTGTAACCATGGGAGAGCCTTTACTGTAATGTTCTAGAGGTCAGGTTGAAAACCCCGGGTTGCTTCTTAAATCCTATGTTTATAACTTGATAACAGAGCAATTTTGAGCAATTTTTCATTGCAGTGGTTTGTTACTTAAGTGATTGCACAGATAGCTAATTCAGCTTGAATGTTATATTGAGGAAAAATCATATATGGTTGAAAATCCTTTTGCAGTAAAACACACAGTATTTATGATATTGGATGAGCTACTCATGTAAAAATGGTAAAGTAAACGTAGAAAACTACCATTCTTTTATGCTATTTCCTTCCCACTCATTATTTATGCACCTGTTGTCTTAGACTCCAGTTATTTGTTTAGTAACTGTATATGTTAGTAACTGCAGTTGTAAAGGTGCTTTTACCTTTACAGATTGTTAGGCTTGGATCCAGAACAGAGTGAAAATAGAGCTTTATCTATTTATACTATCTTATATCAACAGGCTAAGGCAGACATTTTCTTTGTGTGTCCCCCCCCCCATCTTTATCTATGGAAAAATGTTGATTAGTCAGAGGAGGTGGTGAACAGCACAGTGGAAAGTTCTTACGCATAAACTCTGGAAAAAAATGTGACCTTCACAACACCGAAATTGGACGCACTTGGCACCCTGTAAACAGTTTGGGTTTACAGCTGCTAAAAGGGTGGAAGAATAGATTGCAGTCCCTGAGCTAAAGCGCCGCCAGGGCCAAAATTGCTCAGGAAAGTAGTAAGTGAAAGACCTTCCCTTAAACCCCCTCAACAGGGTCTCGGGGGCCATAGGAACAGGCAGGAGAGTGCTAGAGTTGCTTCCACATGTGGCTGGAAGTGTCTGTCAGCTGCAAGGCCACTGGTCGGCCACAACTGCTACAAGCAAAGGCGATTAAAGTGCTTGGAACCAGAAGATGTTCTTGCAACACATACAATGGTTAAACGACGTTAACACATGAATACAGCGTAGGTTCCTTCTCTGGGTTTCCAATGTGGGAGTGTAAGGTGGAGCCCACAGAGCTGTGGTAGGCAACAGCCAGCAGCGGTGGCCGAGGTCTCTAAATGGGCAGGTCAAAACCCAAGAGCCAAGTGGTCAGAACTGGGGCCCTTCTGGTCTCACCAGTGCCCATACAAACCTGCCCTCTTGCTGCGCAGAGGTTTGCATTGTTCCTGGCCAAGCGGGTGAGGAGGAGAGAGGCTGTTTACTCAACGGAGTTAAAAACTGTGATTGTTGTTGCTGCTTTGTGTAACAAAAATACAGAGAATTGTTTCCAAAGACTGGGTTAGAGCTGTGGTTTGATCACGCTGGTAGTCGGTGTTCTAAAAGCCATTGGTATTAGCAATTACTCATAGTTGCTAGGACCCTCTGAAAAACTTTTCTTGCCTCACGCAATTTGTTGAGAAAGAAGGCTGTTCTCTGCTGGATCTCTCGATCTGGAAAGCTCTCCCCCCTTAGAAGTTTTCTAAGTAACATTTCATATGCATGAGACAAAAATAAGCAAAAAGGGGCAGTGATTTGTTTGGTTTTTAAAAAAGTTTAAATTCAAGCTAAGCTCAGGTTTATGTACAAAATGAAACTTTCTGATAGATACGGATCAAGATTTTTTTATTGTTTTTCAGATTTTTTTTCTTATTTGCCAACGTGAGTTGACGTTATCAAATTGCACCTTGACTTTGGAAGAAAAACTCTCTCCTGCCCAAACCTGGATATTGTCTTAATATGATGATAAGGTTTTCCTGTCATTCCATTCTTTGAGAAACAAGTGTCAGCTCACTTTGACATACCACTGAGTTAAGATACCACTTCATTTCAAAAGAAATCTGCACAGAGCCGCAGACACGGACGCTGCGAGTGGAGCAGCGGGACCCCACTGTGCTCAGTCAGGCTGTGATTTTACAACAGCAACGACGTGCCCGTGTTAGCGGAGAACAGGTAGTTCCTCAGCATCTGATCTGTCTCTCTAAGATCTCTTGCTATGTAATTTAAGAAGTGAATTATTTTTTCATGAGCAAAAAATATTAAACAGGAATTTTGAGTTCTGTGATTTTAAACACTTTGTTTAAAAA
>VXBO01011964.1:16890-28272 GCA_013400135.1 Rhinoptilus africanus
AAAAATAACATCAGCCCAGATTACATTAGGAGTCAGGGGGCTTGGAACCACATGATCTTTAAGGTGCCTTCCAGCCCAAATCATTCTATGAACAGACAATGATTCTATGAACATTGTAAAGAATCTATAGATTCACTGATTCTATGAACAGACAATGGCACAAACCAAAATACTGGAATTCCATTTAGTCATGCAATAACCCACACTTTTAGTGTAAGAGTGGTCAAACATGGGAACAGGTTGCTCTGAGAGGTTATGGAGTCTCCATTCTTGGAGTTATTCAAAAAAAGACCGGGCAAGGCTGTGAGCAACATGCTCTTGTTGACTTTCCTTTTGACTGCCCTTGTTAGGATATATATGTATAGATATAGATATGGATAAATACAGATTAATATCTATCTATATTTACTTACTATCAAAGAGAATAAACTAAGTTTATACAAAAATTGAGAGGAATGTTACCACTTCAAAGTTCGGCTATTTAATATTTGAAGTAGAATCATAGAATCATAGAATCGGTGAGGTTGGAAGAGACCTTTAAGATCATCAAGTCCTTTTGTACTGTAAATTTTAATTACATATTTATTATTGAAAATATTACTCATCTCTTTAATGAGATTACTTACATTTGATTGACACTTCATATTGTATCATGGTTTATTGCATATGATTATTACAACCATTCTTATTTCTGTATTTATTTAATAAATTATAGTGCTAGTGGCCCAAAGCTTTGCCTCATTTCACTTGTCAAGGCTACAGCAACAAGAAATAAAAATGACAGGGTACTCTAGAAGTTAAAGTATTCTTTTCTATATTAGACAACTGTGATAGTTGAATGGCCATATGGAGAAAGCTATTTTTTCCTTTTAATATAAAAATGTTCTGTATAGCTAATCTAAAAAAAGATTAACTTTTTGGATGCCTAAACTTAAGTGAGAAGAAAGTCAACGTTAATGCTTAAAACTGTTATGTAACTCACTATTACTGGAAACTAAGGTTTAGAAATCAGATTTGTCACACTGTATGGAACTTCTTACCCAGAGAAAAAGAAGGGGAATTCCTTTGCTGTAGTAGCAAATTGATTTTTAACAGTACACTCTATAACACTATAATTGTCTATGTGACTTCAAAAGTTATTTCTTTTTTTCTCTGAAAGCAATATATTCAAGTAGAATTTAGAACTAGATCAGCAATGGTAGATCCTTCATCCAAGTACTACATAGTGTATGCAGTTATTTGAACATTTCCAGATTAGAATCTTGCCCTTTACAGACACATTTGATACATACAGAGGGCCTGTTGGATGATTATTTTCTATCACATCTGTTTAGATGTCATCATGCCCATTCACTAGCTCATCAAACCCTTGCCCGAGGGCAAAGCTGCCAACCAAGCAAGCACTAGTTAAAAAAAGGCCAATGAAGAAAATACAGTAGGCTGAAATAACAGACTGGGAGCTAAGGAAAACAGGAAGCTCCATAGATACTTCAAATATAAAATATCTTTTGGTGATATTGAACAAGAAAATTGGAGGGGTGGGAGATATTTTTTTCTGAGATAATAATACACCAGAGCTACTGAAATACTATCTGAGATAACAAGAAACACTTTTTGCTAAAGGTATCATAGTAGGGGAAAATATGTGTGCAAGTAAGTACAGAAATAAATGCAATCTTTGTTAACAAATGATTTTGAAAACACAATAATGGTGCTACTTGTAAGATCAATAAGCAAGCAGATGTTGATGCATGTATTTGTAGTACTTCACTCAGTCAGCATTTGAAGCACTTTAATTAGTTCAGCTGTCCAACCCTCTTTCTCATGTCATTCTTCATGTATTATGTCAATAGACAAGGAAATATTGGAATTATTATCCTAAAGTTACGGCTGGAAGAAGTGGGACAAAAAGATACAGTGGTCATAAACCGAGACAATAGAAATGCCTTGGATAAAATATCATTTTGTTTCCAGTAATGGAGTATAATTTCAGAGAGAAAAAAATTAAATTGGCAGAGTGCTTAAAGCTATGGTATATAAGCAGAATAAAATGGTGTTTATAATCGCAATAATAAATTGTCCTTAATGTTTGTTTTAAGTTATATTAATAAACAGCACAAGTATTTATGAAGATACTCTAAGATACTATTCTTGAAGGTATTGGGAGTAGTTACTAATAAAAATTACAATAACTGCTGTCTGGAGTCCTGTGTAGAAAAAGGCATATTTTCCATTCTAGATTTCTCCATTTTTTTCACCATACAACAACTTTTTTACTTACAATGTCAACAAGCAAACAGAAAGAATGTGTATGCGGTCCTGGTTCTCACTTCAGCCTTTTAAAGCTTGCTATGAACGGGCTTTTTGCATTAAAAAAAAGTAAAGAAGTGAAGTGAGAAATTCTGTACATACTTTCTGAACTTAACATGCATATGCTGATTTATAAATCCTCTTCTAATCAAAGTTAATTATTAACTTAACAGTGAGTTCATGAAGACAATATTTCATTCCTTCCTTTACAAATTTCAGCTATTTTAATCTTGCTTACTTTGCTCTGAAATTATTTTTCTGTGTTATATGGTGAAATCAACTGTCTTCCTCAACATGAGGATGTGCCCATGATGCTCTGTACACCTTTAGTTTGCATGGAGGCTCTGCCAGTGTGCAAAGTAATTTCACATCTACTCTAGTATGTGCCAATCCAAATGCTGGCTGGGAACCAATGTAGTTAATTTTCATACTTGCTTCAGTGATTTTTTTCATAAAAATATTTGCAAGTTTGTTTTGTAAGCAAATCTGCAACTCATGCTCTTTTTTTTTTTTTTATATAAGTAAAGCCCAAGACAAACCCTGGTTGTCCACAAGTTGTCTACAAGTTGTCTACAATGATCTAAAGTAAAATTACAATCTATGAATATATTTTTAAACTTTATCTGCCACTGCTTTGTAAAGTGTAATAAAAGAAATAGCTTATGCTGCAATAGAAGATTAATCCCATGAAATAATGGTAAATTTGCCCTAAAACCTTTCAATTCAAAGTTATGCCTACCTAAGTAATATCAGAGTAAGTCTATTAACCCTAGTAGCACATACAATTCCACACTAAAATAAGAAGATATATGTTAATTGGAAGGCAAAAAATGTACATATACTGTTACTAGCTTGATATTAACCCATCTAAGTTTAGGCTATGCACTGAAAAATCTAGTTAGTCAGTGTGAATATGTGGGCATCTCAAGAAGACAACCATCATACCTAAAACTGAAATTGCTTTGAGAGCTAAATTAGTCTTCTCTTAGAGGGAGTTTGCAAATAGGATACCAAATGAGATAACTTGATGAAGTGCTAATGGAGAGCTCACCCTTTCAAGGGTCACAAATTTTAACATACAAGACTACAACAAAACCCAATATAGGCAATGGATTAGTCAAAAACCCCTAACCTTAGCAACAGCATTTAGCTCCATATTCATAGAACTAACTTCATAGAATCATAGAATCATAGAATCATAGGGTTGGAAGGGACCTCGAAAGATCATCTAGTCCAACCCACCTGCCAGAGCAGGGTCACCTAGAGCACATCACACAGGAACGCGTCCAGGCGGGTTTTGNCTTCATAATCAATATAGCTAATATATCAATATTGAGATATAGTCAGTACTGTCAACACTCTCAAGAGTGATCCATTTAATCATAATGTAAGCACCTACATGGGTCAGTTGTATAGGTCTCTAGGATCTGTTAACTAGATTCACTACATGCATCTCAATTAAACGTAAAGGGAATTTAAATACACCTAGCTCACATACAGATATCTTTATTAAAGGTGAACCGAATTTTTTAACTTTGTGAAATGGATATGGTTGACTAATCCTATTGTAAGGATATATAATGGGTCAGATTTAACTGGACTGAGAAGCAATGATAAGCATTATCATACTGGGCAAGGTCTAGATCCAAATAGGGAGGTAAAAGCCTGGCTCCTGTGTAAGTCCCAGACATCAACCCAGATGACCTGTTCTTTGGCAACCCTATAAATTACTTAAGCTCAGTTAAAACCTACCTTCATGGACTCTTGGGGTTTTTATTCGCTTTGTGGGTTTGGGGTTTTTTTTGGTTGGATTGGGGTTTTATTTGTGCTTTGCAGTTTTTTTGTTGTTCTTGGGGTTTTTTTTTGTTTTTTGTTTGTTTACTTGCTTCTCTTTATACTCCAATCTGTATGCCTGCAATGTCCAGGAGACTGGCAAGATAGAGGAATGTCAACTCAGATTTCGCTGTTATCCATGTTTAGGTGAAGAGACACTCAATAAATTTTTTCAGAAAAATCTATTATAGTCAAATTACAGTTTACTCCATCACACTGTTTGCAGTAACATCATACTTAGGTTGCATCTTTTACAAAGCACCCAACTGGTCATAAATAAGCTTAAAAAATAGGAAACGCAAAGAGTTCAAAATTATCACTTATGCCTTTCAGGATACTGCTCCAGCCACTCATACATGTAATATTCTGGATGAGCCTTAATCTGGTATTAAATCAGATTAATATGCAACGAGAAATGCAAGATATATAGATCTGAAAGGCAAGTAGTCAAAAAGAAACTGATTTAGTGATCCAGATACTTCAGGTTGGGAGATCTGTAGCTCCATATTCCTTTATTTGTCTACATTAAAATACAGCACAAGTCATAATGTTGTTCAAAGAGTCTTCTTATGGAGTAAGCAGAACAATGAAAGCAGGGTAACCTTAGAAAGACCTGCATCATTTTTCACAAACCAATCTGGGCTTAAATTCATAGGTCCTGTTTTTGCAGACAGTCATGACCTTAAGTGAGGTTATTGCTATGGAAATGAGATAGGATCATAAGATGTATCATCAAGTTCCTAGAATATGTCTGTGTACTGAGATTTCATTTGTTTTTCTGTCACCTAAATTATTCCACACATAGTCTGTTTCTAGTCTTTGCCTTTGGCTCATGCTAACATGCTGCTATTTCGTCTTCAAAATGGCATCATGTGTAACATTAAGTGTCCCAAGAGAAAAAGTAGTAGACTGTATTTACAGCTGGGAAATGTTAATACTAGTGATGCATGATTCAGTATTACAAGAAGAAAAAAGTCTTTTGAGATGAAAAAACCTTGAAGCTTTCAAGCTGCTAAAAAAAGGTGGGGATCTTGGTGGCATATTTTAACTCCTTTAAAATCCCCTGGGAGTCTCATATAGCTCTGTTCACTTACTTGCCATGAAACACAGGATACAGCAGGAAAAAAATCAAATAATTTGCACAGGTGCATGCACACTGTGGATAATAATTTTAATCTTATTATTTGCTTCTCTGAATAGTGTTAACCTGTGTGGAATTTTACTAATTTTGGTTATATTATTTCCATGAATAAAAGTTGTACTGGGGACAGAATGCAGTGTTAAAACCAACACTTTCTGTAAAGAACTGCAAGTTCTTTCACAAAAGAAAAACCCAATCCTTGTTTCTTTGTTTGTTTGTTTTTAAAATTTTGATACTAAATTAAATCTTAATGAAAAGAATCAAATTAGATTCTGATAATCTGTGCAAGAAAGGAGGGAAAATTGATGACAGTGAAGTTACAGCTATGAAATTTAAGTTATGGAATTGAAACTCAGGTTCATCCTGTGCTTATAATGGTGGTGTCATTTGGTATCAAGACTGTGCCTGTGTACATTTCTGGCACTCTTAAGTCATTACTTCCCTGAGGGGCCCAGGATTTTCCCAGCTAGTAAAGTGCACATATGAGCTAATGGACTTATTTGATACTGTGAATGAACATGAGACAAGTTGATTGACTCCAGACTTCCATAATAAAAGTTTTGACTGATTGGTGTAGGAAATCTTGCAATAGCAATTTTGGGCTGTCCTGCAGATATCCTCAGGTAGCTCCTGCTGTGCCTAGATCAATATGAATTTTTCAGTATATTAAGCAACACCCTGGATAAAATCTCCATGAGCTTTCTCTTCTCCAGGCTAAACAGTTCCAGATCTCTCAGCCTTTCCTCATATGGCAGCTGCTCCAGTCATCCTTGTGGATCTGTGCTCATCTTTCTCAAGTATGACCATGTCTGTCTTGTACTGGTGAGCCGAGAACTGTAGACAGTACTCCAGATTGTGACTTCACCAGTGCTGAGTAGAGGAGAAGGATTTCCTCCGTCCACTTCCTGGCAATACTCCTGCTAAAGTAGCCCAGGATACCATGAGCCTTCTTTGCAGCAAGGGCACGTTGGTGGTTTAGGTTCAACTTGCTGTCCACCAGGACCCCCGAGTATTTTCCTGTAAAGTTGATTTCCAGATGGATAGCCCCCAGAATGTATTGGTGCATGGAGTTATTCCTCCACAGACGCAGGACTTTGCACTTCTCTTTGTTAAATTTTATGGGGTTCCTGTCAGCCCATTTCTCCAGCCTGCCTTAAGCATTAAGAAATTTTGAACCTTTTCCATTTAAGAGGCATCTAAAAATTTTCAGATTTGTTTCAGGTAGATAAGAATCAGTTCATGTTCTCAAAACCATCACTAAACTGTTTAACACTTCCCTAATGAGAAATGCTTGCAATCTGTAAGGTAAATTTACACAACAAACCATTTCAAGTACTTCTGTTGAATCTGTGTTAATTATTAATTATTTTTTTGCTGTCCATATTTTTAAACTCTTGTCCTTCTTTTAGCTTTTGACCTTTTAAATATTCATCACTTGGATACTAATTTATTTTCACTTTGCTAAAGCATATTTAAATGAACATATCCTACTACAAAAGGCACAATCTCTTTTTTCGTCCTTGGAGTTTTGTAGAGAATTCTCTTTCAGTACTGTTTCTACAATTATTATATAGAGTTCTACATAAAGATGAGCTTAAGGAATATCTATAAAAAAAGCTGTGCAGTTGTTTCAATATATAGAAAATCAAAAAACAGCTTTTGTATTTTTAAGTCATTGAAAATACAACTTCGTTTTCATTTTTTCTGATTCTTCTGCACTTCTGTGAGACATTGAATATGAAGCTTCTATGGTAAAATTAAAAACATAATCATGACATAATTAACATAGACATTTAGGATGAAACTGAGAGTAGACCATTTAGGTATTGCTGAATCTGGTCACTGGGTAGAGGCAAGGTTTTTTCAGCTCCCTGTTCCCGAGTCCCATCAGTAAAGAGGCTGAGCACGTGCCTTCGGTAGGCACAGACAAGCACATCTGTACTGTAGATATCTAGTTATAAGTACAGGCAGACACACAAATTAACATAGTCAGGAAACATAGCACTTATGCAAACACAAACAACACTAGCAGCAGTGCTCCATTCTTCTTTACGGCAGTTCGGGATGAAGGCCTGTTAGTGGATCCCTTTGATAACTGGACTTAGACATTTAGTCCCTGTATCCCCTTTCTCCTCAATTGCAGGCTTCTTGGCATGTGAGTCACTGAGGCCTGCAGTTTCACTTAAGTTCCTAGAAAAAAGGTCAACTTGCATGTACACACGCACATACACAGAGGATCCCTCCAGTAACTCTCCTTAATCAGACACTGTCTATCCAGTAACAAGACCTTGAATCTTCTTGTCTCCAATTGCTTCATGTGTGCACGCACACATGCAAATGTGTTTCTCAGTTGACACAACAGCCTGTCTAGTATTTGACTTGGACCTCCTGGTCCCTCCAGTAGCCAACTTGGAGACTCTCTCATCTTTTCATTTTCTGGTCAGGCCCAGATTTATGGCTCCAAGTATCTTACCCATCTTGATGGTTACTGCAGCTTGGTATTTACTAGTGATCACACACGAGCTTATATATCCTCCCTTGCTCCAGTTGCTACTATGAGAGACACATACTTCCCTCTGACTCATAGTCCCAGTCCATCTGCTGGCATATAAACTGCAAGACACACACACACAGATACACGGAGTATGCAAAAGAAGATCTCACTCAGGAAAACAGAAGAGGAGTTCAGTGTGACAAACTGGTCATCAGGTACAGACCACAGTCAGATAAGTGACCATCACTCTGTTTGCACACAATCCTTTTAACCATTTATTCACCAGTTTTCCCAAACAGCTCTGAGGCCTCCTTTTCCCTTCTTTTGCTTCTTCCTCTAAACATCCCCTGTGTCCTGTACAATCTCAAAATGGACTTCCCCTGCATCTTATAAAGTGTCCCATACCCACCAGGCAGTAACCTTTCTCAGTTTGTAAAGTGTACTGGAGAACCTTTTCCATTTACTCTTGGTGATGGCTGTCATTCCTGGCCTATGAGGCTGACTATCCTGGAGGAGCAGAATCCGGTTTCTTGCTTCTCTAATTAGGTTATTAGAGTTTCCCTGCTGGCTGTTTTTCCTATGTGTTTCTTCATGTTCATAGAGATGAACCATTTATCATATATCCTATCACATTGATAGAATGATTTTGGGCATAGAAGGGAATTGCTAAATGAGAAAAAGTAGGGCATTAGAATAATTTTTGGCTAGGACTCCCAATCTTCTTGCAGAGGCACCAAGCAAATGCAAAGAAGTTTTTCAGTCTTATGTTGACAAATAACAGCAGGAGATTCCAATATTTTGCAGTAAATTTGAGGATGAAAATCTATGGAATTAGGGATTTCTGAGCAGAAATTGAACAACTAAGACAAGAAATGCTCACGTGATCTTTGCTTTCCTCCCTTGCTTCCTATTCTACTTCCCTCTCTTCCTCTCTACTCTTTCTTCCTTTGCTCTTCCTCCATCTGTTCCTTCTCTTTCTCTTCAGAGAATCACACAGAATGGTGGGGTTGGAAGGGACCTCTGGAAATCATCTAGTCCAATCCCCTTGCCAGAGCAGGGTCACCTAGAGCAGGTTGCACAGGTAAAAGCAGGTTGCACAGGAAACCTTCTTTCTGCTCTTCTTTCAACATGGACAATTTTAAGATTTTAACATTGGTTTTGCGCACCCTGTCTAGACCGCTAATCACCAGCTAAAAAGCCCTTCTAATCTCTTCCTCCTGTGTAATGTCTTTGATACTTGAGGTTCTGTCCTTATCGTTGAAACTATTTGTTTACTGGATACCAGTTTAAATGAAACAGAGCACAGAATTTATTTTGAAACATGCTTACAGATTTTTTTCATGTCTATTATCAGCAATTTGTTAACTATATCCAAGAGCAGGAAAACAGGAATTAGAAAAGATTAAAAGAATGTTTAGCAAAGACTCCCTTGGGCATTATTTTATTTGGGGATACAGTAAAGCGCAGAGGTAAGTGACAATGGGATGCATTAAAGATTAAAGAAAGGACAAAGAAGTAAGCCCTCATAATTAATTTACTGTAAGACAATGACACATATGCTTTATAATGTAACACAAATGAATGAATGTAAAATGTATTTTGTACCTGAAAAGCAAACAGCTAAACACTGCCCTCCATAAACATTGTCTAAGTGACCTTTGAAAAGTATAAAACATGGAGAAAAGAGAAAATTCAGCCTCATAGAGGGAATAACATCCA
The DNA here is from genome assembly GCA_013400135.1 of Rhinoptilus africanus. NCBI lineage: Eukaryota > Metazoa > Chordata > Aves > Charadriiformes > Glareolidae > Rhinoptilus > Rhinoptilus africanus. The sequence goes on from VXBO01011964.1 coordinate 26,388, forward strand.
AAACCCCACTAACGACTGAGAGAACATTCTTAGAATAGTCTTTCAGGAGGTGAAGGATATGATATGATTATATTACAATATTCTAAATCTGTACAGTCATCTGCCTGTTTCAAAAGAATCATGAATACATAGTGAGATGGGAAAGAAAATATTTATCATACTTTGATACACTTCCAGTTCTAATTTTTTTTTTTCTGACACTTTTCTTTGGCACATGGAACACTGAAGAGCAGCAGTGATAAATCCCAAGTTAGTTCCAAATTCTCCCAAACCGTCTAATGAAAACAATTATACATTGCAGCTAGAAGTGCATTTAAATTCTACAGCCTGGATTTCTAGTTTTCCATGGTGACACAACTTCTGGGAAATGCTCCCCTTTTGTACAAATCGTATTTCTTATATTAATTCCTGGGGAAAAAAAAATATGTAGTGATGGTCTGGCAGTCAGAAACTGTTTAAAGATGAAGTCTCCAGATGGTTCTTCTGAGTTAGGACAACCTTCTGGGATGCTATGGAACAAGTCCCCATATGTTTGGTTCTACGGTCAAAACAGGCAAAAAGAGGGCTTTATAGCCTTTATGGAAATATCAATCTTAATTTTCCTGATCTATTAAGATGCCCCTAGGAACAAATGTTCCATAAAATACCCTCTAGCACACTGTCTTTTCCATCGTTTCTCCCTTAAATAGACTTTCAAAAGGAAATGGCTCTGGCTTTTTCTTCATACTGTCCATTAATTATAGCTAAGAAAAATATAAAACAGAATTGACATTATTTTTCTCTAATTACTGTGGATACTCCATTTAAAAAAAAATATTGGAAAAGATGATTAATTTGAAGCTACTCATTTAATCCATCCGTGGACAGGCCACTGTGTGATTGCAAAATTAAACCTACAAAGCAAAGGACTAAATTCTATCCTGTAAAGCATGCAAATCATTTCCACTTGACAAAAAATGGGGAGCAGAAACTTTATTTAGTTTTAATCATCTGAAACTTAGTCATACTTGGGCATCTTGACAAAGCAATTCTTCTGCATTCCTTCCCATGAGGAAGTACAGGGCTTACTTTCACAAGGAGGTTCAGAATTGTTAATCCTCTTGTGTATCTCCATACCCATAAGTGTAGAGCGCCTTAATGTCTAGACACATGTGTTTTGGAAAAGTGATGTTAAGTGTGGATATTCCCATCCAAATATATATTTTGCCAGTTCTTCTTCAGAAACATTTTTTTTTAATTGAAGAATTATTTTTTAAATGAAGATGAAGATGGAACTGATAGAAGCGTTCGGTAACATGCCAACTGCCTTTCAGTTATTCTTAGAATATAAAAGCAAGTGTTATGAGAGTAAAAAAACCTCTACACTGAGAAACAATCTATCACGTTCAGGAAAAAATCTTCTTAGTAGCTTTGAAACTCTTAACTTTAAATACAAGCAAACTATGAAATCTGTATGTCCCTCCTGAGCAGAAAGCTGAAGATATAAAATATCTGTTTAATAACAAAGAGGTCTTGAGGGCAGGAGGCAGGCAAGGTGGTAAGAAAGACTTTTCATTTTAGTCCTAGAGGAGGAAAAACAATCTGAAATAAAAAATCTTACTGCAGGAAGGAAGAACACTCCACTGGAGAATTGAGCTAACAGGAGTTAGTGTTAAACAATCAATTTAGGAAGCAAATGGAATTTTTCCATAAAACATCTGATTCTATTAAATGTGTCTGTTCCATCTCTGGTTTAGACAACGTCATGGATGTGCAAATACGTTATATGATAATCTTGTATAAACTATCCAGACATTACAAATTTTACAGCTAATTAGCCAAAGTAGAATGGTGAATTTTCTTTTTTACTCTCTATTATAAACTTCTCGAAACTGAGTAATTTCTT
>VXBO01011964.1:28297-38466 GCA_013400135.1 Rhinoptilus africanus
TTTTTTTTTTTTTTTTTTTTTGCATAGCAGATATATCTAGCCTGATACAAACTAGTCTAGAAATGGAAATAACCTTTTCACTGCTAAAGTGAGTACTTTTAGCTTTTTTTTGTTAATTAATAAAAATGCAAGTATTTTATCTTATACAGAGTAAACATGAAGTATTCATTTCATTTTGAAAATACCATTTTGTTTAAGGTGAAACAGTTAATGTAGTTTTTCATTTAACTGTGCACCCCACCTAACTTGGGCTTCTTGTCAGTAAACTTTGTCATATTAAGGGAAACTACTCAGTGACAATTAATGGAGTCTCTTTTTCTGAAATAACCTATTTTTTTCTGAGGCTGGACTTTTAAAATGTACTACTTATTCTGCTAGTGTTTTTTTAGCTTTTCTTTGATTCAGACAATTTACAAGAAACATTCATCTTTTCTGAAAATAGTAGAGCTAGAGAGAGCAATCTTCTAGTACCTACTGTTAAAAGATTTTAAGCTTAAAGTTCATGATAATTGAACTAGCCAGTGGATGCCAGGAAGTGCAAAATGTGTTCTAGGACCATCTTTCGCTTTTTACATGTCCCTGCTTAAGTTTTTTTGAAGTTTCTGAAATAGATTATAAGCAATTCTTCAGTTGGAGGCATCTGGATAGTTCTTTATGTAAATTTAGAGGGTTGGGATAGACTACAATGCCAATGTATGCACGCGACTACAATTGATATTGCTTCCTTAGGTTGTAAGCAAAAATATCATGATAATCCATTGGAGATTTGTTTCTAAAAGCAGTAAATTCTTGAGACATTTCCAAATAAATATTTCCAGGAATGAAGCTTTCTCTTCTAAAGAAGGTTTCCTTGAATACACATGACTATATAAGTATTCATAAACAAAATTAATATCATCAGGGAAAAGCAGAATAAATATTTATTTTCCATTTATTTATGAAAAAAGTTTAGAAGTTTTGCAATATTCTTGTCTCAGCTACTGAGGCTGTCTCACCTGTTATAAGTCTAATATCTCCAGCTAGACACAGTACTGAATACAAAGACAAATATAGTCATCAATCTCATGTACCAACCTAAGTATGTTTGTGTTCTGTGTTCCATATATTTTATGAGCCGGATTAATAAAAAAAAAAAATTAACACACCCCTCTGCATGTCCTGCTCTATTGGTGTGTACATAGTGTGTTTGACATATTCAGGGCATGCTAGATTTATTTGATTTATACAGATTGTTGGCATCAGAAGCAGGTCTGTGTACACCCAACATATTAGATATATTTGATGTATATTGTGACAGTGATCTCTGTACTATAACATGTTTGACATTTCTGGTTGTCCTGTGGCCTTGTCAAATCTGCAAATACTGAATAACATGTCAGAAGTCCTCAAGCTCCACTTGAAAAAAAAAAATTTGTAGAAAGAAGAAGAAATAACTTGGCAAACATGAACATATGGTAGTCTGAGTCTTGTTTCCTGCAATCTTATTTTCTCATAGAATATTATGAAGCTGCAGGACACTGGGTGTGAATCAGCTTCAGAAGTGTTACCCAGGAAACATTTCTAGTCAGAATTCATAGTTGCTCCTTCTTTCTATTTGCGTAGTCCTACTTCACCCTTTCTCCCCGCACCACAAACCCAAGACAATACCAAAGAATAATTTTTTACGGCACACCAAGCTGAGTGTTGTGGTTGACATGACAGAGGGATGGGATGTCATTCAGAGGGACCTGGATAAGATAAAGAGGTAGGCCCATGCAAACCTCATGAAGTTCAATAGGGCTAAGAGCAAGGTCCTGTACATGGATTGGGACAATCCTTGTTATCAATACAGGCTGGGGGATGAAGGGATAGAGAGCAGCCCTGTGGCAAAGGACTTTGGTGTACTGGTGGATGAAAAGCTGGACATGAGCCAGAAATGTGAGGTTGCAGCCCAGTAGACCAATTACATCCTGGGTTGCATCAAAAGAAGCATGGCCAGCAGGTCCAGAGAGGTGATTCTTTCTCTCTACTCTGCTCTCATGAGACCCCACGTGGAATACTGTGTCTAGCTCTGAGCCCTCAGTACAAGAAGGACATGGACCCATTGGAGTGAGTCCAGAGATGGGCCATGAAGATGATCAGAGGGCTGGAACACCTCTCCTACAAAGACAGGTTGAGAGAGGTGGGGTCCTGGGCTGGCACAACTGGAGAAGGCGGCAACAGTCCTAACATCCCTAATACAAATCATTCTCAATTTCACTTGCTAGTAGATGATTAACTGTGGAGGTATTTAGAAAAGAGAAAGAACAATTGCTCTGGTGAAATATAATCTCTCACTAGTGCCCTAGTCTTCTACTTCTATTCCCAAATAATTTATACCATTGACTTTGTTACAACAGAATGTCTTGCTACAGGAAAAAATGAAGCACACCTCATAGGTGGAGCTGAGAATCTACTGTCAGTCCCATTCATGTTTTAACTGTGCAATACTCCAAATTATTAGGCCAATTACAGAAATATTCATTCCTGAGCTAGGGTAGTACAGTAAATTTCAGTAATACAGGTCCTCCTGCCTGGGGGTGTGTAAAGTGGATTTCTTGTCCTCTACTTGGAGGAGCATTGTGCTGATGCTGATACTAGACCTTACTTTCTCCTTAGCCTGGAGTTCCCACTTGGATGTCTGGATCTGCATTCCCTGCCCCCTACTTGCTGACTTCTGGTGATTCCCACAGGGGTAAACAGCAGGAGGGAGAAAATAACTCCAACCAGCCAAGGCTGCACCATCCCCCTGAGAGACAGTTGCCTTGCCTCTGCTGGGGCTGGTGACAGGAGGTAGAGGATCACTGCTCTTCCTTGAAATTATGTTCACTAATTCATACCCTGCATGGAAAAAGTGGCAATGGCCAGAATATTCTATTTATTTTCTACAGTTAATAGTCATTTTTTTCCTGTCTTTTTTTTCCTTATATAAGCACAAAATGGGAAAGAGAGAACTGTTTCTATGGAAATAGATGACAATTTTTTAACAAAATTTGAGTTGCCATGTATTTCTAGCACTGTACCACTAATAGACCATTTGACTAGTACTGAAAATGCTCACAGAAGTTATGAACCTCTATTATTAATTTTGCAAAAAGCTACATCATCTTTTGGGGGAGAGGGGGGTTTAAGTACACTGGGTCCTTTGAGAGAAAAGGTTTGTGCATCGCTCTCATAATACCACTATTCTGAAAATTAACTAATTCTGCTACAAAACTCTTTGAAACAGATATAAAGCTGGGATTATTCAAGATTTATAACTGCAGTTGTACTGTCTAGAGGTGCAAATGCCCTATTGTATGAAACTATGCAAGGGGAGCCGAATCACATCGTTTTGAAAGAGAAATTCTATTTGTTTCCTAGAGAATATTATTACACGGATCAATTCCTCATTCTGTGTCTTATCTTACAACTATTCCCACAGGCTAGCACTTCTACACAAAATTATTTCTGTTGTCTCAAACAGAAGAAATGATTCCTCATAGACATTGCTGTATGCTTTTTGCTGTATGCTTTTAAGGTTTGAAAGCTGGATATGTAAATGGACTCTGTCAAATGTTAGTGGCAATGTACTATATATGTACAATGAATTTATAATTATTATTTGCCATTTCTTATTGTTGTAACATCTGATGGCTTCAATTGGAGGTCTGTACTACTTCTAGCATGAAAACTTGCTGGAGTTTGAAATGGAGAGCTTTTAATGTTACTAATTTCACACACCTTCCTAAATGAAGATATAATAACAAAGGATTATTTGTTGAATGAAATGTGCAGACAATATTCTCATCTACTCACAAGGATTTTTTGCTGGCTTAGGCAATGAAATATTTCTGCAACATATTTTTCTGTGCATTAATTTTTCAGACTGACCCGGACAAATAAATAAATAAATAAATATGGAAAAATAGAGTTACATGGTAAAATATCTATTTACGCTGGGTGGAAATGCATTTACTTTGGTCTTACCTCTATAATTATTTTCAATTGAATACAAAGAGATAGAGGATACAGGAAGATAAGAATTATGATCTTTAAACTCAAAAAACATATTTACAAAGTCGTATAGTTTACTCAAATATATCTCTTTTTAAAAATGCTTGGATAACACAAAAATAATTTGTAAGTTACAGAATTTATGATATTTTTATGCTTACAATAATTTTATCTTTTTTGTCTGTTTTTAATGCAATTCAGATAAAAGTGTATTTTTATTGCTGATAGTTTTATGGACTTTTTTACATCAGAAGTTGAACATATGTAGTTGAATATATAGTATGTAGTTGAATCAGATGATGGATGCCAGTGACAAAGGATACCTCTAATATTCAATGGTACTTCTAGTTTACAATGATTTAAAAGGAAGTGATGTCACTCAGAAGTAGCAAAAAAAGCCAGCTAGTGATTTTTCATTGTTATTAGCTTTCCTTGGATTTGAAATTAATCTAGCTTTAATTCTCAGGCACACAAAAGTAAGGAAATAATTCATTTATGTATTTAAGGTAAATCTCAGGAGTATCTATAATGTAGTATTCCTATTCTGGTGCTAAGTTTGTGCTAAAGTTTACATGATTTTTTCTCCATGGAAGCTCAGAATCTAAACAATGGCACATGTAATGTGCTAAAGCATGCAAAATACTGTCAACATAAACACAATAGTTTCCCCTCCAACATGCTCCCTCCACCAGACAGAGAACTTAATTAAAAGGGAAAGAATGCTGTTGGCTAACCAAAAATGCATGCCATCTAATTTGTCAAAAACTTCACTGCATTTCCTGTATGAGGTAGTTCCAGGTAAACAGCTTGCATTAATTTCCTGTTGTTCAACATCACTATTCAGAGAAAGAGTAACTTTCTTCCCTTATTCCATTATAATTTATTTAGGAGACAGCATTTTAGTGGCTCTAAAGAAAGAAGAAACATTAATTTTGCCTATATAGTTAATGCTTCTGGAGAAATAGATTATATATGATTTACTTATTGACAGTATTACACCATACTACCAATGAAGTATTCTTTGACTAGAGCTCATTATCTGAAACACAGCAAATCACGTAAGCCTCCAGAAAACCTTTCTCTACTGAAAGATTCTAAGTCCTGCTTCTCTATTCCTGGATTTTCTGCTTTATTTGGAAGTTAGTAAGGAGTTCCTCCGTCTCAGTATCATCCTTTATATAATCTAATTAATGCTATTTTCAATAGGTAAAAAGGTATGCAAAAGAATCTTGAGGGATTTCTTTGCTGGATAAGAGGAAACTATTTTGCAGTCATCTGTTGATAGTAATTTCAGGATCCAATGTGATTTCAAGGAGTCTACAAACCAGTGACTGTATGACATTCTGTTGTATCCTCATTTAGAAGGGTTTAAAAGAAATGTAAAAACACACCTTTAGAATGGGAAGACTCCATAAAGGGAGTGGACTGACTTCCATGACCTGTAATCTTTCAGTGTTAACTGTCTGAAATTATCATCACACTCTAATGTACTGACTTAGATAAGCAGGAGTTGGAAAGAGATGGGCAAGCAAAAAATCCACATAACGGTTTAGAATCTCTGGTAGACTAACATCAAGAGCATTTACAGGAATATTAAAATGTGTGAGTTGAGATTCAGGTCCCTAAATTCTAATGTTCTTAATTTGTGGAATTTTGTCACTAGAATATTTAGATGACAAAACAGATTTAATTCCTATTCACTTCTTTGGGCTTTTCTTTAGTCCAAAGAATCAGAAGTATAAATTGCAAAAAAACTGAGAGTAGGAAAGACACCTCAGGTCTACATATTCTTAGTTATGTGTTGAACCCATTGGAAAACTTAGGCTTCTTTCAGTAGTTCCACCTTCTGAACTCAGATATGTTCTTGACTTCACAGTGACCCAGTTTCAAAAAAGTGGTGCCTGGGCTGTCTGCTGGGAGATGTGATTTTAAGGATGATTTTTTTTTAAAAAAACTTTTTTTTTTTTTCTTTTCCTAGGGAGATACTAGGTGTCTTGACTTTCAGTGAGCTATAGTTTTACAGAAATCTATTTTCTATCTCTGTTGCTAAGTGTCTTTCCTTCAAAAGACAGCTCAGTGTTTTAAACTCCATGTAGAAAGAAATGTATACTGCAAAGCCACATGTAAAGGACTTCTTTTAATCATCCTTCTGGTTTCTTATTTTCTATTAGCTGTCTGTCATGCAGAATCATTAAAAATTATATTTAGAGGACGGAAAGGGAAAGATTCTGTTTAGCACCCTGCCGAGGCCTTCAGAAGTGTTTAGTTTTCTTCACTGACAATAGAGATTCATTAACACCTAAATAAGGAATGCAAAGAACTGGTTACCAGTGGGAAGCTAATCTTTGATGTTACAAAGCCAAAATTAGAAATTTAATTTATGATGTTAAAAACTGGTTTACAGGTTTGTTTTTCTTTCAGCTAGCTCCTTCCTCTCCCACCCAAAGGTCTAAAAGTGTATCACTATGTGTAATTACAGAGGCTTCTTCTGGGAAATTCAGGCAAGCAATCCACTGCTATTCCGTTTGTTATTCTATTATTTTTTTTCAACTGCAGACAAAGTTTAAAGCAAGCCACAGCTGTAAATGAAAGTAAATTATGGTTTCTTTTCCCTGTCTTTTCTGGAATTTTCTTCTGGTTATGAACCATAGTGTGGTTGAATAATCTGTCCATAACAGAAACTAATTTAAGAATGTGAAGCACTGTCTGCTTCCTCTTTCCACCTATACTCTTTCAGGAAAAGGAATGAGGACAAGTTGTCCCATTTTTAACATCAGAAAAACTCACGTCTCAAGAAACTTATGAAACTTTTTTTTCTTCTTCACTAGTGCTGATGCTCACAGGAAGAGACGAACTATCAAAAAAAAAAAACTTAGAAATAAGACTTCAGAAATCTTGTGATATCATGTAAAAAAAACCCCAAACAACAACAACCCAAAGCCCATGTTAATTTTGATATTATGCAAGGTGCACACACTAAAAGAAATTCTACAAGGTCCAATAAAGAGTTTAGAACAGATGTAAATAGCTTCTGGTGTATTATACTGGTAAATGGTAATGAACCTGAGAAACAAAAAAAACAAAAGAAGAGGAGAAAAAGCATCCTGACATTTGACTTTTCCTTTGTACAAATGGAGAAACAAATGCTTTTTTATTGTTCATATAAAAAAAGATGAGGAAATTTTGCAACAATAACAAGATATGAAGTGTTAAAGAATCTATTTCGTTTAAAATTGATATAGTAATTATGGTAGTGAATTAATGGTCTTGTAGTAATCAGTAAAAAATTAGTTGCGAGTGGTTACTAGAGTACTGTCTGTCTGTGCGTATTTAAATGCATGTGTATCTTCTCATGGACTGTATTTTGTACAGTGGACTTAGAGCTGTATTCATGAGTGACTGCATCGTGCTAATAAAGCCACAGCTTAAAGGCTACTGAAAAAATATGGGAGCGTATCAGGGACTCACAAAAAGCAAGCACAAGCTGACAGCAATAGCCTTGAAAGTGCAAGCATGGGACAACAGCCAAGGTCCAAGGCTATAAACACAATTCACTAATGATTAATTACAGATCACTAAAGGAACACAATCTTGGCAGCTGGGTGAAACCTGTTTCAGGGTTAAAAAAGAAATCTCAAGCATCTATAAAACACCATGTAGAATGAAACTCGGATGCAACATGGAGTTTATGGGTGAGAGAACAAAGAGTAAGTAAGTAAACTCTGTTAGAATTTTTTTTTAAGAAATGACTGAATAATATCGAACCCCCAACATCAACGCCACACCTCACCCAGTAAAAAGTAGGAAGAAACACCAAGCTTCACCCTCATACTCCTCCTGGTGAGGTGGGGTGGTGGTTACTTGAGATATCAAAGCTTTTGAAGGGTGAATAGGCACCAGAGAAAGGAGAGAGTATTGGAGTTTACATTTGTCAGCTTAAGTTTGCCAGTTGCAATAGGATCGGTTTTTTAAATGACTTATGATATCTGTATCTTTTTAATTGCATTGTAACTGTATAGTACAGACTTACATACATCAATATCTATGTCTTAAGCATTATTTTGTATCCCACAATAAATTGTGCAGAGTATGTAATCTGGTACTCCAACCTTGAGAACTAGTTGTTAAAATTTTAATGCAACAATCTATTTTCGGGCAAACTGGCTGTGCTTTGTAATGCAACAATAGCTATACTTTATGAATTCCCTTGGCTTTAATTACAGCGACTTAATTGGAATTATCCTTTTCTAGAGCATAAAAACTGTATTTTTAATGTAATTCAGTTAAAGATTCTTGATGGAAGATCATATTTCAGGAATACATTTGTGCATAATCCACTATTACATGCAATAGTTAGNTATGTTACTTGGAAAACTAGCTGATAGAAAATGACTTCTAAAAGGAATTCTGAAGAAACAAGCATAATACTGTCTCTAAAATGTTATCTGAAGTTATTTGTATGCCAATGACTACTTTTATTTATATCCCAGTCTACCTAATCTAACAGTGTTTGAGATTGAGTGCTAGGCATTGTCAGATTAATAGCATCATAGCTGTTCTACAGGTTTTCAGCTTCAAAATCTTCAAATACATTTTTGGTTAAAATATTTAGGGAGAAAAGGTGAAAGAAAAATGTAAGTGCATATAAAATTGTTACCTAGATCTGATATTTAGAATCAGCATTCAATGTTTTTCCTCTTTTCTGAATATTTTAATGTGTATTGACTTAATTTTATTTTAATTAAGCAAGGTTTTTTTTTCTGTTTTTTCTCCCAGAATGTGGACCTTTAAGTCACTACTTAAGTTACAAATACTATGAAATATATTTATTTTAATTAATAGGTAGCAGCTGACAGCTACAATGAAATGTGAAGTACTTTTTTTCATATGTGAACTTTCACAGATTTCAGAAGGAGAAGAGTTTTACCTATATTTTTCCAGTAGATTCATTAATCAATCCATTTACCCTTTTGGTATATATGATAAAAATATCTGAAATACACAGCTTACTGGAAATATAGGCTGAAATGAGATGTGTAATATCAAACCCTTCAGTGAAGAAAGACATTTGCAATACCTAACCAAAATGCCTTCCTAATTTGACTGTGGTCACTGACACATACTTAGAATGCGCATTTTCTCCCGATCACTTACACATTATCATTTTGTGATTATATTTAAACCACATTTCTTAAGTTTCAGTACAAGATGACAGGTGTGACAATGACAGCTATGGAAAATAAAAGACTATATCACATACATGGTTCCCCTATACATTAAAATAATTAGGTGAAGCTGTATTAATTTCATATTTTTTGAGAAATCTATCATTTTTCTAATGATATATACTTGAAAATTGATTGTTTAATAACGTACTGCAAAGTCGTTTCTCTTATAAAAATTAGGCTGGCAGAAATTTCATTCCTTCCATCCTTCTTTTCTTTAGTCCTTAGGGCATATATACTCTTTTTATATAAATTCTATGAAGTAACAAACATTACTTCAAATATCCTTTTGACTAGTTCTGTTGCTTTAGGGTCAATTTCCTTAGGCTTTTCTGTACTTGAGATAACAGAAAACTTTTGTTGCTTGTTCTTTCTTTCTTCTGGCCTACATTCTTATCTCCTTGTCAAAATTATTTTTATGCAGTATATGATAAAACATAACCTTTTTTTTTTGGTGATGACTGAAGCAAAAAAATGTAACAAGCTGTTGAAGACATTTTCATATCTATTACTTTTTCCCCTTTCCTCTGCTGTACTCTATCTGTACTCCCCTTATCTGTTTACTTATATAGAGAACTTGTTAACTTGTTAGCTCTGTTTTACTGATATACCTCATTTTGAATATTACTCTTTCTAGCTATATTGTCACTTACTTGATCTATTTCTTCTTGCTAATCTCTCATAATGTGACCATTTTTCCACTTTTTTAATCTCTTTTTGATTTCCAAGTCATTGGCAAACTCTTAGTGCACTCACAATGATATCACTCTATTTCATAATCATAGAATCATAGAATCATAGAATCGGTGAGGTTGGAAGGGACCTTTAAGATCATCAAGTCCAACCATTAACCTGCCCTGACGAAAACCCCTTCTAAACCATGTCCCTAAGCACCTCATCTACCCTTTTCTTAAACACCTCCAGGGATGG
>VXBO01011965.1:4957-19563 GCA_013400135.1 Rhinoptilus africanus
TGATTTTTTTTTTCAAACTGCATGCAAAAATAATCTCAACTGAATAATCGGTCATGCTATATAAAGGTATCCTAATTAGGGAACAATTCCACGAGGATTAGAATTTATCGTATTCTAGCTCAAATTTTTGTTAGTACTTTGAAATATTATGGTATATTTAATCTACAAATGCCAAATACTTTTCACATTATTCATGAATTAGAATTACTGAAAGTAGGTTGTAGTATATTTATTTTAAGAATTGTGGAAACTGATGCAAAAACCTGTCAAGTTACATATTTAGACTACAAACTAAATGTTAAAGTCTAAGTAAACCTGTGTATTTTGCTTGACTTTCAGTCACTTCCTCCAACATACCCTCCCCTGAAAATGAGAGGAGTTTTAAGTACCAGCTTCTACCCCACCGAAGTATGACTATTGTCCTATAAGATTTTGCCAGGCTAGAAAGCAATCTCTCACCAGCTAACAGTTGTGTTGGAGAACTTCTTGCAGAGCTGGTGTCACTGTGAGAGCCATACTTATCCATCAGATCAAGAAATTCTTTCCTGTGGCAAGAAAAAGATGCTCTCCATCAAGATTTGGCAGTAGTTTAAATGCACGCTCTGAAATCTGCTACTGTTTCTACGGAATGGTTACCCTTCTCAGAGAAGGAAGTTCAACCCCAACTGAAAGAGTAAAGTCCTGTCAAATGTTCGGAAGAGGCAAGAAAAAGATAATGTAGTACAGAAGGATAAGGATGGAATAGCAATAAACTATGAATGAAATGGACTATTGGTATAAAAGCTTAATTGTTACCTCTCTTTACCCTGGATTTCAAAACTTTAAAAAATTGTAATTCAAGCCAACTACAAATTACTTAGGTCCAAAACAAGTTATTTCTATTAGAAGGAATCAGATAATATATCTATAGTATACTCCTATTTTTAAAGAATGCTTTTAATTAGACTATACTGAACAAGAAACCAGAAGAGACTGGCAAACAAAGTAGTGGCATCTCAAAAAGAGAAGAGAAGAAATATTTATTAATTATTAAAGAATGAGTAAAATAGATGGCAAATTCTTAACTTCTATTTGGATTTCGCAGAAATTTGCAGCCTATTTCATGTGAGGTAAATATCATTATATATTAAATACTCTATGTGCTTGGGCTTTGCTTATCTTTTTCATTATAATATGTTTTTTAAAAATCTCCAACAGATGAAATAAAGGACAATTCCTGGTCAGGTGCACCGTTGGAAAAAGAAAAAGATAAAATATAAAAGTGTAAGTTCTTTGCAGAAACCAATCATACTGTAACAAACTGGCAAAAAAGTGGCAAAGATGTACATCCTGTATTACATGCATTAAAGAGAAAACAAAAACTCTTAATTAATCTAACATTGAATGCAGCCTAATTAAAAAAAATGTTTATAATCTTGAGCTATGATTACCTCAGTGATAACAGATTAAAAAATACAAATAATCTAAATGATGTAAACCAGAAACATCACCAAATTAATATTACAGAATTAGAGAGAGAGAACATAAATTAACTGATTGCAGGGAATGTAATTCCCAAGTAATTCCAGTGACTACAGAATTGTTGAAAACTGCTGGATGCATTATTTTTTTTAAAAATGACAAAATTTATTGAACTAATGCAAGACCCATGGAACATGCATTAATACAGTTGAGTGTAAATCAAATAATCTTTTATCACAGGAATGTACAGTCATGAGAAATTAATTCCCAGGTGTCTGAGTGAGGGACCGTATGCAGTGGCAAATTCTGCACAGGCCTTTGGGCATACCACCAGAATAGTAAAAGGACTGATGGATTTTAATTATTGAAGGAGTTTAGAGGAACTAGGTCAGTATGCTTTAGATAAAAGCAGATTAAGAGTGGACCTCGCATATATCTAGGCAGTCTGAAAAAAGGAGAGATCAGAGGCTACAGAGTGATTTAAATGTCTGTCAAATACAAAAAATAAAGGAGCAGAAAAAGGAAGCTTAAATCGGAAAAAAGACTAAAGGAATTTAGAGAAAATTCCTTTACGGAGAGATTATTCTGTAAGTGGAACACCCCAGGAAAGGCAAATAACAGCAGATACTCTTGCAATGATTATCCAATATAGTTACATAAGAGCCATTTCCTCCAGAGATTTAAATCAAAAGGGGACACAGACCTGGATCCTAGGATTTCCGATGATTTTCTGCCAATATTGGTTTATATGCTTAACTTTGAACAGCAAGGTCAATGCAATATTTAACATAAATGTCCTTACAGTGGATGTTTTTGGACTACCTGCTGCAGTGAACAGTTTAACCTACTTATCCAAACTAATTCAAAGCTCATTAAAGATTGAAAAGCAAACTTCTGAGGGGAAACAGTAACTAAATCTGCCTTTTTTCAGATGGCAAGACCAGCTTAAATAATGGAGTTCTGCGGTACTGTTGATCTAATGTACTCCTCAATTTTTTATTATTTTAAAATGTGAGAAGTATTAAACAAAATTATTGCAGCAAATAGTTTTTAGTCGCATTAGCTGGTAACATAACATTTCAGTCCTCTTCATTAAACTGAAATTGGTCTGAGCTTGCTACTTCAAGGGATGCAAATAGTCTCGGAATGAATTGGTATCAAATAATACACAGAAAAATGTAACGTGGTGCAATTTTGTGATTAAAACTAATCTGAAAGAAAAACACATGCAAGCCTGCCCACTCAACCTTAGATACAGTGTTGGCTTTTTATTAGTTTTGAGGTTAAAACAATGGGGTTTTTTTCTCTTACTTTGCTTCTTCATCTCTGGCAACTAGCAGAGACATGTGATTAGACGCTGATGCCGTTCGCAAGATGTCAACAGCCCTAGAAGGGGGGAAAACCAGCCAAATAAGTATACCAGGGTGCTGTCAAGAAGTACACGGTGAGTAATGCTAAAAGAGCAAGAAAATGAACAATTTCTTAATGTAGCTAATAATTTTGACTGCCAGATACAGAGAAAAAAGCTTGCCAGCAGCACAATGAAAACTAAGCACTGGAGAACTGAGCTAAAGGTGGACTGTGGTGAGCCTGTGCCTGGTGACAGGAATAAACTGGGACTGCCCTCTCTTTCCCTTCCCTTTTGTCCCCGTCTCTCCTTGGTCCATCCCATTGCCTTCCTGGGCATCCTTCAGGATTAACAGCCTGCTCCAGAGAAACACTGCCGCTCTGGCATGCTTCATCGCGCAGGATTTCCCTCAGCAATATATACTGTAGTTTTTCTTTGAATCTACATCTCCAGCTCTAAGCTGGATTGATCTCTGGCAATCTACCTACAGAAACTACCCAACATATTCTACAGTCTTTATTCTAAACAATTTCTCCTTCATTGTCTCATTACAAAGATACTTGTTAGCTGCTTCATTTACATTCACCGGTATTGAACCAACAGACAGATATAAAAATATTTAAACAGCGTAATACGTTTAATGCTATTTTCACATACATACCATAATCTACATCCTTAAGAAACTCACTTATTCTGTCATTATAAAAGCATATAAATTTCTGTCATTTTTCCACGATGGTTTTGCTGAATTAAATTTCTCCTATACATTAATTGGCAGCTGAACTCCAAGAACCTCAGTGGCGTTGTGCTCTTTTAATCAGTGGTTGATAATGTCCAAAAAACCCCCACATAATATTCCAAGCTCTAATAAACATTTAGTAATCAGTACAAACACACCTTTCATTGGTTACTCCAATTAAGTTTTCTCCGTTGACATCCAAAATTAGGTCACCAGTGAGCAAACGGCCTGATGGTAAAATGAACAGTAATGCATGAATCAACAGGAAAATGGTGAACATATTATATCACAGTAGTAATACAGGGCTTTTTCTTTCAATTTTATGTGATCTAATGCAATAAACAACATTATGATTTTTAACAGATTAGGTTCTGATTCTAATTAAGCTAGACTATTGTCGTAAGACTAATAGCTATCAATTAGTCTTATTAACCACAGAATAGCCACTGAAAATAAGTGTTATTGAGTTATTTGCATTATTTACACATAGCAAAAATATTTGTGCGAATGGAATTTACATTTCACAATTGTGGAATTAACTTGCAACTGAATTTTGCTCTTAACATACATGTAAGTTACCACATACAAATTCATTAATATTTTATATATTAACAAAGACATCTAAAAGATTTTTTTAGAAACAATTATATATTTAACCTTCTGCAAATATCAAGTTTAGGAACTATCACTTTTAAAGTAGATTTAGATTATTTTAGATGATCATTCTGCACAAGACCAGATGGGATCTCAAAAAATCCTATATACTGATCTAGGACGGAAGTGTACTCTGTAATTTTATTATTGCACTCCACCTATTATAATTTATTCTTTCCACACTAAATATCTAAACCAACTCTTAAAAAAAATTTTTTTAAAAATATTATCAGAACTCATTAAAAATACTGGTTCTGTAAAGGAAACACCACTCTTATCCCTTAGAAATTAAAAGAGGTTCAGCATCTGAACACTTACTTATCAGTGCTGAAAGATTTCCAATTGCTTTCACACCAGCCTGATCTAGATTTGAACTCATTTGCAAGAACCAGGAGCATTAAAAACTTTTCCCGTGAAGGGTCCAAGCTTCATTTCTCTACCTTAAGGTAAGCATCATGAATTCTGACTAAACTGTACTATTTTTCTTAGCCACAAAGTAAAATAAAGATTACTCTTTTTTTTGACAACTTTTTATATGCAACATGTTCATAAGAAAAAATTTAAAATTACTTACTATCTACAGCAGCGACCCCTCCAGGTAAAATTCTCTTTATGAAAATCCCATAATCTTCTGCGGTTTGTGCCCGATAACCTCCAATAATTTTAACTCCTGCAGAACAAAAGAAACCAGCAAGAAATTGGTTGTTCCACCTACTGTGCTAAATGAATTTACAGTCAAATCCATAAAAGCCAGATAAATTCAACTTTTATTGATGACAGTGTGAACAGGAAAAGCTCACCAGGTGCTTTTAGATTTGGTTTACTCCAAATCAACACAATGTGCAATCTAATTACCTAATCCATTTTGACAATCAGAAAAAGAAAGGCGGTGAACAGCTCGATTGATTCCATGAGGGCCCATAATAGTCCTAAGGAATAAAATAAAAGTCATTAAATCCCTAATTATAGAAATACATGTACAGCTATGTTAATATAGAAGAAATTACAGTGACCATGTTTTTAACTCTAATACAAACCAAACACAGTTTTCTACAACTGACAACTTTATATTGTTTGATAACCTCTGTGCCATCCCTTCTCCTCAATGAACAATCAATCTCCTCATAACAAATATAAGATGGTATAGTAAAAGAAAGTATTAGTAGAATTAAATAGAAACAAAATCCCAGAACCTGGTCCAGGTTAGCATTTAGGCAAGTAAAACACATCTTAATGTCTTAGATTAGGTAATGAATACTAAAATAAACCCACAGCTCAGACAGTGTATACAAAAATATTTCCTAGGATATCTAACATATAACTTCGCAGTTATTTGTGAACACGATCTTTTCCCTACAGTCTCTCATTTTTTCACTCAACATTGTTTTCTTTCTCTGTTTTAAAAAAGCTTCTTTCCAAACTCTATTACGAGCTGCCCCTGTGTATCCTCACACCCCAAGACGAGATACCAAGATGGCATTTGAAATTGTCTAAAGGCAGGTGAGTATTTTGGGGGCAGTTGATAATAGTAACAAATTAAGGACGAATAAAAGTTTTGAAACCTAAATTTACAGTTCCATCAGAAACATGACCAACACACGGCTCTGAAAATGGAAAGTGTTAAGAACTCCCATAAATCCAAATATCCTTTAACATTTTTTATTTTAATTTTCATGAATTATCATTAAAATATCCAAGTTGTATCATAGCTCCTTTGTCCTCCCACCATACCATTTTTGGGGAAGACTCAACAGATCCCTTCTAGGAAAAAAAAAAAAAAGCAGCACCATTTGGATTTTTCTGCTTTGACCTACATATTGTTCTACATTAGACAGTGAGTTGCATTTTCTAGAGCATGATGTTAAAATGAAATGGTACAACTAGAATTCATTAGCAGGGGGGAAGAGAAGATCAAAGTGGAGGACACAGTGACCCAAATCCCCCCATGCAACCAAATCCAGGACACAGCCTGAAACTGGGTATTTCTGCAAAAGCCAGAATACAGGTGCCGTCCCAGAAGGAAGAGAGAAATCCAGAAGGTCCAAACATTACTAAATTCCATCAGCAGGCAAGAGATCCAGCTTCAGAAGAACATCTCTAGTTTTTTTGGTTTTGTATAAGAAAACTGGATGAGTTCTTAAATCAAGGGATAAGCACTTGCTCTGAAAATCAACAACTTACTCCACAACCTCAAATTCCCAAGCATTTGCAAAATTAGCTTTTGCTTTAGAAAGACTGGCCATATGCACAGACGTAGTAGTTCATCTTTAGCAAACAGGAAGCCAATGCTTCCAACACTGTACAATTTTCACTTTAGTATTCTTCACAGTATTTGTTTCATAGGATATAGAGAAATGATGAAACCTAGTTAGTGTATTTGGCCACTGACATGACTGTGACGACTTTGCTACTACGTGGCAGAGCATAAGGCACACTTTATAAGGCCAAAAGTGAACTGAACAGCTTTAGTCTGAAAGGAAGAAGAAATCCTTAAGTCTGCTATTTCTCTAACAAAACTTTTTCAATAAACTACTGCTATACTATGGCAGCAGAGTATTTTGCATTACTGCCTGGTATTGTCACTTCAATTATCTCATGAATTTAAAATGTTCGGAAGCTGAAAGACAACATACTAGACAAGTTCTTTACAGGTCTGTCCTGATTTGTATCCATCTTTGAAAACTGAGAGAAGGAGCACTGATCTTTAAAACCAGCAATTATTTTATTTTTCTTATGCCTTGCCTTTTGCTGCTACTGTTCTGTTACTTGCTCTGCCATCCTCTCAGCAGGTTTTACACAGCAATTTTTATTAAAATGAAAAGCAAGAACAAACGTTGTTTCAACTTTGCACAGTAGTTTACTTTCATGAAGTCTTAAAAGATCAAATCTCAGACTTTAAGTCTAAAGTTCAGATTTCACCAGAAATGGTAGAACCTATTTATATACTACCATATAAAATGATCATGAAATATGATCAAATCTAGACACTTAGTAGGAAAGGACCCACACTTCTAGAAGTAACAGGCAGTATTTTCAAAAGGGAGATCCTAATATAAAGGGTATTCTGATAAAGAGGACACAGAGAACATACAAACCAACAATTCACAATGGAGAGGAATCGGGCATCTCTGAAACAGTGCAATTATCATGATGTTGCCACCTACCATTAGGAAGTGCTGACGCTGTGAACAGACACCTTTACGAGGCATTCAATTGTGTTTATGCTCTAAAGACTAAGTCCCCCCTTTCTATCACATAAAAAGACAAGGATGTTCAAATACCCTAAATTTGTTTAGAATATCACTCACGCCTTGCTGACTTTCAACGTTAGTTTTTCTCCTATATAACTTAGAGATGGATCTCCAAGTCAAGCTACTTGTCATAGTTCTAATAAAACAAACAGGGCTTCAACAATTTCACTGTAAAAAGACTTGGATTTAGCACCCATCCAACATTTATTTCATGTTATCGTTATTTAATATTCATGAAATATTAGAATACTTCCCCCCCAAAACTATAAATATGCCTAACAGTATAAATAAGGAAATAGCCTTCTAAATCAATAGCAGCAGTAACAAAAAATGTCAATGTTTGTTGTAGAAAAAGATGTAAATAAAATAATCAGATGTTGCTGCTCATTCTTACAGAAGTCATGCAAAAATACTTGTAAGCAAGCTTTTAGCACACGGAGAAGAAAAGATGTGAGGCAAGAGAGGAAATAAACAAGCAAGACTCTACATAATCACACTATGTTACACTAAAAATTATTAAACTCGACACTTCAACTGAAGTCCTGGAATGTAAATAGCCTAAGCGCATCTAATTTTGTGTAGGTGTTCTAGTAAAGGCAATTAAAATGAAATCTTTGATACTTCTATTACCTTTTACAAGCATATACAAGAAAGTTCAACAGCTTTATATTTTGTATCTTCTAGAGACTTATCAGAACATAAGGCTCCGGATATTCTTCTGATCTTATTCCTGAGAAATTGTTAGTCATTTACACCCACAAACAAAATATTTATCTAGATTTATCAATGGAAGAATAATACCCTTCCCCTCACAAAACAGACATTACTTGACACTCAAACAAAAATCTAACTGATAAACTCTGGCTGCTTACCAAAAGCAGCTGAAAATGTCTACAGCTTTTAAATTATCTTTACCGTACTTTTCCCAATCACAGACTAGAAAAATGCCGTCAGGACCTAATGGTTAAGCATACCAGTATAAGAGAGAAAGACCATCAAAACGCTCTGGTTCGTCTTCATCTCCTGGTGAGAGTAGGGACATCCTTCAGCACAGCAGCAGAGACGATGACGAAGCCACCAAAATACACTGCAGGTTTCTAATTCAGCCAGGGAAAGGTTACATGCAGGACAACTTCTGCTACTAACTAAAAAACCCCACCATCAGACAGAGCTCCAGACTAGCGTCTCTGCCTACTTAATCTTCTCTGAAACCCTCTGCGTCACATGGACTAATTCACCTACCAAGGTAATGTTTACTTTTACTGTTTGAAATGGCAATTTACAGCAACTTTAAAGACTGATAAATGCAAAGAAGAGAAAATTCACTTGCGTTTACTACAACTGTGATTATGCAATTCATATCTAGCAGCCAGAGGCAAATGAAATAATTAAAATAAAATAAACTTATTTTCTCATGTTCTTCCAGTAATTTATTTACATGCTCCCTCCAAACAAGGTCAAAAGCAATAACTCATGACCTTTCTAAAGCAATCTTCCTAGCAGACTGGATTATGAACATCCACACACAAAAGGGAAAGCCAACAAAGCAGACAGACTGAAAGCATTAATGAAACAAATGCCATTATGCAATTACTCTGCATTCTCAATCATGGTATTGACCTGTGCCATGCGTTAACTTGGATTTTAGTCTTCCAGGATGCAACAGTGAAAAAGTTAACAGAATTTGGGTTATGTATTTTCTCTAGAAATGGAAGCTGACATATCTGGTATTTTGTAAAAGTAAATAAAAATGGTGAATTTGTATCATTACACTGTGAATAATCTAACTGAAAAGGTAAAAATATACCACTGTTCCCAGAGGTAAGGCTCTCTTCTGATACGAGGCTTGGTCTTGCAGAAATACGCGTGTTTTCAGAAGTTCAGAGCTTCCGACATCAGTTGGGTTTACTACTATTTTTTCTTCCAGGCTTGCATCAGGAGATGCACTCACATTACTCCCCCTCTTTCTAAAAGATCTTACAAAGATTACAGTTTAAAACAAAACCTAAATATCCTGTGTTCACTGATGGCTTTATTTAAGTAGAAAGGTGAATCCTCTCTACAGCAGGGAGTAACCCCGTGATGAGACAGCATCTGTCGGCGTCTAGAGCCGCCCAGCAGGGCAGCTTGGCCGTGCCCGGAATGCATATGCTTATCTCAGGCACCTTTTTTTTCTTTTTTAAAGTTGTAGTGACTGTGGTTTCATTAGCACATAATCATTAACTTATTGTTTTGTTTTTGCTTATAGACAACGTGCTACACAGTGTTCACGTACACAGAGGTCAGTCCCTAAAGCCTGCAATCGTGCAGAGGGGCAGAAGGGAAAACTGACCCCCCAAACACTGAGGAGCAGATCCGTGATGGAAGTGGGGACATAAAGCCGCCTTCCCAATTCCTGAAAAGTGAAGAGCTCCACTGGCATCATTTGGATTGCTCACATCCAATCAGGGATGAAAATATGGCCCTTTGTAGTCTTTTCTCAATCAGTGTAACTCTGCTGGTGTTACTGGCATTACAGTCAGATGGAAGAAAAGCCATTAATATTTTAAGCATCGTATCAATTAGATTTGCTTTAAGCAAAGTACAGAAGATGAAATACAAATAGCTTTTCTCCAACAAAACTGTCACTGTTTTTAACACCAGTGGAATCCAATTTGTGGTGTCAGTATCAGGAACACTTGTCAAAACAAATCACTGAGACCAATATGGCTTGTTTCCAGTGTCATGTTTTCTGCAATAGAAATACATACACACATCACACCCCCAGTTGAAAATGACTCAAGGCTGTGCATTTCCAATATTAAAAAGCGAAAGAATTATTTTTATTAAACCAGGCAAGACAAACTTTCCAACAATTTAACTGATACAAAGTGGTATTAAGCTTCTTATTGCTCTCACCTCTTTTTATTATCAGTAATAAATCAGCGTTCAAACGACTGCTCCTCCATCCCGTCTTCAAAGTAAACTACGCACTGATCAGTTTCCTGACCTCATCCCAGATGAGGCTCCTATTCCTCTTTACCTTAAAATTCTGCTGCTGTGCTGCTTTTAATGTTTCTACAGGACTCGTATTAAAAAATGGTATTATTGCTTCTTTTGCAAGTTCTCTGCCTTTCAAGAACATACAGGAACACAAATTATTTTTTACTTCCAGAAAGATCTAGGAATAAATACTCTAACAACTTAAAACCCCATAAAACCTAATAGCAATCAGTAAGAAATTTACAAGAGACATCATTCATTATTTCATGCAGCAAACAAACTCAGATTCTTTTTTAAACAGCTAGTAAACTATTCCATTCTGGCGACATTCTTAGTTATGACTCACCTCTCCCAAAGGAAGTTTTGTAATGTTTTAGGAACTGAGAGGGATTACAGGGTAATTTAGCAGATGACAAAAAGATTTGCAGAATCTTCAGAAGCAAAATTCACAAGATCTTTTGGTTATAAACAAAACAAAGGTCTTTTATAAAAATCCTGTACAAGTCAATTATGCAACTGTACCCTTTCGGGTTCACTAACCCGACAAGGTAAAATATTCATTATGATACTGACTACAGCCAAGAGAATGCTGCATCACACAGCATGAACAAACGCTTAATTCTGATTATCTAAAACCACTAATTATTCAAAATACATTTTGATGATTAGGTCATAAAGATTAAAAGAAAACACATGGCATGACATGGCAATTGTTAAGCATGAAAAAAAAAGCTTGAGCAACGTTGTGATTGTGGAGAAGCATGAATGGTTTGAGGCTAACCCCTTGTGTAGAGAAGAAAGGTATTATTTAAAGTTTAGGTAAACCTCAATTAACATATAACAAGTACATTCTTGAAGCATTGTGCATTGATACCGTCTCCCAGGGAGAGAAAAATAAGTAGTAAGTATAGAAAATTACAGTCTTCCATCATCACGTAGCTGAAGTGCAGTTATACGCACCTTTCATGTTCATCTCTTAGGTGAAAATTTGCCTTTGGAATACAGTAATCTAGTAACTACTCATACAATATCCCTGCCACATGAATCTAGCAAACCAGAGCTGTTTTAAAGATGTATCTTTGTATTACATACCCTGTATTTCCATCAGACAAGCAGAGCATTTGCTTCTTCAGATCACAGTTCAAAGCAAGTTAATTTTTTTTAATGTTTTATAGATTTGTTTTTCAAAAAAATCAAGTTATTTATGAAGTGGCATAATTCAAAGCCTATGCTAAATTGTTTAACAATACTTTTGAATACTATTTGCTTGATTCTGTTGCACTAGACAGCAAACATGATAGTCCAGCAAGAGCTGTCTGTGCCTGTTTTTAATTATGGTTTTGGTGACAGCGTTGGCCTGGTTACTTACCAGTTTGGGAAAGGTCTGGAGTTATGATTTTCAATCACAACTGAGTCCAAGTTTGCCACTTAGAATCTGAACTTCTAAGTGGATAACATCACAGTTTATCAAAATAATATAATTATCATTATATATCACATGGCACTGGTAAAAGATGGTTCCAAAGCACTACATCTAAATCATTAAAGGCAAACAGACAGGGCAAGTGTAGGGCACTGCCCCTGGGGAGGAATAACCCCCTGCACCAGGACAGGTTGGGGCTGACCTGCTGGAGAGCAGCTCTGTGGAAAGGGACCTGGGAGTCCTGGGGGACAACAGGATGACCATGAGCCAGCGATGAGACCTTGTGGCCAAGAAGGCCAATGGNATGCATTATAATACATAAACCCTGTAGAGTGTCTTTTGTTACTATAGTTAGCCTATATGTACAAGGAAATAATTTGGTATATACCTTACTGTTTTATAGCTCCAGAAGCATTAAGGAATTCCTATGCGGGGTTTTACCTCTACAAAACCAGTCGAAACCAAGTGCTGATTAACTTAATGAAAAGATTAAGAGCTATTTCTTCCCTTTATGTGCAAATCCACCGGTGCTGGTATTAGCTTTTCTAAGAAGTTGCTTCAGCCTGTTTCAATATCAAAGCTATTTTTCTTTAAGATGCCACCAAAACAAGCTCCTACTAATAAAACTACAAAAGTTTTCATATTACAATCCAGTAACTGTTGTATTCCTGTGTAAAGGAAAAAAAGTACTTACTTTTTATCTGGATTTGTTAGGGGATCTGTACTGGACATCTTCTTAGATGCACTATTATAATAAAAGTTCAAAATGAAGAATTCTGACACATGACGAACTGGCTTGTAACCAAGATAGTAAGTGCTGTAAAAAAGGAGAAACCTCTTTTTGAAATTTACAAGGCTACATTTATTTTCAGTCACTGACAACAATTCTGATATATTACTGACAGGCTGTAATCAAGTGGGAAAAAAGAATTTTCAGGACAAACCACACACAATTGCTTGCTAAAAACAGTAAGCAGTTAACAACTCAGACTTCACTGTATACCGTACCAAAACATCTGACATCCTAATTTCCTCTTGATTTATGAGTTAGGACCCCCTGTGATTAAAATCTTCTAAAAAATTAAGTAATTGAGATTACAATTCCAGGACAAAGTAATATAACTGCGAAAGACAAAAACAATCTCATTTTTTTCCAGCAGAGGTTACTTGGGGAAGGAATGTTGTTTTGAACACGATAAAAGTGTTTTGTGTGTCTTGTTTTCTCACATTTTTTAACTTATTGTTTAGTGTTCAGTGCCTATGGCAATCTCACGTGAAATATGTAAGCCATAGGCCAAAATGCATGCAAAATGAGGTTACGCACCACTAACGGAGCAACAAATCCAGCCATTCACGTTGTGTTTTTATTAGCACATACAACAGGTTGACAAGAAATACAATCCTAAATGGGCTGAGCTACAATCATTTGAAAAATTACTGCAAAAGCAGTAATGCAAAAATATCTGTTATCAGTCGTAAATCTTCCTGACCTCGTGAGCTGCATGGCTAAACCCTCACATGGCCACAAACCAGAGAAGGTATTACTCCTAAGACACGCTACAAGGGGGACAAGGAGCTCTCTTGAGCAATGCACAGGCAAAGGTGGCCACAGGTGGCCAGTGACACACCACAAACCTGAGCTAAAATGAAGCAGGCTACCTAGATGCAGCAACAGCTTCCACAAAAACACAGTGACCAATTCCTGCTGGTCTACATGGAAAAAAAAAAATGTTAAGTTTGCTTTGGAATAGCACAAATTCTCCTGCAGTAAAAGTTTTCAGTTCTCTCACTAAAGGATCGAAAGTGACGCCATCTAAATACAGAGAAAGCATCGCAACACTGCTTTGCTCTGGGCTTCATCATCCTCTTATTATTCAACACATCTAAGCGGAAAATGAAGCAGTACCAGGATCTGCCAAACTTACTGTCATTCACATCCCCGGAGCCAGCAGCGGAGCAGAGCAGTGCTCTAAAGCAATACACTCCAGACAGCAGAGTTTGTTACGGTGCTGGGACCGGTCCGGAGAAAGGAAAATTACCTTTGGAAGTTTGCCTGACCCTGCCTGTCCTGAAGCTATTGCTGTTTACACAAAGGATGCTCAGTGGCTCTGCAGCACGTCAATATTTGTGCCTGAACAAAACTAAACCAGTACACAAAGAGACGGAACGAAACGTGAGATAAAGCACCGCTGGAAAAAATAACGGGTGTCGGTGTCCGCAGGAGAGGGAGAGCTGCAGGAAGACAAAGGGATGGCGCCTCCTCCTCTCCGCTAAAACACCCTCGCACCGGTGTCTATGGACGAACGAGGCCAACAGCCGCGGAGCGGGGGCACACAGGCCGCCTTACCGGCGCTCCCACCGCCGGGACCGTCCTGCCGCGCACCCTCCTCCCGCTGCCGCGCTCCTCCCCGCCGTTAGCCCCGCTGAGGGCCTCGGAGGGGATCACCGCCCCCTCCTCGCTCGCTTAACCCACTTCTGGCGGCCCCTCGGCGGCCGCCCAGCGCCAGCCCGCCCCGGCACCGCCCCCGGGAGAGCCGGGGGCTGCGTCAGTTACCTCGATGGGTTCGCTACCGCCCGGGGGAGGGAGGGAGGGACCACCGCCGGGGCCTGGCGGGCACCCCCGCGCCTCAGCGCCGCTCTGAGGGCTGAGCGACGGGCGCCCCCTCCGGGGCAGCGCTCCCTCCCCTCAGCGGCCCGCCCCGCCCCGCTCCCCGCTCCCCGCCGTCTCCTCGGGAAGGCGGCGCTGGG
>VXBO01011965.1:19616-46603 GCA_013400135.1 Rhinoptilus africanus
GAGGGGGGGCAGGCGGGCGGGCCGGCGCCGGTGGCTCAGCGCCGTCCCTCTCTGCCAGGCGACGGGGCTGGGCGGAACGACGGGCGCGGGCCGCGGCGCGGAGCAGATCGAGAGGATGGAGCCGGTGCGGGACCGCGTCATCAGGGTCACCTTCAACGCGGACGTGCACTCCAGCATCCAGTGGAACTTCAGGCCCCAGCAGAACGAGATCTACGTGAGTCACCGAGCGCGGGCCCCCCCTCACAGGAACCGCCAACCGCGGGGGGTGGCCTCGTACCTTCTCGTCCCCCGGCCCCGCGCCGGTGCCGGGCCCGATGCGGGACATGACGGAGCCCGGGTGCCACCCCCGTCCCGCCGCTGCAGAGCTGCCTTCTGGCTGCTGGCGGGAAGGCAGAGCTGCCCCTGCCCCTTGCGGTGCCCCTCAGGTGCGGTTGCTCCCCTGCCAGCCCATCGGGCCGCCAGAAAGGGACCGCTAGGGGATACCCCACGTACCTTCTTTTCTTGCCCCTAGCACTGGAAGACTGGTGTTGTATTTTAAAAAACCGAAGATTTTAATCTAACTTTCCTCCTTAAAATTACTCAATAAAAACTCGCAAAAGGAGTCATGCTCGTTAATTGGTTTCCCAGTCCAGCACTGAAAGAGTATCACCTGAAAAATGAAACCTACACCATATATAAATCTGCATATTAAGAAGCTCTGTATGCTGATAAACTGATCAGAAAAATCAAATGCACGCATATAACATTATTAATGCTTTGAATAGGGGTGAATTGCCTGTAAGCAAAATATTTTGTGAAGTAACCAGCTTGAAACAGCAAGAGAGAAAATGAACTAATTCTAGCTAAAGCCTAAAGATCCGAGGGGTAGAAGGCTGCAGTGGATTAAACATCACCGTGCAATTACTTTATACAGGTGGTACCAGGAGAGACTGCACTGGCATTCTATAAAGCGAAAAATCCTACTGACAAACCAATAATTGGAATCTCTACCTACAACGTAATACCCTTTGAAGCAGGACAGTATTTCAATAAAATACAAGTAAGTGTGAACAAAGCAAAGATTACATTTTCCTTTACATGAATGAGAACTGCTATCCATAAATTTTTTCTCATTTTAATCCTGAATACCATTCTTTGTATGCCAACATTTTAAGAAAATACCTTGATTTTTTTTTAAATGACAGTGCAACTGTTCATTCTGAGCCTGCCTGTCTTCATAACAGGCTGTAGTACACATCAAATTAAGAGTGGCTCCTAAATACATGATATTTAGTACTAGTGACATTGAGGGCAGGCAGTAATGTTGTGAGCTAGCCTGGCCAATTTGCACATTTGGACACTTTATTAAAAGCTGTTTTTTTTCCCCCTGAAATACAAGGGGAACAGTTATTGTCTTGTTGCTCATATGCTTCATCCTTCCCAGGATTTTAGGGACGTACAGGGAATGGAAGTTGATTTTAAAATATGAAGCTTTCTGTCATGTTGTCAGAGACAAAGTCTACCATAGCTATTGCTGTCTAATTGTTTTGTGTTTTTTTTCCTCCCTCATGCAGTGTTTTTGCTTTGAAGAACAGCGGCTAAATCCTCAAGAAGAAGTGGACATGCCTGTCTTTTTCTACATTGATCCAGAATTTGCAGAGGACCCTAAGATGGCTAAAGTCGATTTGATCACACTCTCTTACACCTTTTTTGAAGCCAAGGAAGGACAGCAGTTACCACTTCCTGGTTATCAGTGATGGTCAATCTCTAGACAACTGGACTTCTGCTACCCGACTACCAGTTTTGAAACCATTTTTCAATGGAAGGAAAAACTGCAGGAGTACTGAGCCATATGAAATTATATTATTAAAGCACCATGGGCCCATGCTGCTGGTAATGAAAGGATGTGTTTCTATTTTTTTAAATTTTTTTTTACAAAAACGTATGTAGTTGTTGTATTATTTCTTAGGGATAGTATTTCTTCATCAGACAATAGAAGGGAACGCACTGTTCCTGGAAGAGAGGGGGTTTTCTGTTTTCTCAAGCCATCTTTTTATAAGATGATACATGTTATTTAAATAATGTGAGGCAAATTTTTAAACTCAAGTGTAAATGGAGATCTTCATTTAAATACAGAGGAATAAATCAGCTTATTAAGTACCTAAAATTGCATTGCTGGCTCTGGAGACTAACTTCCATGTAAGTTACTTTATAAAAAGGTAAAAACAGGTTATCAGTTCATGAAATCTCAAAACTAAACAAAGTTAGACTGTATTGGTATGTCACCCTCCCATGGCACAAGAGGATATGATGAATCAGAAGATGCTGCACCCTCTCGAATTATTACTGAATCAGTAGCTCATTTAGTAAGAGCAGACTGCTCTAAAACTGTTATCATTTGAATGAGGAACAGTAATTTAAACATAGGCACGTCAAATCTGTGGTATGGTTTCCATTTAGAAATACCATCTTCAAATTTCCATGTTGTGTTCAACTCATTTAAAATACCTGTACTGCTAACGACTGCTCTTTTCCCTCAGCAGAGGGCTGCACACCGCACACCTCTACACAGCGACAAGCTTGGCTCATGCATGAAATGCTTTGAAGGGAAATGCAGTGCATAAACAACTGCTCTAAATTGCAGGCTAAATTAATAGCATAGGAGTCTCCTCAGAAATCCAAAGGAAATCAAGCCCATTCAGAGATTAAGTCCGACAAAGCCTGCCCAGCAGCGTATCAGTTGCTCAGAGGTACTCCTAGGTTCTCTGTTTACCACCAGAACACGTAAAGCCTGTATTTATGTAACTTTTCATCATTATCATAACTTTTCATCATTAGGGATAATAACTATCATAGCTTTGGAGATGAGCAGTGAGTTGCTGAGCAAGTTTAAATGACCTGCTCATTTTCAGACAGGAATTAATCTCAGCCAAGTATCTCATCTGCTAGGCTGGTTCTTTCGACCCCATTCAGCAGATGAGATCTAACAAAGTAAGACTAGTGCTGGTTTAGCTAAAAAGGTAATGGGTACATCAGAAATAACTTCCAGTTATTTTAGTCTCAATTCTGTTTCCATACAGTAATTTAAAAAGTGCTTTTTTGAAAATAAATGGATGCTGCCTTTAAAATGCATTATGGTACCAATTTGTATGTGTTGTTTAAATAGACGCTGGATGACATTCGTATTGGGTCTTCAGTGTGTGTTTATTAAAGTTTTAAAATGTTTTAATTCTTTCATCTCTCTAATGCATTTTATCCAGCAGAACATGTGGAGCCCACACAAGTGACATACATCTGCATGAAGACAACAGCAAGCTTTATGATCTTTAAATACAGTAATGCTTCAGAAAAAAAAGTTAATATCAAGACAAATCTTTGAATCCAGGCTAGGAAAAAAAAAATATAAAATTCTTACCTGGGCTGTCATTAGTCCATTGTCTTTTTGAAAGCTGAACTGATTACGACAGTTCTCTACACATTGCTTTATTCCGGCCATGTGCTTCAGAAGGAATATCCCCCTGGCAAGTGCCAGTTTCATAAAAACATGGGTTTTCCCGCAAGTTTGAAAGCCCAAGTTTGCACAGATACCGAGCACGTTCCAAATATAAAACAAGCTCTGACCTCAGTAATTAGCCAGTACCCTTTCATCTGTCTATGATCATTTTGCTTCTTTAATATGGAAAAGTTCAGTTAGCAATCAGCTATTATGGATTACCATACTGAAATAGCGTATTTTAATTTGTTACACTTCAGTGTGCAAGGGTTTTACCAATGCAACTAAGCTGCAGGGAAAAATCAGTTCACCTCAAATCCTATTTTTAGCAGTTTTCTCAGGCTGCTGGCCAGACCACCATAAATAATACAAGGAAAAAAAAAATAAAGCAGCTTACCTTTTCGCTCCTGCTTACAAACCCCCCAAACTTGCTTCAAGGTTGTTTCTGATGGAAGTAAGGTGTTCCAATGGTCCTACAGCAAACTGCAAAATTGCTAACTATGCAATGAAACACCACAAATTCACACTAAAATACTTCCAGCACTATCTACGTTTAGTATTTCATGTAATACACGTGTCATCTGGGAAAAACTCAGAAATGATGACATTAACTTCTCAGTAAGCATTTGCTTTTATTTGGAATTTTATGCTACAAAAATTGCAAACTGACTGAGAACGTATCACTTAAACAGGTAACATAACGAACATTTATAATGCAGTTTTTCACAAAGTTAGCTTATGAGCTATGAACATGAACTAAGTTCTCAAATTTTATATAAATTACAAATTCAGAGAATTTGTAAAATTCTCTGAATGAAATCTGTATAATTGCTGACTTATCATTCAGCATTAAAATAGATAAGGCACTGTACTTATTAAAAGATAGAACGGTTATAAACAGGGTTAAACAACTTGACTAAAATAAATGTGTAACTATTGCTCATCTGCATTGTAGATGAGTACTTTTCCTTCACCAGAACAGCAGTCTCTGCAGGGCAGGAACATTGAAAGAAATGACTGATCCCCCTCCAATATTTACTGCGTAAATAAAAGCAACAACAACAATGTATGAACAAGCAGGGATTTTTTTATGTTCTGTTAATCCCAGCTCAGGTTCTTAGCAAAACAAAAACTGAACTATATCATGGCCTTTTAGGAAGAAAACAAAATCTGTATTCAGAATATGAATGTGGGAAAGTAACGCTGCATGTCCTCAGACAGCTATCAAGAGGCCCAATTTTAGAAAAGTCCAACATATCAAACCCCCTTTATAAATTTCTGGGGAGATTAACACAGACAGCAATGAGGCCAAAACAGAAACTGGATTCTGCAGTTTCTGCAAACAGTAATGTTCTGGTTTGGTTGCTGCATAAAGGGGTAAAGCAGTACAAAGGAACAGCTAACTTGGAAGAAAAGCTTTCCTCTACACTTGCAAGTGTCCTTTTTGTTTACTTGTGTCGTGTGTCAAGTGTTACTTCATACACAGGTGAATTTGGAAATCGTATTTTGAAGGCCTCAAAAATACTTTAAAAATAATCATGCAAGTTACCTTGAAGAATATACAGTTGAACATTTAGGACAAATTATCAAGGTGTAGATCTGAGTAACTCTTCAACTTCCACACAGCTTAGTATTCCGATACATACAGTTGTGTCAAAATACAAAACTTGTTCTGTTATTCACTTGCACGTAACAAGAAGTGCCACAAAGGACCAGCATCAAAGAATAACGCGTGTTCAGTAAAAGACTTCACCTCCACCTTCAGCATTCTGTATCCTTTTTAACTTCTGTCTTCAGCACGACATCAATTTCTTCATAAATAGCTCTGAAAGAGAAGGAACAGGGCAACGCCCACATCACAGTTGTTTCATTTTGATAAAATGCACTAATGAAATCCTGCCCAAGCATGAACTGCCAAGAGTTCATAGTGTTTGCCAGATGGAGTAGCATCAGCTGCAGGATGCCCAGGTTTCCATGGGAACAAAGAGCCAATCCCGCGGGGTGCCTGTGATTATACATTTAATGAGGTACCTCTGGACATTGTCACTTTTGACTAAATAGATTTGGGAACAAAACAGGATTTTCTTGATATGCAGTAAAACACCAGCCTTAAAAATCACAATTCCTGTGAACAGGAATCACTTTGGTTACCTTGCTCCAGTGCTACCTGTGTTGAAGCGTCAATCAGCTTCCTCCACCAGGACCCTTACCATGCTTTATTCATCTTTTCGTATCACTGGGTGGGATTTTGGTAGATCATTTTTGACACAGCATTACTCCACTAGTTTCACAGATGCCATTCAATAAACACACTATAGGAATTCATTCCTTAATTGGTTATGCCAGAAATATTGGCAGAAAATGTACAAAATGCAGTCATTCTCATTTACATTAGTGACCCAGTTGGTCAGCTAATGCAGTTCAAATACCGTGGCCTGTGTCCTCACTCAGAAGAAAAAGCCATCTTGCCTTCAGCACTTAAGAAAACTGTGTTATCTATTTTAAAAGTTACTTACTCAGTGGGAGCCAAGGGATCAAATTCCATGATTTCGTAGTAATGAGGTGATTGCGACTTGTTCTTTGATGCAGCTGAAGAATAAAGAGAGGCAGATATAGTCCAGATTTAAATGTAAATGACAAGCAAGCTTACAGAATGTACCTTCCTGAAAGCAGCAGATTCTGTCCGATGTATCTAGTTGCTTTAATGCTAAAATGGACAGACATGCCTAAGAGAAGCCATGAGCACGTGAGATTTCGTCAATGTTTGTTGCTGCTGCCAGTCTTTAACAGTCATTACGTAAAGCCCTTAAGTTCTAAGAAGAAAAATCTATCTCCATGAAAGTTAGGTGGTCTGCAGTATTTATTACCTGCTGGTGATGGTCCATTTAATGATGTAGCATGTCCAGTCTGCAGATTTACCGGATTCAGAGGCACTGGGCTTAAAAGAGTCGCCAACTAAGGACACCAAGCAAAACAGCGCATGAACAGATCGTTCTACAAGAACCAGTTTGACTTAACATAATTGCTGACTTATCTTTAGACTCTGAAACTACAGCAGGTAAATTTTAAGGTCAACAGTTACCGATCTAATTAATCTCCATTCCTCACACAAAGTTCAAACATCTTTTCGTGTTATCTATAGCACATTTGTGCAATTTACTTCTGTGCAATTTGCTACACTACACGGACTCAAAGACCGCAGTATTCACAGTACAGATACTTGCTTTTACTCACTGTTTAAAACAGGCGATATGCATCTCTGTTTGGGGGCTGCTTCTCATCTTTTCTATTTCGTGCTGCTACCACAGAATAGCACTGAAATTCATAATGTCACCTCAAAGCCCCTTTGTATTCTTTGCATTCCTTATGTTATGGATGTTTTGCCTGCAGCACATGCCATTTTTCCTACGCTGTACTTAGTCTTTAAGTGTTCAGGTTTTTTGGTGTGTTCTTCAGTGCTTGCAGGTTTTTTGGGGGGGAGATCTCAGCTTATTTCACACAGCAACAGATTAAACACAAGCAATGGAGTAACTGCTTTCTGCCAGCTCCCCTGAGATTGTGCTGGACCCAAGAAAATATGCTTTCATATTAGCAGCTGTGGTATCAAAAGAGGAAAGCTGCCCTGGTCACCAAATACAGCGTTTCCTGATGTATGGCGAAGAGCCACAAAGTAGATCTTTGTATCCCATTTGGACAGTAGTCGGGGTAAATCCAAACAGTTCTCATTTTGACAGCTGCCAGCAAAGAATGATTATTCTGAACACGAGTGGTACTCACATTGCAATATGAATGTCCAGCTGGGTTGCTTACACTATTGTTTTGTGCTTCAGCTGCAAATCTAGGAGAGAGTAATACATTGAAAGTAACCAAGAAACTATCAAAACGGTATATTCCAATTGTTTCATTATTTCTTTACTGGTCTGTCTTTATCTTGTGTCACAACTGAGGGCAGCATGGGCAGGTGGGCCACTGTCCCATTCACATAAGAGGAAACTACAAGGACACCTCTCCTATCTTAAACTCTTCTGTACAATTCAGCGTACAAAGTCTGACCTGTACAATTCATCTGCTTCTCCCTTCACTGCAGCATTGGCAACACTCAAGCAGAGAATCATATATATCTCAAGTATGTTTTGACTGTTGAGATAAATTTATGTCTATGACTAAACAGTGCTGCAGGAGCAGAGTATTTTTAAGCATGTTAAGCTATGTCTAGCACACAGGTAGTTTTCAGTTGTTTTACTGGACTAATGTGTAAAAGTAGTAAACCTGTGTTCTCAGAGCTTTCTATAAACTCATTAGATGAATTAGAGTACTAATACCTCTGAAGTTCTGTAATCTATTACCATTTCATGATAAGAGATTACTCACGGGAATTGCTGAGCGTTTGAGGTAGTTGCTAAATCTAGCTGTGGATAAATTGATGGATGATGCCTGTTTTTATCTGCAGATACACAATCTGAAATACAAATAGAGAATTAATGATCATTTAAACATTTTTAGGCAAACGTTAGTTACTTGTACTATGAACATCAAAAGGTAAAGTTTTGTCTGGAAGGCACATAAAAAATCTGAAACAAATTGCTGTTTATCACATGAAAGGCATAAGTTTAATAACTTTGGGAAGGTTTTAGACACAATGTATTTATCTCCTTAAAATGTCACAACAACATCAGTAATACCATACATGGTAGACACCACTTAAGATCACTTTCACTATTTCTAAAAGATTAAAATGGAATTATAGGCATTTATACTCAGGTGGAAATTCACACCTTTAACTTCTGTATACCAACTCCCCTAGGAGGAACTTCTGCAAACAACAGTTCAGGGTACCAAAAGTTAGGAGCTCACTCCTCTGACCACAAAAGAAGTCTGAAGTTAGAGGAGCTAAGTACCTTTCTCAAGGTGAACTGTTTCTAACACCAAGCGCATCCTGAAAAAACTCCGGACATTAAGAGGGATCAGGAAAGTGTATCTCTCTCTCTCTTTCTTCCAAGCCTACAGAACTGCTTTACAGACTTCATTGTAACAGGAACCAGAGCGCATTCTACTGTTCAAATTTACGTAACAGGGAAAAGATTATTACTTCCACTGTAAAGAAAATACAGGCAGCCTTACACTAGCTTACATATTTTTCCTATGTACACACATCAATTCTCCTTTTAAGGAGATTTAAGGAACATTGTTAAGAGTTAAGGAGTATCTTTGTTTTCTTTCTTAGAAGAAACTTCTTGATTCCTCCACTAAGCTCTTACTGGTTTGCTTTAGGAAACCAGACTGCAAGGGCAATGTGCATTCATCACTTACTAAGGCCTGAAGGAGACACCGCAGAGTCAGTTTGCACCACTGTTGACGCAGGAGATAGAGAATCCATGGAGAGGTCAAGTAGATCACTTGATGGAGCAGATGGCTGTTTCCTGTACAGCTTAACATTTGAAAAGGAATAAAGATGTTTGGGGTTTTTCGGTTGTGGAGTGGTTTATTGGTTTTTTTTTTTTTTTTCCAAGGAACTTGTATAGTTTTAAACAAATCGCTATTTTCACAGATTATAAGATTTTAAATACATAATATTAAAAACTGGCAAGTATGAAAGAAGACCAGGATTATTTTTTTTTGGTGTGAAAGATAGCTAATGAAACATTAAATGCTTTCCAGGAAAGATCAGTTTCAGCAAGGCTGCTTTTTCCAAAGATTACGGGAAACCATTCTGAAGTAGAAACAGAGTGAACTCAATTGTAAAAAGCAATTGTAAACTTGTTTAGATACTAGTTTGATATCAATCTTCTGATTGATCCTATACAATTATTTTCATGCAACTTATGTGTGCTACTGAGATTTGATACACACTTAGGGGACTGATTTTTTTCAGTCCTGTTTTGATAGGAAAAGTTCAAAACCACAGCAGTATTTGCTAAGACACAGAAAAGGGTTCCCTTTGTTTCTCCTGTGACTATGTTAGAATTAAAATTGTAGCCAACCAAAGATTCTAATAAAACAACATAAATAATACAAAAATGCACATGCTGCACCATTTGGACTATTAATGAATCCAACAGTGCATCCATCAAGCAAAAACATCCACCTACATAACCTGAATGTAGTAATAGTGGCTTTTCAAGGAGAACGAGACAGTCTTCTACGTTTTTTTTAAATAACTGTCAGCTGTATTTCAGCAGTCACAATGCAGTCATTTTCATATTGAGTCCTAGATGACTCCACAACTATCAATCAATAAAGGATAGTCACTAAGGATTTGCTACAAGCCATTATTCACAATTCCAAGAAAGCTTTGACTCAGGAAAAAACATCAGTAATAGCTAGTTCTGATAGTGTTACAGTATTTGAGCCTATAAAGGCTTAGCACAGTGCAAATGAAAACCAACACTATGGTTCCTCATTTTGTATATGGCCGATAAGAGGGCTCAGCTGTAGAGGTAATAAACCGTCATTTGGATAGATCTAATTTTTCCTGACCAAACTTCCATTTTCGATTTTACATTATTTGTTACTTTAGTTACATGAATTTGCATGAAATTCTGCAAGTGAGACTTACAAAATCAGTAAGAGTAGTATCAGCCTGCTCTCCCCTATACCTCTTAACTAGAGAATAAAATTCTGTGTATATTAAAAGTGTATTTTTCACAATGAACAGAAAAGGGAATGTTTACAGTCCTGTGGTTCATGAGCTCATCTATAACTACTCACCTCTGTGCGTTCACGTTGTATTCTTTGATTCTCCAAAAAACGAACTCTGTTTCGAGAGAACCTGTTGAAGTCATAGAGTTAAGTGTTCATTCTTACATTTCTGTGATGTCATTCACAAGACTATGAAACCACTTATAACCAGCTAAGTGATATTCAGCATCCATAAGGTCAATCCATTTCAGAAGAGCCCCAAGTAGTATAGACATGAGACTGTCTATGCAACTGCACTTGCCATTCTGGGTTACTGAACTGGTGAAGCCCACAAAGACAGTATATGTGCAGGGAGGAATAGGAGAAAAAAACCCAAAACCCCAAACTTCTCCAACTGCAGAACATAAAATATTTATCTGAAATACAGAAAGAACCGAAAAGTTGCTAGAGCCACTAGAGGGAGTCATTGCTACATACACGAGGCCGGTTTATTGCACGACGGTGATTGCTCCTGGCTTAATTTAGACTCTACATTTACAATCAGAAACAGCGAACGCAGCATGACTTGTATTCAAACAATACCCATAGTCTGAAACAGATGCAGCTAGTTAAAATCAGTTTGCCCTTTATACATCCCATTGTTCAGAGGGAGTTGCAAAGAACAAATCTTCTGCAGCAAACATTAACCCACTACATTTCAATACTTACCAAATCCAAAGTGCAATCGATGCCTCTGCACCCAGAGAGACTCATTACACATAAACATTACACTACCAAAACGCAGTAGTTTTCTGTCCAGTTTCACAACAGCCAATTAATTGCTCCTTAAATCACCAGGTGAGTCTTTCGTAAGGAATTGCTTGAATTATACCCACAAGCTACTATTGATAAGAGGTTAAGAGGTTCTTGGCCTTGCCAGTATTTAGTTGTTGTAACAAAAACGTAAGCCCACATCTGCCTCCAGTGGATTTAGAGAAGCTGAACAGAATTCTAGTTTTGCATTACTTAAGTGAAAAACCTCCTAAAGGAAGAAGTGCGCACACAGTTCTTTCACGGCAGTTACTGTAAAAACTGCCAATGCTGCTGTAGACATAAGATTTAAGCATAAATGAAAACTAAATCTGGTCAAGACTAGAACCAAAGTTTGTGCCGTGACACTTAGAAACATTAGTGATATTTTCAGTGCAGCATTCAGATGTTTAAAAAGAAAAGATGACCATGATGAACCATTGGACTGGACGTATAAAGATTTCTGTAACATTTCTTAGCCATGGAGATGATACAAACTACTTAACATGGAAGGCTATTTCCTATTAAACCAGAATACCCTCCGAGAGTATATTCACTGTGATATTTTGAAGGGTAATACTCAAATTTTGAGTTTAAAACTAATTTCAGTTTTGCTAGCATCTAGTAATGCCACCAATGACATAACACACACAAACACAGAATGTCAAGACAAGCACTGTGGTGTTTCCATGTGTGAATGAAAGAAATATTTTGTGCTGTAAGACAAGTAGAACAGCGTGTTTCAATCCAGTTGAGAAAAGCAAGAGACTCTCTTTAGCATGCAATGAAGCAGAATGCCATTCCATGGCCAGTTTCTGCAGTAAAACTGCCAAAGTTGATCAGAATGGAGAAGTGTTCTTTTCTGGAAGCACATAAGCTTAACAGAGATAATGACGATCACCAGTACCAGAGGGTTTGTAGCAGACCGATGACAAATTCACTGTGCACTACCAAAAAGGAAAGTTCCAAAATATTTTTTGTTTGTGTGCCTCCATCTGATTTCCTGCCTATGCTGTTAACTTGTTTTACCCCATTATAATAGTTTTCTAACCACCTGTATAAACCATTCCTGAAATGTTTAGAAGACAAATACATTATTTTCTCTTTTTGCAATCATGCTTCTTTTCTGGATTTAACAATAAAATCTGTCTCCTTGTGAAGGATCAACATTAGATGTAGGGATCATCTGTGTCCATCAAGTACCCTTACCCACCTAGGATACCAAATGTGCAGAGAGAGGCCCTGTACTTACCTTTCATGTCCCAGAAGGACATTATTTAGATCTTCGTTTACTTGTATTAACTCAACTATCACATCTTCATTCTCCACTGTCACCAACAATTCCATGATCCTCTCCTGCATCATCCGACAGGTCTTATACAGTTTCTGCCCAAGGCAGGGGAAAAAAAAAAAAAAAAATCGTAACTGTGGTCTCCCAATTTGTCAGTTCTGGAGAAGAACGATAAGACACTTGAGCACTGCAGACTCACAGGTAACATTCCTTAATTTACACAAACTGCACACATACCAACCATTGCAAATAGCATAATTTTCATGTCTTTGATCTCTGCAAGGCAGGGTGACAACTACTATCATCACAGCCAGCACTCCTACCCAATCCCTACCTCTCGACCCCCCTTTATTTCTAATGATATATGTCTCTAAAGTCAAAATTGCAAAATAACAACGACCCCTCTGGGTGATGCAGAGCAAGTTTGATTTGATCCTGTTTGAAGCTGATTAAACTCAGCAGGATACTTCACATGGATGTAATGAATGTGATCCTGTTAAATATCTGCTTGAAGGAAAAACAATAGTAGTCCAAAGGTCAGAAGCGCTCTGTGACACAAGTCTCTAGCTCTAAGTAGTCCTCTAAGTGGAGAAGTCCGGGTGCACTTAATCTATGCACTTTTTGAGAAAGTAGCACAAACCTAGCAGACTTAACTGATAGGAGAATTATGAGAGTTTACTGAGCAGATTTTTGCATTACTGCCAGTTGAACTGGAAGATAGTTTATTTATATTCCTCTCCACTGCAGATTTTGCATTTTCAAAGAAACAAATTCTTTAGCAACAGGAACTTCAACTCAGCCAACATTTTATTCCCCCCCACAGTGCACTTGCAAACGCTGGCAGGCTCCACTTAAGGAGGGGAAAAAAAAAAAAAGAGGGGAAAAATTACTCTATTTGCACACTGCTATTGAGAAATTTCTCTGGTATTATTTTCAAAGTGATCTGACTTTTCATCAAAAAACACAGACTTCACGTAAATAAATGATTTTATTTATGTAAAAAGAAAATTTGCACCCCTTTGCCAAATCTGCATAAGGATTACAGAGTACTGACTCCATTATACAGGCAGACTAGCTCCTTTGTAAAGATTAATATTCACGAGAGAAGAAAACTGAGACACTCATTTCAAGCACGGATTCGGTAGGCTTTGCTCCTTATCCACAACGATGCATGTGCTCTTATGCTTTGAAAACTGGAGTTCTACAATGATGGAAAACCAGTTGGTATAACAATCATCAGTGATTCCAATGAATTTGTCCTAATTCTTACCAGCTGATGATCTGGACTCAAATTCCTGTGTGTCCATCAAGTATGCTCACCCATTATCCAGTACAAAAGTTTGTTACTCTTCTTGCCTGATCCTGAACTTTGGCTATTCTTTAACTTCTGTTACTGGTCAGCACAATATTTAAAGTGAGATCTGCTATCTTAAACCTTGCCCAGAACAGGGTGGAGAACGGGAGGAGCCTCGCCACTAATGAAGCTACAGAACTGAAAATATGTTGCACTGATAGAGTTTACCCTGTTACAGTTTTTATAGAGAGGCTCCAGACAATCAGAAGGACTGAAATTAATGTCTACAAGTCACTCAAAGCCTAAACAAGCAGCTCTCTAGTAAAGGACTCTTCTTTGACAACAAAAGCCTAATCCAAGCAATCCAAGTAAAGCTACAAACAAAAGGGAACATTAAACATTGTTAATGGAACAGGCTAGCCATGCCTGATGCTTTATACCACTCAGTGCACAGGGGAAAAGAAAAGAAACAACAACAGTGAAATTAACATAGAAGAAATGAGTTTTTAGTCACTCGCCCACAAATGGAAACTCCACACCCTGTTCTCTAATTTTTGCCAACAATTTTATTACTGGGAGTGTCAGTAAGAATCCACTGGTTTACTGTGGGCAACCTTATCTATGCACTTACATGCACGAGGGCTATAGTAGGAGACAGGAAATGAAAAACATACTTTTCCTGTTTCACAACCAGAAACACCTACCTGGCCACGGACCGGTCAGAGGTTGCCAAGTATGTTAAACCAGTGTATTCTCTGACCTGGATTATCTTTTACTGGTTAGTTAAATCATCAAGGCCAGTCTGCACCTTGTCAACCTCACTATTGGCAGTACCACTATGGAAGTAAAGTACTGTGCATAAAACAGCCACAGATTATCTGATGGCACCCCTTGCTGGAACAACCTATGCTCAATCCTTTAGTGCAGGCAAAGCAAGAACTCTATCACAACAGCTACTTGCCTATGTTTAAAGCCTAATCTGGCTCAGACCCTTGCTTTGCAAAACCTTCCCCTCCTCGGACTTGTACCTCCACAAATCCCTGCAAGAGAAACACTGCTGGGGATGTGAGGAATTTCCAGGGGAACAAAAAGACACTGAGAGATCAAGCCCGTCTCCTATCTGGTTCCCCCAGACCAGCAGTGCTGCCTGTCATTAGAGATGAGAGACAGTGGCAAACCGCTGCTATCTCTCCGTATCTCACCTCCAGTTGCAAACCCATCCATAAATGGACACAGCTGAACAGCACAACCTTGAAGGCAAACCAAAAGCACTCAATAAGGGTTTCCTTGCAAAGGAAAAATTCTCCACTGGGCAAGAGAAGCACACCAATCACTTTTCCAACACATTCAATGCTGACAAATTACCAAAAATGCTTCCTCATAACAGAAGTTCAGAAGTAAGTTTAGAAACCGGACGTTGTAACAGAAGCTTTTTAAATTCCTGCAGATAGTATGAAGCACAAAAATGTCGAGTGACAGGTTGCTATTGAAATGCTAAAGTAATACTGTATTTTTAATTTCTAAAATAGAAAACACAGCATGAGCAAGTAAAAGAAATGACATCACAGAAAGAGTAACACATTCACTGTCAAATCTAAACTGAACTATTGCAATACACTTCCTTCAGGCTACACTTTAAGAGCACGTGGATTCATTTACAGCACAGCTCCCAATCTTTGAAGTCACGCATATAAACCAAATGTTTCATATTCTTCACTGGCCTTCAGTCTGCCTTTAAGGTACCAGTAATAATAAAGAGAGCACTGAAAACTCCAGGACGGATATGAGAGACAGACTGTGTCATCATCTATTTTCCCAGAAGCCAACTGCGTTCAGCTAGAATGTTCTCAGGGCTGTTTGACAAAACATGCTTAACACAGAACGCTCCATTATGAAATTCCTTTGCCCTTGGAACTCCCTGGAGCTTAAATTTGCATTGCAAACTGTATTGTTCTTTCCTGAATATCTAGATGTCAGGGGAAGGTGAAGAAGACAAGAGAAAGCAGAGCAAAACCAGAGACTGAAACCTGTTGTTGGATTCCATGTGGCAATCTGAATTCAGACATTAAAGGAAAGGACTCAACATGTTTTAAAATCAACTTTGACCAAATCAAACTAATAGCCCCTACCAATGAATTATCACATACCTGTAAAAGATTCATATCATCTGGATTTTCAGATCCAGGAACATTTTCTTTTAATATTGATGTCATGACTCTCACATTCATTTTTGCCATATCCAGTTCACTGTACAGTTTCCCGATCTGTTGAGTTCAACATGAGAAAATATTGTGTAGGTGAACAGAGTAAGAACAATTCTTACCTCTAATATGTAGTTTTTTCTCTATTAGGTATAATATGGACCAAATTACCATTATTTTACTCTGGTGACGTGCCATGAAAGTGAAGGAGTTAGCTCAGCTTTCGTACGTGCAACCAAACTAAGATCCAAGTCTGATAGTACTACTCATTTTTCTTACCCTCTCGCTAATGTTGCTGTTACTTTTTTTAGTTACCTACAGGCCAAACAGGAATGGAAGTGAACCGTCCTTTCCTTTCTTCTTTTTAGAATAATCTCTTCACACAAGTCTTATGCAAAAGTGAGTTTGGATTTCTAACATCTTTGAAGTAACTTTTATCAATTTGCATAACAACATTGTAAGAGATCATTAGATATTCTCACACTTGAGTAAATGATTCCACTTTCTGGTTGGTTTACAGCCTGACATTTATTGAACTCACTTCTGCCTACTCTTTGGCACATCACCATATAAAACATCTTCAGGAGAACAAACCTAAAACCAGAATATAGAACTATGCCACCTGAACTGATGCTCCCTTCCCATGGTCTACGCACCCAGTTGTTGAAATCACAGGCTACCAGTACATTTCAAGTGGACCCGCCCCCCTCTAAACCTGTAGCACTGCACCTGCTCAGGAGTCAACAACAATGTTGGGCCTGTGGGAAGAGGCAGTAAAGAACGTTTTGCAGGAGTAGCAGAAGATGGTGATGACTTGGTAGAAGGCTGAGATGAAGCCTGCGGAAAGACAAAATAACAGAGCTTGAGCTACAAAACATCTTGGTCAGACTAAAAAACTGAGCATCAGCTTTCTCATAATCAATGCTCCTAGGGAATTTGTTGAGCAACGTCTATTTACAAGAATACATCTAACGGCTATTTTGTAATGAAACGAGGCTTGGAATTCAGATATCTTTAAAATGGGTTTGCAAGTAAATTCCATCACAGGTGAAGTGGGAATGGCTAAGCTCCTTGAGCTCTTAAGCCATTTAATAGCCAAGAGTCCTTCCCAAACTGCCAACTTTATAAAGAAGGATAGTTTAGAATGCTATCACAGTTGGAGGCAGTGGGGGGATTAAGCCCAGAGCTCTACAGAAGATGAACTACAAAGGCCTTCTGGGTCGAAAAGCTAGAACATTTTTGTCTGCAGAAGCTTCACTTGCATTGCATTTGAACTGACTGCTATTAAAAAAAATATCCAAATCCAAAACCCAACCTACACAAGACTACACGCTTCAAGCCCTTTACTTCCTAGAGACTGAGCTAAAGATTGTGTTCAGGTCTGCTGTTGATGAGATAAAGAGAAGGTTTGCCACTGATTTTAAGTGGCAGATACATGTGGTAGGCAGAATTATGTCTACTGTACTTGGTGAGGAAAAAGGAAATATTGTCTATTGAGACATTCTCCATACAGCTTGTTCAAAAAACCTTTAAATACATAAGCTTTTGTGCACTCCACTATTCAATAATAACATCAAACTCAGGATAAATCTGAGCCATTCGTCTGCACTGATTGCAGACACCTAATTCTGTAATTGCAAGGTTCCACCCAGTGGTGGATGGCTTTCACACTTCCCAAAACTCTTGCGAAAACTCTTCTCATAGGACAAAAAATTCTGGAAAGAACAGCCTTAAAACATGCACTGTATTTTCAGCTGATGTCCAATGCTCAAGCCATACTTAATGTCCTAGATGCTACACAATGATACCTATGATATATGCTTAAATAACATTTATTGTGTACAGGCTGTGCAAACAGCTGGAGACATATATAGACAATAATATTTTCTTAAAGATTCCTACCTCTCTCGGTTTAAAGACAGATAGTACTCATATTCTGAACAGTATGTGTTTTCATTAAAATCTTTCTCATTTTAGTTGACACTTTCAGAAGTTGACATGACACATTCAGCAAGCTCTCACTCATTTTGAGGTAAACAGCATGCCCAAATCCTTTGCACACTTTGAAAGTCTCAAGAGAGAGACTCTTCGTTTTTGAGAACATATCCACTAATCTGTGGTTTGAAATAAAATAAACTATTATATAGGCCAGGTTTCTTTGTTATCTTGGCTCTTGTAATTGAAACCAATTCCTGCTCATGTGCTTAAGTAGGTTGGTCATATTCTGCCCTGGAGCATTCAAATAAAGAAAAGCAAACCTAAACAAACACACCTTCTTTGACTACAGAACTCATCCAATTAACACATCCCATTTCTGATTTACAATGGTTAATGAAATATCCTTGTGTACCCCCACCTTAGGTCCCCCTCTGCTGGCGTTAGAAGATGGAAATTCCACTCCTTTCTTCAGCAATTCCAGATAAACTTCTTTTACTTCGCTCACATCCACCATTCCTTGGAAACCTCGGGCCCACATCTAGTTTTGAAATAACAGGAACAATAACAGCCACAAAAACAGACAGCCAGTGGATCAGACAAGCACTTCTAAAACATGTGGTCCTAAAGACAGGTCACTCCCTCCATCCACTCCAGCTAA
The DNA here is from genome assembly GCA_013400135.1 of Rhinoptilus africanus. Classification (NCBI taxonomy): domain Eukaryota; kingdom Metazoa; phylum Chordata; class Aves; order Charadriiformes; family Glareolidae; genus Rhinoptilus; species Rhinoptilus africanus. The sequence continues at coordinate 37,899 of VXBO01011965.1, forward strand.
CTCCATTCAAAGTAGTAGGAACCACGACAGCTCCAAAGTTACCTCTCATCCTGCTTGCTAAGTGCAACCACAGAGGGAGCACATACACAGACCGTGAGGTTGACAGTCTTCCAGTTCCCTCCCTTTGTCTTACAGTCTGTGCAACTCCTGCAGGAAGCAGGAGCAGGAAGAATAAAGTCTGCTTTAGGAAGAGGTTCCCATGAGCATGCTACAGGAATAGGCTGCATCATTAAATGCTTACCATATAGCGGAGACAAATATCTACTGTTTGCTCTGGACTTACCATGATAAAGGTCAAGATTTTCTCCTGCATGTCAATTGGCAGGTTGTATCTTGGATTCAGTAGCTTCACCAGCTTGTCTTTACAGAAATCTTTCTTCACAACTAAAGATTGGAATCTTGGCCCACAGTTTTCTATGCACATGTCAAGCAGCTGCACACACAAAAAGCTTTCGTTACACAGATACTAGGGAAAAAACCCCAACTTAACTGCTTTTGTTTAGTTTGTTCCAAGGTGTTATGGGGAAGAGTATGAATGGATATGAACAGATTATTGCCAGCAATCTCACCAGAATGTCTGATAAGGTTACTACAGGGAAACAGTAGCTCACTGAGTGCACTGTTATACCTATGCAATACAAAATGAGACGTGCTAGCCAGAGTTATACTATTTTTAACAGAGAAGTATGGTCACACTTGTTTCCATGCCATAGCAGTTACTGAACATACAGTACCTTAACAGCATGAAAGCCGTCCATAGCTTAAAAACCAACTTGTACAGATTCAGTAATAGAATTAATTCACTGCCTAGCACATAGATATCCTAGTCTGACAGATTCTGAAAAGGTCTACAAAGAGACGAAATTCAAGATTACTAAATGCCTTTCTTGTAATCTGTCCTGTAAATCAGAGACTAATGAAAAAGTGGAAAAGAACAAATTCAACAACTCTAACTACAATTTCTCCACACATTTTAAAGGCCACATTGATTTGAAACAGAATAGCTGAATTGTTCCAGTTGTCAGATTCATCTTCACAAAAGAAGTCTACTTCCACAACTCCGCTTGGAATGCTCAGAGTAGGATCCCTGCAAGCCACACGTCTGCCCTATCAAATATAGCAGTATGTGATAATAACATAATACTTCTCCCTTGTATACCTTGAAGGTAGCGGTAAAATTCCCATTTTACAGAAGAGATATCAAAAGCTGTCACTGCGTCCCAGTCACCTGAAATCAGGCTAATGCAAGTCTTGATAGGAAACTACGGTTGGTCAAATCAGGTGCAGAATGAGGAATAGAACTCATCTTGCCAGGCTCAAATCAGGAGATCAACCACAAGACTATGATGCCCCATGCAGAGAAAAATGGCTACTCTTATGCTTTTTGGTCTTCCACTGTATCTTTACTTTCCCCTCTCGATTTAAGAGGGAACATGGAAAGGAGAAAGCAAAGGGCAGAAATTAACAAAAGTGCAAAATTTCATGGGTTTTGAGACAAAACTTCCCCTGAATCACATAACTGACAGGATATATTCTCAAAAGGATACACAGATTTTAAAGGACACTATTGTAATCTTGATAAAAGTAGGTTATATATACTTTCCTATTCAGAGCAGACTATATTTGACAAAGCTGAAATAATTTTAGTAACTCATCTTCTAGCCTCAGGACTTGGGGATTTTTTTCCTAGTGTGATCAGGAACTTATGGGAGAAGATGTTTAAAACCAGAAGAAAATATATTGCTGAAATGAAAACAGGGTAGAACAAAGAGACACTGGCAGACTGCTGTGCAGAAAACTAACTGAGAGATAATTACAAAAAAATCTTGGCTTGAATCATTATTTTTCATTTGAAAGAGTACATGAAACATATGCTAATAAACCAAATCATTTGCCTGTGCAGTACTTCAAAGATGGTCTGTGTAAAAAATTTTCAACCCAGTGCATGGGAAATTTGGTATGCTACTCCCTATTATTAATTCTCTACTTAAGGGACTGCGTATTTATGCTCTGAACAAAAGTACCAAACTAATAGGCTAGATCCTCCACTCAATTATGCCAGTACATCCCACTCACTCAGAGTGAAATTAAGCTGGTGTAAGAAAAAGAAGAATTTGACTCAATTATTTTTAACTGGACCATTCACAAACAAACCACTTTCATGCTAATAACATCTTTCATTAGAATTTCAATATGGTTACTTATTGTTGCAAATAGGACTTCACCTTCCCAAGCTGTTTCATTGGAATTAATAGATCCAAGGTGACCAAGTCAACCACTGCTCCATACAGCACAATGGATTCTCAATAGAAACTTGTTTTAATAACAGAACAGGCAAGTTAATTTCAGGCAAACCAATAAACTTCCTCTAAATGACAGGCAGGACCTGAGAACTGTTGGAATTGACAGAGCTGCTGTGTTCCAGGCTAGCTGATACCAGACATCCAGTTGAGAAGAGATCTGCACTGAGAAAAAAGGAGGGCAAATTGCACAATTAAAGCCCTCTGGTTCACATGACAGCAACACAAAACTAAAATGATAAAGGCCATCTGAACAGAGGTGAAGACAAACTGTAAGGCAGACACAAAAAAGGGAGACGTTCATGGGGATAACAGAAAGTCAGCTCCATTCCTTAGCAGTAAGAGACCTCACTCAGAATTCAGTAAGACTATTTACTCATCTAAAGCAGCCAGGTATGGTCCATCGAACTGTGATGGATACTCCTCAGGCCTAAGGTGAATGCAAGAAAACACAGATAAATAGTTTGCTGCTTTGTCTTTCTGACTCAAAGGGAACAAGCCATTAATCTACCTCCAGGATTACACTCTACTAAACAGATACCGATGTCTACCCACTGGAGTTTTTGAACAGCCAGACACTATTTCCAAGTGCCAAAGAAAACCGTATGAGCAGCTTTTTCATCTGCCATTCATCAATTACAGTGTGGTGGTTATGCAGACTTTACCAAGATTCTGCATTTCAAAAATACTACTTTTTCAGAAGTCTTGCCTTTTCAAATTATATATATATAAAATACTGAAACATGAATTTCCTTTGCTCCCACTCAATGGTCCTTTCCTTTTCCTCTTTGCCTATATATATCAAAGTGTAATAAAATTGACAAGGACTTTTTTGACTGAGGAGCTGAAGGGCTCCCTCATGTTTTTAAGATCCTCTGCTTTGTGAAATGTTAACTTAGCAAAGGAAAATATGAAGGATGCATTTGCCATGCTAATTTTTTTTTTTCCACATCTGAAAACTTACAGAATATTAAAAAGAAAAACAGAAAAAAGCCTAAGGTATAAAAACAAACTCCAAAATTTAAACCTATAAAATGACTTCTTTTTAAATATTTTCCAAGAACGTAACGAAAAAATGAAACAATAATTCCGTCTTAAATTTCTGCCCACTGTTTGTATGTAAGAGTGTGTGCGCGTGGACATAGGTACAGTGACACATTCAGCAAACTACTTCCCCATGTGCTGTTCAGTTCCTAAGACCTCAGAGGGATGAGAAGTGGGGAACTGCAGTAAGTGCTTTACAAAACCAAGGGAGATCTATGGAGACAACTGAACAGGTATCTCAGCGTTCACTGCGTAAACAGAGTTTAGTATCCAAAGTCTATTAGTAATAAGGAGTTAACACACACTTTGTTGGGCTCCTGCCTAAAGTTCTAATCCTCTTCATTCTGATTGCAAAATCACAACCGCCAAGCATCATCTCTTGGCTTTATCAAAGACTGTGCATGAAATAACTTTATGGCCTGACACGCATACACCTCAATCCACATGACTTCACAAGCAACAGGTAACATCACTAGATCACAGTACGTGAAGTCAAGTCACAGCCAACACATTATACAGCTGGCACTCACCCTTCTTCCCCCAAGTAAATAAACATGCATCTATGAGCCAGAAAGGAAGACACTGTTGAGATTGAACGCGTCTCGATGACAGAACCAGAGCTAACGTGTGCAGTTGTGCTACTTCAGATAAAGACTTTCACATTTTACTCCATGTGTATTCTCTGGGAATAAGCTCCTTAAGCAGTTTCATTAGAAAGATGAAATTCTAGAATTTCAAGGTGAAGTAAATAAAAATAGGTAAAAGTGCATTTCAAAAGAAAAGCGATTTGTAGATCTGCTGCCTTCTTAGTTGTTTCTAATGTAGGTAGGAGAGACAATTTGATGTAGAGTCTCAAAAGCTGGAGGACCACAATTACTGTAGGAAACAGTAAGTAAACTTAGAGTTCAACAAAAAAAAGTCCTTATTTTTCTAGAAATTTGGGAGAAAACCAGTTTTTAAGAGGTAAGAGCTGCACAAGGGGAGGCCTGTGTTTTAGGAATTGAAAATTATTTCTGTTTTTTCCATTTGTAATGATTTGCCATTCCAATCTAAACATTTCAAAATGGGAAACAGGAATGACTTCATTGAGGCAATCAAGAACCCAAACCAGCAGATACAGCACATAGACAGACTGATTTAGGAACAAAGGAGCTAAAAGTCATAAATGGTCAGCAATGAGGTCATCAAAGAAAAGGTTTCACACATGCTAAACCAATGGCACTACTGGAAGAAAACCAGAAAAAGAAAAGGAGCCATGGGCAGAGGGAGAGGCAAGGATGGAAGATTTTTACATAAGAACAAAAACAGGAAGAAAAAGAGTCAGAGAAAAGGCTAGCGCTTATTAAAAAAAACCCAAAACAACAACAACAAAAATAATTAAGGAACTCAGGGAGAAAAAAAACAGCAGTCAGAAAACAGAAGCTGGGCCAAAAGGATGTGATTGCCTGACAGGCACGGTTACATGCGTACATGCGAGTAGGTGAGAACAGACATGGAGAAAGGGAATGGTAAAGATACTGTGAGAAAGTGTTGAACTACGAGCACAACCGAAACCTGGTACAGGGTCCATCTGCAAGCAAATACAATGAGCTTCCAGGTCAACGTGATAAAATTCTTCTGTGGATATACCTGAAACAAGATCCTTCTCCCACTTTTATGTTCTTAAGAGCTAAGCTATAATGTCACCTTGGGTATATCTGCAGAGTAAATATCCAAAGAAAAGCTCCTAAATCTAAGCACTGGGTTATCATAACTCCACTTGACTGTGTCAGAGACTCAGAAAAGGACCTAGGTGCAGAAAGACTGTAGGAGAAAGAAAGCAGATCTGATACAGGGATTGCAATTACAGTGGAAACGGAGTGTTTCTGTTATGCAAACACATACAACACACAAAAAGGTGACTCATGAGACAGTGGAGGAGGAAGCCAGGAAAGAAGTGCGGAAATGAAACGAGCTGAAGGTATACATTGGTATGTTTAAAACATCTATCTGCATCTCTTAACTTGTCAGGAGACACTTGGGCAATTGCTAAGTGACCTACAATTTGACACTATCAATCACCCATCTTCCTTAATCACTTCTCAGCACATATTGATATAGGTAATGATTTTGCACAACAAATACCAAACCCATGAGTAATAGTACTCGGTGTAATGCAGGCAGGCCTCTGCAACCTCAAAAAAGGAAATGGTGATGAAAATACTTCTAGACAAATAATGACAGATACAAATCCCCAACAACTTAAAATACAAATAGTATGATTCTTCTCATAGTTGCACTATTGTTAGTCAAGAGTAATTCGAGTTGTGAACTTTGGACTTATGACAGTGTTAGGAACTTCCTGCTACGACCTATGTTATTGGTGTAGTGGAAAACAGAGAACTATGTTAACGTACTCCAGTAAACCTTAAATTGACTAAAAACACAACACTTCCTCAGAAACACTGTCAGATTCTGGAAGCCAGATTATCTCAGACAAGGATATTCCCAGCCACTCCGACCTTTAATCATAACATCTGAATTTATGTGGCTTATCCTGTGTCTTGCTGCCTTGCTTAACTCACCATTGTTACCCTTTCATTCAAGTTTCTCATTCATACATGATAACACGCATTCCACCCTGCTGCATACCAAGCTCAGCTTAACTAGGATCAATAACACAAGGTAATAGAAAGGTCAAATGTAGCTTTTATGTAATATCCCAGCCTCTGTATCTTTCACAAACAGGTGGGGCACTCATGGAGGGCCAATCACTGGAGTAAATAACAACTATGTTACTTTTATGTAGTACAAGTTTTAAAAAAAAACTAAACCGCAACAATAAATTTAAGAATTTGCCACATCCAGGACTCTACAGAACACCAGCAGACCACTTGATCTACACTGTGGTAGCCCTGTACAAAGACAGAAAACATCCCAGAGAGTTGTGTCAGTGATAATTTGCGTGCCACCTTATCGTTTAAAATGTTTTCCTTCTCAGTGTCTAATTAATATAAATATAGCTGTACTTACTGACAGGGTAAGCCTGATCTCCTTATGGTTACAGTTTTTTGAAAGCTTTTTCTTTAGCGCTTTAACTGCATCTTTAGGCCTGTGACAAGAAATTAAGTAGAAAAAGTTACCAGTGAAGTTAGACTGTTTTTCTAGATTGTAACTTCATCCAAGAGCCAAAGATACTGGCACGAGATACGGGGCCATATTCATCCCTGTATTTACACCCACATAAAACTAGAGCAATTGCCCCATTGATTTCAGCAAAATCACTTCAGCACTGAGTTGGCGCGGTGAATCAGGTTTGCTACTGCAGACTGCGTTACTCCAGAGACTCGTGCAGAGAAATAAAGTTATTCTCCTCTGCAAAGTCTCCTCCAAAATTATATTATTTCACTGTTGTACAACAGATCTACTTATCTAGCTTTTATTGCTATGAAAGGGCGTATCAATTGCCAGCTGTATCAAGAGCTGACTGGTACCTACTTTTCATGTATGATGCAATTAAAAAATATTCTCCTGGGAGAGCTGTGAAGAGTTGGGGTGTCTTGGCTAACTTCCAATCTTATAATTGCAGGATGCTTTTAACTCATTTGAATAATTACCATGTACGGATGGACAACCCATTCCACCCCAGAGATAGTGGCATTTCTAGCACAGCCATTTTGATTTCTATATATACACCCCATATCTTTTAACGATCTATGTAGGAGGAAAAGGGTGGAAGATGGTATCAAGCTTATCACACGTGGAAAACAGTTTTGCCTGATTAATATGGGCTATCATACAATTACAATCATATGTGTACAGTTATTAAAGCCAGCTCAGTGCTCACGATCAACAAAAACAAGTTGTCCTAAAGTCTCTTTAGGATCTCTCTAAAATCTAAGATGGAGCAATATGCATAAATGCAGTGTTTCAATAAGAAAAAAAGAAATCTTTCTGGAAAATATTTCAAAGCCAATTAAATTAAATAGGTATTTACCATTACTGCATTTTTCACTTTGAAATGTTGTCGTACTTCATTAGGAAAAAAGAGATTTCCCTATTTTTCTTAATCCCGTGTCATACCAGTGGAGAATCTAGTGATGGATAGAAGCATGAGAGCCGAGAAGAAAACTTTCCCTTGCAGAAAGCTGTACTATTACTATTCCACTCCTACTTCTTGGTTCTCTTACTGAAGCATCTGGAAACACTCTGGTCAGGAGCTGGATATTGCATTAAAATAACCATTTGCCTAATTAGATACAGCAGTTCTGCTGTTCCTAGTATCTTGTTACAGACTGTGACTAGCAGCAGTTGCTTAGGAGGAAGTTATAAGGAGTTCTTCTGTTAGCATAAGCTGCGCACAAGAGGAAGCAGTTTATTTAAAAAAGTGCTGTTGCATAGAATCTCCCCATAAAAACTAACACTGAAGGTCAAAGCATGGTGTTGCTTATGGCAAAGACCAGACGGGAGTTTATTAATGACCTTCCAAGCTCTAAGAGCCACAGGTGGGAGAGTGGGATCCATAAAAAATGAAAGGAAGCAGAAGCTGATATAAAAAAAGATACCTGTGCAAAAACTAAGGCATACCTCATTCTCCTAGAGAAAGCTCTCCAGTCGGTGTGAAAACATGCCACTGCTAGTGAGTTCTTGCAACACAACGCTGAAGCAGATCTTACATGAGAACAAATATTCTTTTCCCCTTTTTACAGGTGTGAACAAGGAAGCACAAAGCGGCAACTTGCTGAGCAAACCAGAATGTGGCCATTCAGTCCAGAGGCCACCTCCGTCCCGGGAGCCACAGATATATACTGATACAACAGATCCCACCGAACAGAAACCCAGCCGTGGCTTCGCTCCCGCTGTGAGATGGGCTGACCGAGAGTGGGGAACTCCGGTTTAGTTGAAAGCACACAGCTTTAAATAGCATTGTAGGCAACCAAATGGGTTTTGCAGAGCACAAGGGTACCGACTGGCAGTGCAGGTTACACAAAACAGACCAGGCTCAGATAGAACCCATGGGATAACCTTTCCCTAGTGTTTGTCTATGGGATGGGGCCTATGTCTAATCCCTACGAGTCCTGATGGCTGAGTAAGGGGTGCAGAGACAGGCAAATCTCTTCCCTAAGAGCCAAAGATACCTGCTCCCTCCTGCTATTCCCACCTGGGGAACTTCACCTACGCGCCGTACGCCTCCTGACACCTCCGAGATGAAAACCAGGCTCTTCTCATTTCCCACAGGCGAGGGCACCGGCGGACCCCCGGCCCGCAGCCCCCCGCCGCGCTCACCCCTCCTCCGTGGCGTTGATCACGTCGCAGATGTGCATGAACTGCCCCCACTCCTCCGTCTGCAGCGCTCCGCACCTCGCCCGGTCTGAAAGGCCA
>VXBO01011965.1:46666-113943 GCA_013400135.1 Rhinoptilus africanus
GGCCGCCGGGCGGGAAGAGCCGGGAGGCGCCGTCCCGCCGCGCCCCTCACGGGCCGGGCAGCGGGGCGGGAAACGGCGGCGCCCGGCTCCCCTCAGGCGGGCGGCGGGGCCCCCTCCTTACTCACCGACCAGGCTGCCCACGGCGGTGCCGAAAGGGTCTTTCGGAGCCTTCCCGAAAGCCATCGTCGCTGGCAGAGTGGCGNAGCGCCCCATTGACTCCATCGCAGGGCCGCGACCTCCTTTCCCTGCGCCTTGGGCAGCGTTTAACGCGTGTCCCCCGGCCCACGGCAAAGGCAGAGGTCCCTCAGCCGTCTCCTAAATGGGGCTTAATAGCTGAAACCACGAGAAACTTGGCATTTCGTAGGGCACAGCTCAGAATACCTGGGTCGAACCCCCCTCCAACCTGCCTGTTGGCACCTGTGACTTGGAAACCTGTGTTAACTTTAGAGGAAAGGGGAAAAAAACACCTGCCTTGCAGCACCAACCCCACGGATCTGCTCAGTGCCTCAGAAGAGCAAGGGTAATTTTGGGTTTTTTTTTCATGTATTTTGAAGAACTTTTTATAGCAGAACTAACTTTAAAGGATCAGCTTTATGATACAAGTGTTAAGACCTTCACTTCAGGTACAAGACCACAGAAAATCAGGGTTTTCAAAGGCAGCAAAATAGAACGTACACTTTTAAACCGATAACCTGATGCACTTTGCTGGTTAAGTCCTTTACGCACCATTAATTCATTTCAAAAGAGGACTGCAAACGCAGTGAGAGCGACAACTTCTGCTCCGCCATACTGCACCCTGTGTGCGGACACATTCAGGCTTCAGCACGTACCTCCGCGAAATGCCTGGGGCTGCCCACTGCTCCTGCCACGTTCATCCGTGTTTTCTGAAACCCCCGTTCTTTTCTGTTTCACAGATTTAACAGGAGCAGATTGACAGATCTCAAAGAAACAGGGAAAAAAACCTGTAGTGCACGTAATTGACGTTCACAGTCATCCTTTTTATTACGTAGGAACCGCTAACACGTTCCTCTCGCCACACACACGTTTCCACGCGTGGGACTTTCATGCTACAATTACTACCAATGACTTCCATTGTGTCGCTTCATCACAAGTCCGACTATCTCAGACCTATACAAAACTTGGGAATGAATGTGGCATGAATGAAAATTAAAACCTTTGCTGTAATTTTTGTTGACTGGGAGCTGTAATTATTTCAGTATCAAACAAATATGGAATCATATTAACTAGCATTTGAATACAGCTTAATCAGTCATACAGTCAGAACATGATATAACCAAATAAATTATTTGCCTGACATTAGAATTTCATGAATTAACAAAGCTGTATTTACACTGCTAATGAGCGTTCTTCCTGGCATAAACGCATTTTACTTTCTTTTGCATTTTGAATAACTCTATGGCCCCATCTACTGGATGGTTTTAACATAAAGGCTGGAGAAGGAACACTATACCTTCAAGTATCTCTAAAAAAACCAAGTTACTAAGAGAACTTTGAGGCAAGTTGATCATGTACAATGAATGTAGGAGCCAAGTCTTTTTCTTACTCTTTCTTTAGTAAATGGGCAGAGTTCATCATACAGCTTGGTGAGGCTCCATTTGAGACTGTTTCTAATGAACGCACCTCAATTTTCCACACTTATTCTAGTCATTTGGTTATAAGCCAGACATCGTGTCAAAACAGGAGTTTGTTTATTTATTCTTTGTTGCAGAATTTTAAAAGAAGTACTCTAAACTTAGGTGTTTATTTCATTTGCTCTTTTAATACCAAAACTGAAATAAGGGCCTATTTAAATTAGCCCTTGGTAAACTTGCAATTTGAGTCAGATCTTGTTTCAGAGAGTGTATTTTATTGAGCTACTCAGGGGAAAAAAATTTGATGAAGTCTTTTTTCATTGGAATTTACTGATCAAAGTTTTACTCATTGAAATCAGCTACTAGTCTAGATCTATGAAACTCCTAGTGGGCTTCAGGTTCTGCTTGAAACAAGGCTGCCTGACTTTTCAGCCTCCTCTGGACTGGAGTCCTTGCTATTTATGAGTCGGTGATCAAAGAGTCCGAGGAGAGTCCTACTGCACTCTTTGCAATTTTACTATTATTGCAGATATAGTACTATACTTTATTACTATTTAAGGGACATTTTCCGTCTTTTGCAAGCACGCACAGTATGTTATAAAAAGAAAGAATTTCGCTCTGCAAAATATTTTGAAAGGGGAGTCTTTAGTGGCATCGTTTTTGTCTGCCTCTTGAGCTAACATGTATTATACCTACATAAGCAGGTCTTTCAATGTAATTTTATTTGTACTAGAGGTTTTGTTGATGTTGCTATGTCAATTACAAATACAAAGTCACATCCCTAATTGCCACAGCTGTGCAAAAATTGGTTTTCAAAAGCTGGTTTTAAAATTCAGAGTTATATATAATTAAGTTTTTTAAAAATCCCCCCTTTACCTTAGTCTTCAGTCCTATTTTCAAGGAGTCACATACACACAACACATTGAGTGAAATACTCAAACAGCTGTCATATTCACACACTGTTTTATGATACTGACTTGTACCCGCTGTTATTTGTTATATGAAAATTGTAAGGCATGGGGATGATTTTTGGTTTAGTTTAAAAATGAGAGAGATTCTTAAAGGATCATTATTTAGCAGGGATTTGGTGAGGAGTTGCAAAGCATTCCCTCCTCCATCTCCCAAGAGCTGTATTTACTCTCACAGCCTTCACTAGAAGTCTATTTTAGTGTGATCCTTCCTTGTTATCCAGTACAACAAAGATACAATCAGCGGGATTCTCGCTGTAGCTCATTAGACCAGATGCTGGTTATGGCCTGTGCTGGTAGCTCAACTTGAACAAACAGCTAGAGGGCTAAATCAAATCCCTTCTGCATCATCTCCATTAGCTCGTTGCCTTCAGATAACAGCAAACCTAATCAGGAGCTATTTACGCAAATTAAATTAATGTTTGGGACCTGGTCTCACTAAGAATAAAGAGCTGTCCCCAAATATCTCTTTAAGTAATTACTGATTTATTTTTTTTTTAAATCCAAACCCCATTATGTTAGCAGCATGTTTAATTTGCCGGTGTAGAAAAGAGGAACAAGTATTGCAGCGAAGGCGGGGGTGGCTGAGGCCTGCAGAGGGCAATCTTGTTCAAGGAATATCTTCATTTTTCATGTGGTGGCTACTCGAAGTGAAGGATGGTCCATCGAAAAGGCAATACTCCATCAGCCATATTGGGTTTTCTCATACACACAGTGTGGTTCAGATGCAGCTCTTTAGCGTTGTAATTCTTTTAACTTGAGATTAAAAAAAAATATCTCTGTATATGCAATGTAAAGATCTCAGAAGGCAGAAGAGGGTAAGAGGTGGTCTTTTTCAGGACCGACAAGTGGATAACAGGTTTTCTCACTCTTGATTCCGTGCTACAATTCCTGAACCCCACAGCCTCAGCACACGTCACTGTCCTGGGACTTTCACGTGAAGTTGTAAAAATATGTATTTCTCCCCCTTCTAAAACACTGAGAATTACAAGTGAAAAACATTTTTTTTTTTTAAATAACACACTATGGGAGTGACAGCTAATTAGAAACTAAAACGATGTATACCTTGTTTTACATAAGGCGGAGTGTAAAATCTTATATAAGTATTTTATATCTATTAGCTTTTTTTTTATTTTTTAAAGATACTACACATTACCTCCCTCTGGGATTCTACCCTCATGATGTGGTGTTAATCCAAAAGCTTTCCTACCTCTTCAGGAATCAATCCTCCTTTTTCCCTGCACCAAGGCTGGAGATAAATACTCTGTTGTATAGTTAGGAAACTTACCAAAGCCTTTTCTCAAGTTCACCTTCTCAAAGATGCATCATCCAGTTCCCCTAGCTTCTCTCTGGAGGTGTATTTTCTGGCAACAGATTCTAGATTTAGAAAGAAAGTATGAAATCGTTATTATACTGCAGAATATTGCAAGTCTTGACTCAACTTTCCTGTATGAGGTTAATTATTAAACATACCTTATCCACTGGAAGGTAGAATCCTCTGCTTGAATCTCACAGGAAGACTTAAGAAGAAATAAAAAACTCCCTGAGTCTTAAATTGTAGAGATTTTTCCCATGAAGAGGATGTAACTTCTGTATATATATGTACACTGCTGCGTAAAGAGGAAGCTCAGAAGGGAAAACAAGGTATGAACTCACTAATTCAGATTTACAGCAAACTAGCATACCATAACTTGGGAACTTTTCTATCATCTTCTCTGCAAAGGAAAATGGCAAATAACTGGTTTACATTTAAGCTAACAATGAATATATGAGTTGGCCAAACATCTCCTTACATTAGAGGTTATTTAAAGAAGTTTATTTCATAGGAGATCCTTTGTGAATTTGGACAGTAGTAAAACACAATTGTCCAATTAAAACAGAAATGCTTCCTGAGTTACCATGATAGTTTTTTCCTCTGTGGTACACAGCAGGACATTCAGATTACATACAGCATACATTATGAGGTCTTCAGATGTTTTCATCTACAGGTGGGCTGAGATGTGATATAACAATAAATATTTTTGAAAACAAAACAAAAAGCAAAAAACCAATTCCCAAATCCTTATGTATCAAGTACGTGGTATATGAATCCTTTCAAAATATGCAGGAATCAACCTGCATCAAGCTGGTATTTTCAGTACCAGGAACAACCTTGATTATTTGGACACCATTGCAATTATCAGCGTAGAAAGCAATCCAAGAAGAAAGTAAAATCCTCAACCTTTGCAGGTTAGCGGCAGGTATGGCCTTTACCAAGAAAGCCATTCTTCTCTTCGTGACACTCCCACTGCCACTTGAAGTGCAAAACAGCTCTAGGCAAGAGCTTTGTTCAGCACTGTTTCTTTTCATTTTCTTAGTATTTGGAGAATAGCAATAACTAAAAGCAGATCCTTTAAAAATACACATTTGAAGAAAATAGTTTTCAGGTACTGCATCCCAATTAAATAATTTCAGCAATATTTGATTGCCCACAAATAGACGTACTGGCTACTGGAAGAGATATCCAAAAGCATCATAGTTAAATCATGGACTGGTAGTTCCGTGTCACCCTCAGAGCCCTGGTTCAAATCCAAGCCTCCTTCAACTAATGTAATGCCACGCCGCTCACATGGCTATCTCCTGTCCTAATTAACCAGGAGTCTCAGCTGAGCTCTCTGCTGGATTTTAATTACAGAGTTATTAATTCATGGGGAAAAAACTGACAGATGTTGCAGGTTGGTCGTAGCAAATTAAAAGGCAGGTGCTTGGCATAAAAACTCAGAACTGGTTAAACAAATGACTCAGGGATGTTTAGCTGTTTTACAGTGCGCAGTGTACACAGGACCACTTAGTATATTGTAGCGCGGGGTGACTTCTCAGGATAAAAATAACAATAGCAACAGATTTTGCTCTGTCTAGTTTTTAAAGATAAAGAAGCTTATAAATCTGTGTTCTTAATTTGGTTTATAGCTTTTGCTGGCTTCATTTTACTCCTCTTCCCTCTAAAAAGAAAATCCACTATTTTCTTAGGTTGTTAGTTTTAAAAAAATTGTGTGATGCCAAAGTAAATGAAGGAACTAGTTGGATACTCTGTTACTCAAACTGATCTTATATATAACATGAAGTAAAAGATTAATTTCTCTCTCTTACAAGGGACAACAAACGTTGTCATAATTTTACTAATAACTTCAATCACTTGACAAAGCAGCTTAGAAAAATGTTAGCTCACATCAAATAAATGCATTGCAGGAAACACAGGCATGGCCTGAAAAGCTACCAAGGTCAGGATTTTAGGGAAAAGAAGCAGCAGCCAGTGCTGTAATTTTGAGCTCTCCATCAATTATGCTCTTCCTCAGGAGTCTTTATCTGAGGTCTCAGCAAGTCTCATCTGTCATGAAGTCTCTTAGTTTAACTGAGGAAACAGTCTTTCAGTAGACAGTTGGTTATTAAAGAGGGTCATTTGGATACAGGTTCTCTGTCCCTGTTTTGGTGTTTTTCTGCTAGTGAAGGAAATGTTACAATGTTTCTATGTTTTTATTTGTTTTGTTTAAACGGAACACACATATGAGCTAGTTTTTACCCTGTAAAAAATGACAAAGTATTTTGCCCATGTTAAGATTTCCCTAGCGTTTTTGTTTTTTTTTTTTTTTTCTTTAACCAAAGGACAGTTCCAACTACACTTCTCGTCCAAGTCAAAAAAATTTTCAAAGCCAAACCCCATCAGCTTTCATTTTGAGAATGCAGAACCAGATATGGTGACAATTTCAGAACTAGAATTGAATGAAAACAGATTTCCAGGAACAGTTTTGATTTTCACAAATCGGTATTTGCTTATCAGAGGTGTTTTATTGGAAAAATTCCCCTCCAGCTGTAGATTTTACCACGCATTAATTGCTTCAGAGCTAACAGAAAGTTAAAAAAGAAAACAAAATGTCTTTCCAATAGGGGAGACAGAGCTATGGGGACCTACCAAAAGGCCCACTTGAAAGGCAGTGATTTTCCTACTGTGGAAGATGTAGAGAAAATTTTGCCAATTTGTTAAATGGAAAGACTCAGCTATATATCCGCCTGTTAATAAAAGAAACAAATAAATGCAGATTTTAAAACCATAACTCAAAAGCTGAAAAATCTCTTTCCCTGTTGCCAAGGGAGGCAAACGTTCATCTGGTTTCTTAATCTGAACACAGAAATAAAGTGTGCCCATGTTTGGACCGAGCCCCTTTCTGAGGAAGAAATTACTCACATTTCTTTTACTTCCACCGCACTTCTGCGTGGTTAGTGACTGCTCTCCAGCACGCGTGGCTCTGACCTACAGGCTCTCGGCACAGTCGGTGCTCACAGATTAATGGAGATTTATGGCATTGTCACCCCTGTGTCATGCTAAGCCTCAAGTGCTGCGGAGCAGGGGAATCGCGCACACTTCTCACGGAGTTCAGATTCTTAGTTTGCCTTGCAGTTCCCTGGGTTTTGCAGCATGTCTATAAACTGCACAGGTTGAGCCTGAGCTCACTGTAATTAAGTTCAGAAGTTGCAGAAGGCACATCCCCTGTATCAGGATGGAACAGGGTGAAATTATTGCTCATTACTCTGAAACTTAAGGTAAAAATCTCTGAATCTCTGCTCAGAACAGCTGTAAACCTCAAAATGTACTTGCTGCTTTGGCTGCTTCTCCATACGGATGTTTTTGGCACACATTTCTCTGCAGTTCATTTTACCCAGGGAGCTGGAGCACTGGCAGGACCATGCAGCTACCAGTAATTTAATGCTGTGTGAAACAATTCTCATTATGTCTAAAAGGTACAGTTCACACACTGCAGGAATCCCACTGGGATCTCACTGCAGTTTTGGATGCACTGGGCATGCTCACCCTAACGGACAGCACACGTTCTGTAGGCAAACTGGAGATTTCAGCTTGTCTGTACTTGAGTTTATGTCAGCAATGTAGGAATTTTTTACTGAAACGTTTAATGCACTAGAAGAGTAAAAAAACTACTTGAACTATTTGTGGTGAAGACAGCTGTGAGGAAGAGCCTCCAAGAATTGCTTTTTCTACCACGATCAATATGTCAGAGGTCTTCCCATACTAGACCATTACACCAAGTCTGTTGCTGCTTACTAATGTGGTTAGTTTTGAAAACAAGCAAGAGTTCTTCCATCTTGTCTGCTAAATTAGGACACTCATTTTTCCTTGCAATGACATTCTTTTATGTGCACTCCCTACTTCTGATCTTATGAGCAGAAAGACCACTAAATTGTACACATAGCTCTGCTCGAAAAGAGGCATGAAATTCAGAGCTGAACTATACTTGTGACCTCTCAGCTTAGAAGAACCATAAGCCTCGCCTTTGCACTGATGCTTTCTGAAAACCACAGCTGATTTTCAGCAGGAAAGCAGTCTTTGTGAAACCAGGCTAGGATCCAGGAGATCTGAACTGGGTTGCTGCTCTGTCCTGCTCTGTGTCTGTTCTGAACAGCCCTGGTGGGGAGGAGAAGGGATGTGGGTACCTGCATCCCCTATGGAAGCAGGTATCAGAGGTCATAGGGAGAGGCAAAAGGAGCGACTCATTAGACACATGCTGGATGGTGCAAACGCCTGCTCAGGACCACCACTTTGGACAGGAATTCCCTGCCTGAACAATCCCTGTTATCAAGGCAGGAATGTGTAGCACAGTTCATGCTGATTTTGGTAGGGACTTTGTGCAGTTTAACAGCACATACAATGAATAAGGAAAATATGCCAGCTGCAGAGCTGTAACCGTTTCAGCCTTTTCTGCTTGTCTTGTACAGAAGGACCAGTCTAAGATGGCTGGAGCTCTCCCGTCCATGCTTTGATCTATGCAAAGCCTAACGCCAGGAGTTATCAATATTCAGTGCTAGTTGTTCTCATCACTAAGGACAATGCTGGGCTCCCACTGAAACACTTGACAAATCATTGTGTTTTGGTAGTCCTACATAAAGGAGCTTTTGAAATTCAGCAATAAGTAACTCATCCCTAAATTGCCCCACTTCTCTCAAAGTGAGATTTTGTGTCAGAAAATGTTCCTGAATAGTCAAAGTGGATACCTGTGATTGGTCAAATGTGAAGAGGGGGAGAAGATGAGGCTGGAGAAAGTGTTAACATCAAAAGTACAGAGAGCAAACAACTTTTCAGTTCATGGTGAGATATCATTTGACAAAGCAGTATCCTGCAGGTGGGAAGCGTTAAAAACTTGTTTTGTGATGTATTACACACATGGTCACACACCTTTCTTCCTTAGATACTTGTCCTGTGGTAATTTTGCAGAATTTGCCCCAAAACATTTTTCTAATTTCACAGAAGGCCTGCCATACGTTTCTCATTTGATTGAATATTTTCTCCTGCTTGTTTGTCATTTTCTTTTGGCCTCCAAAATTGTTGCCAGGCCCATTTTTCCACCCTTTCTTAGGATAGATTGTTCCCTAAAATGTTTTCCATCCACTTATACCTGGAACTGTGTCCACAATAAAGATTTCTTCCATTATGAACTGAAAAACAAAGCTACGAAAAGGGCGCTGACATCACTGCTAACTTGACCATTTGCTTAAAGAGCATCTACATCCTGTATTTGCTCTGCTGCTATGAAGGTGCCTATCCTGCAGTCTTGCCTGGGGGTAGACCTTTATAGTTTGTCTCATCTCCGTACAACGGCCCCCCAGACAGCTCTACCTGTATGGATCAGAGATGAGGCTATTGACTCAGAAGTGCTCAGACCTTCCCTCCATCCTCACTTGTAATGCATTCTGGCGCTCAAACTCTCAGCAATGATAAATGACAGCATCTATTAATTTTAGCTACTTATATAGTCCCCATTGTTACCATAACTGAATGCTTTATACTCCTTAATGCATTTACCTTCCAATTCCATATTGAGGTTGTGAAGCAACAATAGAAAGATTAAATGTTAGAATCATTAATTTCTCTGAAGTCTCTCTTCTGATGCCCAGTTCCAGAGATATGATGTTTGAAACATGCTCTGAGCTGTGGCTTGACCAGGGACTGCCCACAAAGGCTTTTATCATGGCTGAACCGAATAGCTTAGCTCCTAATTTCTGCCTGTCTTCAGGAGCAGCAAGAAACTAGGTGCTCCGCTGTTGATGTAAGCAGTACCAGAGGATTCTCATTGGGAAAATCACGGAAATGGCTTCCTAAACGCGTATAGAAATTATGTGAGGATGCTAAGGAGCATTCCATGTAATGAGCCTTGCTGGCCTTACGCATCATGTAGGAAGTTTGAGCGTTGTCAGGATTCAAACTTTGTTCGATGCCTGTAAACCTTTTTTCATCTAGAAATACAGAATTTGCCCGAGGTTTCACAAGAGATCTGTGGTAAATTAGGGAATTGAGCCTAAGCCTCTTATATCTTAGAGCAGCAGCCTAACTGTTGCTTTCAGAAGAGCTTCACTACATTACACCAGCTAAGTGTCTGGCTCAATCACTATTCTGTGGATTACCAGAGGGCAGATTAACTTGAGGCTATTGCATTTTTAAAACATGAAATAAATACCTGCTACAAGCTCTTAACAGGTTTCTCCTGGTAAGGTTTTGAGGAATTTCCAACACTGTCTTAATTCTGTATCTATATATATGGACAGAAATTGGCAGTACATGTACCTACATAGTAGTAGAGCAAAGCCTCATAACATTATTTAAGGTTAATGAAAAGCAATGTCATTCCTGACATCCCAGATATATTATGTTTTCCATTGCTATACACAAATGCACTGAAATATAGTTAGCGTTTCATCTGCTAGGCAAGAATAACCTCAGCCCCTTTCAATTTGGAATTCTCTAACCACCCATGGACAATAAGATGTTGTGCATTTACCATCAATTTTCTGATATTGTGGGGAATGAGGGCTGAAAGCAAGGCAGACGGAGGGAGCCTCTCATGCAGTAGCGTGTTACTTATAATTTCTTTACTGTGACTTCGTGCCTACCCCTCAGCTGAGCCAGATCCATATTCAGCTGCATCCAATAATACAGCACTCACACCTCAAGGTCACTAGCTCTAAATTGGTGTTCGCTTTTTAACTGGTCTCACTTGAATGGTAATAAGCTTCAAGTATTGCGTAGTCTTAGCTTTGATTCAGTTAACAGTGCACCATCAACTTGTGAACAGGGTACTTGAGCTGCCGTTAGACTCCTGCTGGTCCTGTTGCTCAAACCAATTGCAGAAAATATGCAATATTGTGCAATATTGTCAGCAGACTTCTGAATATAGATGTACTTTTACCTACACATGAGGAAAGTGATCACAAGTTTCTCGGTGTTTCACATCAGTTCTAGTTTTTTAGTAAATCCTGGGCAAATGGAATACAGACATAATAAAGGACATTAATTCTGTTGCCACAACCTGAAACAGCAACACGATGGTAATGGGTGCAATGGCACAGGTGCAGTGCAGAGCCCTCTGGCAGGCCGCGATCCTGAGACTGCTGCCATGGAAGACAGAAAAATCTTTCCTTTGCTCTTCTTTCAAGCCTTTTATTTCTGAGGTCTAAAGGCAAGTCCAATAAAATACAGGTAATTAAACCTCTGATCTTTAACCATTGTGTGGCTGACGCAGCCTTCAGACACAATATCACCCAGTGAAGCTGCAACAAGTAATATCCTAATAACCTGCTAGTATTCATTAACAACTGTTAGGGGGAATTGGTTTCAAAGCTTCTCTGTTTAACACAGACCAAGACCTTTACATCTGCATATTCAAACTATTTTTAAAAACCCAGCTTAATTGCATAGTGAAAGAGCTAAACCCTACGAGGAAACTGTAACGACCTTTGTTGGTATATAGTTTGCTTTGCCCAAGGATGTTTTATCTTTGTGATTCAGTCAGTCATTTTGGACAATTCACAGTTTGGAAAGCCCTTTGTAATTTCCCTTGTTCTTATGAACAGTGTTAATATTTAATATTCAGCTATCAGTTGAGTCAGTCTTTATTCCCCTGTAATTTTTTTCAGTTCTTTCTATATTTCTCATAACTGATTGTAAATATACATTCTACAGAAAGACTGATTTTATATTTTTAGCCAGAAAACCTTAGTGCTTACCCCTTTGCTTTCCAAAAGGAAACTTATTAGGGGTTTCTTTTTGATTAGGACCATGATGTTATCAATCAAACTTTTACAAATAAACAGCCATTCAGTACTCTTGCTACATTCCCAAATAAAAATGTTTTACTTAATGTATACTTTATCTAATGCAAAATATATTATTTCTAGTCAATCCACATTTCTGTACCTCATTGGCATAACTATAATCCCATTAAGGAGCACCTCCTCCTTCCCTTTTAACGCACAGGGACTAACACCAGGTATAGACACATCTGACTCATAATCGGACATGATATTTAACGCACAAAAATTCCTTACCAGGACCCTGTAAGTCAGAGGTAGCACAGTGCAGGTTATAAAACCAGGATGAAGGAGCCAGGACTCTTGGGATCTCGGTCCTGGCTTTAAGGCTGGCTCGCTGTGGTCTCAGGGAAAAAAAGAAAAAGTAAAAAAAAAATCACTCACCTCAATGCTGTAATTTACTCATCTGAAAAAAATGATATAGGGGGTACTGATCTACCTCACAGGCACTGTGTGAGACTTTGATAATATCTGTGAAACTGCAGTGATCTCATGGCAAGAATTGTTCTAACAGCGCCCAGAGATGTCAAAGATTGCTTTCACATCAGGCAGGCATGGGAGTGAGAGAAAAGTATGGACCAGACTGACATGGATGGTCATGCACTTGTTTCTACTATGATGTCTCTCTTATTGTTTCATCTCTTTTATAGCCTATTTCATGACCTATTTTGATGAGTTAGCATTGCCTAATACTTTATTTTTCCCCTCCAAAATTTCATGCGTCCTCCCTCAGCCCGGCTCACATTTTTTCCTCACAAACTGCTCATGAATTGCCTTGGCAGTTAGGCAGTAAAGTGATAAGTACTCTTAGAATATGGTTTATGGTTCACTGGACATCAGCAAACGCTGTCAGAGCTGATAACCTTCAGCTGGGAAGGTAACAGTAGTTTCACTCACGCAATCATTAACCTGCTGTACTGCCCGTGTTACAGTTTTACAGAGTGGAGCCAGGCTAACAGCTTGGCAAAGACAGGCTAGGCCACTGTCATGAAATTTTATTCATGAAGGTGAGCACTGGCTATGAAATTGGAGTACTCAAATAATTGTGGTATCGTACATTGAGGAAAACAATCACCTTTTAAAGCAGCTTAGTGTGGAACTGTGAGGGTTACGGTTATCCAGATACACCCCCTCAGCCTGCAGGAGCGGATGGCTCAGACATTAGACTAGGACAGGAGACTAAAGGATCACTACTATTATAAAATATATAAAAACACGGGCAACCATGGGCCAGCTCCATTTCTTTCTGCAGCATGCAAAAGAACTAACTACATCGATCTCAGAAGTTTAATACCATGCTTGTGCTTTGAACTGAAGCCTCTTAGATACAGAAAAAGTACTGTTACATCATTAGGTGCTTTCCTTAGGTAGCAATTTTCTTCATAAGGCATTAAGTACCTACTTACCTTCAGCACGTGGCTTATTAAAACCTACTGAGTTTAGGCATATGCTTAAATGATTTAGTAACTTACATTCTTAAATGAAAAAAACCCAACTTATTTGTTCTGCTTCTTTATCTGTATATCTGTGCAAGCTGTATGTGGTAAAAGAACAACTGCCCCACAAATAGAAACAGCAAAAGGAACTAAATTTCTTCTAGGATGAACAGATTGATCTAATACTATATTTTTTTAGAACTTTCTGATACCAGACGCTGCTGCTGGCTAGCAGGTCTATGCCAGGAAGGCACAAGTCTGCTATGCAAAAATAAGTGCACAGTAACAGTGACACATCCTTTCACGGACTCCTGCTGGAAGTCAAATCTAGTGGAATATTTACTTACGGTGCACAGCGGGCCAGTACACAGTGATAGAAATCCCTGGCATTTCTTGCATGTTTAGAATTTAATACAGATCGAACCATTTCAATTAACACACATTCAGGAAAGAAATCACCTCCACATGATTTAGCTGTGTGAACAATGATGGTGCATGTGAAGACACCCTCAACTCTTTCTCAGAATCACGGCAAGACCTCTGGGCTGCCCCTTCTCTTTGCTCTCTGTCACAGGGGGTGACACCCACTCTGGGTTCTGTGCAGCCCCTCTTCCAGCGCGGCACAGCAGCGATGGACCACTTGCAGGGCTTGGGCGCACGCGCCTACTGCCACTTGCTACAGCTGTGAATTTTTTCCCATTTATTTTGATTTTTGGTTACACCTACTTGTCTTTTTTTCATAGAAAGTAAGTGCATGGAGTAAGTCATGCCGTGTTTTCTACCCGCTTTCAGGCCTTGTTAATGTCTTTAGGTGCTAATGATGATTTTAGCCTCTAGCTTTTAAGGAATAAGAACCAATTAAAATTTACCAAATGCTCAACACTTCTCTATTCTCTAAATGTTGTTTGAAAACAAAGAACTACTTTTTTATTTCAAAACAAATTTCCATTTAGAAAACCCTGTATTTACGATCAGAAAATTGCTAGAATTAAAAGTAACATTTCAAATTGACCCTATTCCATGAGAGACGTGAGAATGATCCAAATCAGAAACAAACTCTGTTTCCCTGTTGGAAAACAAGGATTCTAAAAATCAGTCAACGTGGGGATCTGTACATGTGCAGGGCCAGCCTGGCTCTGGAATTGGAGAGATCCTCGCTGCATCTACAGCCCGCACTGAGGACTAAGCCTGAAGGAAGCGTATGCCAAATGACGCCAGATGCGGCTTATGTGTTGCTTCTGGGACTTGATCTGGCATCGTTATGCAGAGCTGTGCAGGTCTGTGTGTGTGGAACAGAGGGGGTCAGGGATCTCTGATGCACCACATAAACATACCCAAGACATCTGTATCTTTATCTTTACTCTAGAGAGCTAATTTGATGAAGAAACAACTGAAATAGCCAAAAAGCAGAAACATCTGTGGGACTGGACGTGGTTTTCAGCCTGGTTTTAGTAGTTAGTGTTGCTCAAAGATCTGCAGTATATTAACCATTACTTGCTAAGGGCAACTGGATTTGCTCACCAGGTGGGGATTTTATATCAAGACCAAGTTGTTTCAGGCTTCAATAACTGTGTGTTTCCTTTAGAATGTTTGTACTATATCGATTACCTATTTTTCTTAATATTCCCTACATGGTTACAGCGCGATGGGACTGGGAGGACGGAGGAGAGGAAAACCCCACAAGCTGAAAGGAGCTGGAGACTGTATTCAGGTTACCACGTTTTCCCTGTGGCACAGCGAGTGATCTATTTCTGATTCCCATCTCCTGGTAGTTACTGAAGAAACAAACCATGCCTGTGGGATGTTAGTCATGCAGTTTAGTGCAGTGCTGAAAATGTCAAAGGTGAGCAAAATGGTATGAGCATCTCTAAAAAAAAGAGGACACAATGGGAGCTGAAGTTGCAAGAGGCTGCAGGGGCAGCAGGGACAGACTTTGAGAGTAGACTGGCAAAAATCCACTTACAGAGACAAGTTTAAACTGCACTAAACAAAGTGGGAGCTCTTCCAGTTCTTGCCTAGAGATGGACCACAGGGGCAGACATTTGTTTTCCCCTTGGCATAAGAAGATTAATATTGATTCTGTTTTACTTCTGGTTTTAGTTCTGCAGAATGAAAGGGCAAATTCAGCCTCACTAGAGCAACAAGAAGAATTTAGCAACAGAGTTAATACAGAAAGATAATGAAAGATCAGTTTCAAGTTTTAAATTTATTCGGAACACATACCAAATTTTTATCTAACTTACTATATCCCACAAACACAAGCAAAACCTCCCTGAATAATGTCTAGATGATTGCACAGAAAAAATATCCAACAGGAGAAGGATAAGGTCAGACACATCTGGAGAATTGAAGACGGAAAGGAACCATCTCTTGATTTTGTAAGAAAGACTAGAAACATTGCATTTAATTTCAGACCTACTTGTTTCAATCAATTCTGCTTTTTTTCTACGTACATCCCTTCCTCCGAGGGCTTTCCTGCTAAGAGTCTGCATCAGCAGCTTGGGTTTAAGTTTGCATCAAGCTGATTTTTATAGTAGTAAGCACACTTAGAAGCTACAAAGACACGGTGTGTTTCTTGCTGCCCTCCTTATCAGTCACAAAAAATGGTTTATAGCTGCACTTTAAAAAAAAAAATAAAATCAGTACAGGCTCTAAACAGTGCAGGGCTTAACAAAGGAATGAAGTGATTCTATTCCACAGTTTTGGCACATAACCTAGTTGTGAGTCAGGCTGAAAAATTACTACATCTCAATTTTTTGAAAATGTTTTAAATGACTTATTGAGACTTTAGCCTTCAGTCTCAGCAAATTTGAAAGCTGCTGTGTTAAATTATCCACGTAAAACAGGATGTGCTGAATTAATTTCATATTAGAACACAAGTTCCATTATTGATGGGGCTACAGACCCTCAGGCTGACCCTTTTACTTGCTCCAAAATCTAATTCACATTGCCCTGAAATTTAATTTGCCACACGGAGGCAATGGATAAAGTAAGTATTCCAAATTTGGGGTAATGTATTTTAAATATCCTGGTATTTCCTTTCCATAATCTCAAGAAAAACACACTGCAAAATATAACAAAACTCACTGCTAACACTGACACCAAAGTTACTAATTGTTTTTGCATGTATTTAGGTAATCTACCTGGGGTTTTCATTAGACCTTAAAAACATTTCACATGGATCCCCAGACTCTGAAGAGGTCTCCTGCAAGGTCTCACCTTCAGCTACAACTAGCTAAAAGTAACAAAATCTGGAACGTTAGATTCTGTTACTAATTTCTTTTCTATAAGCAGTGTGGTTTGTATTGCTGCAGAGAAGATCTAGACAGCCAAACCTTTGTCAGTGCTTGCCTGTTATTTAGAGCTTGCCTGTTATTTAGAGCTTGCCCCTGTAGCAGAACGGCTGTTAAAAATGGTCTTTTCCTAGAAACTGGCACACGTTAGACTCCTTTCATATGTTTTGTTGCTTTCTCTATTAGTATTAACCTTCTCAAATACCCGCCTTTCCCACATCCATCAAGTGGCTTGCTTTCCATGGCCCAATTTTTTTTTTTTCCCTACCATTCGGTGATGCAGATTTCAGCTCAGCTCTTGCCAAGCACAGCTGCCATTCCCACACAATACTAAGGCCACTTCTGAAGGGAGCTCAAAACCCCTAACATTTTCCCTGTGTGCCTTGCTTTGCTTACTTCCTTCCATTCACCCACTGATCCATCCACATTTTAGCTTTACAGGGAAACCCCAGTTTTAGCATGGACAGAAATAAAGCCTATATGATCACTAAAAAGGGATTAGGAACCAGAAGTTTTGGAAGGCAGGCCTGAAATAGGAGCCTGTGGAGTATTAATGGCATTGAACTTGGTTCCCGCACTCCTACCTGTTCAGCAGAGACAGACGGGCAGCTCTCGCTGGAGATGCAGAACGCCTGTGAGACAGTACTTAAGCAACTTGATCCTGAAGACTTAAGCCAGCATCCACCTTTTCACAAACATTTCTTTGCAGAAATCACAAGTGCAGTCGATAAAATTTGTCCTAGGTATTTCTTCTGTAGATAAACCAGAGCAGAAGGCAGGGTTAATTATATTGCCTTAAGACACAGAAATTCTCTTATTCTTTTCAATAACATTTCAGGTGTCTGGGGCTATTGAACACTACTCACAGCTGCTCTCACACCGATTCTTTGGAAAGTGATGTTGGAGGTGCCTGGCTTGTGCCAAGGCAGTCACATCGGTGTTTGCAGACAGGGCAGGAGTTTGCCCTTCTAACCTACGCTTCAGCTTGATGACGGTGGTAAAATGCAGATCACTATTAGCCAGACAATTTGCATGTATCCCTCATTATCTCTTTTTCTAATTGTGATAAATCCCCCTTAAATTAGCTTTAAAATGCCATTGCCTTAAACATTCGCTGTTCCTGTTTTGTCTCACGGGATTATGATGTTCTTCCAGCACCAGGAATTACTACTTAATAACTTGGCTATTTAACCAAGATTAAAACGAAGGCTTGCAGGGATCATGTGTACATTAATATTACTATAAACAGACCTCTCTCCAGAAATATCATGAAATTTGCAGAGGACCACTGTGTCAACAGAAGCATCAGAATCGTAGAGGGTAATCTTTTGTGGTGCTTCATGTAGGGAAGATGTCTTGGCTTGAATACTCTCTGTAATTTAAAAAAAGGATTATAAGTCCAAGCAGCAGCAGTACCAAGCAATTAATGAAATTACTCTTTTGGGAGGGCTCAGTGTACACTTTTAAATATGTTGAAAATTAGCCACAACTCCTTAAGGAGTCTACTTGGAACAAAAGCCAAATTTAAATCCTGAAGTTAATACAATAATGTGGAATAAAGCTTGAGACTGCTGGTCCACAAGTTCCCTCAACTCATTTGCTTTGTTTTGTTTTACAATATTTAAAGTTAGCATTTTGCCTTATGCATGTGTTTCTTTATCTCTTTATTACACTTAGTTTAATATTTTATTCCTCCTAATATTGTTTCAAACGTAATACATATAAATATCATAACCTCCCTAGGTGATGGCAGATAAAGCAGAAGTGGGCTGAATGCAACACTAGATGCAGTTCAACGCAGCCAGGCACAGTCTTGTATTGCTCCAAGCAACAGCGGCCGTGCCAGCAGCTGATACCTTTTCAGAGAAAAGTGGGAAGGTTTTGGGTGTCCCTGGGAAGAGCTGTTCTGCAGCATCACTCTAAACTGCTCGAGTAGCATTTACAGTGGGACAACAGAAAAAAATCCAGGCAATTTTTTTGTACCACATTCAGGAACCGTCATTTAGAATTTGTGGTGCTTTCTGACCTTTTGAAACCGTTCCCCAAGTAGCTACAGGAGGTTTTAACAAGCAGATCTGGATGGAGCTGTGCTGGTGCCCAAGAACCGTACTGTCATCAGAGCACTTCTGCCTCTCAGGAGGTAAGGGTTTCTGCTCCTGTATCCATGAAGATGCCCTGTGACAACTATACAAAACTCTTCCAAACATCATTAAAGAAGGATACTTTTTAGGAAAAAAAGATAAAATTCTTTATGTCCTTTCCTTTTTCTGTTTGGTTTATAATGTCCTCTCTACAATAGGCTGGCCACTTTCCAGTGCTTCATTAAAATGTGTCTCTGTGTTTCATTAGCATCTGTCAGACATGGTTTGCTCTCTTTTCTTTCAAACTGCCTCTCGAGAGCACCGTGTGAGACGTGGAGTGCTCTTTTTTATTTTTCACAAGGTGCATGTGGTTTTGGTTTTTTCGTTTTTTTTTTACCCACTGCTCTGCGTTCAGTGAAGAGTAATTCAGAGATACCTGGTGGGTTTTGATAGGGAAGATGGAAAGGTCTGGTAATCATTTACTCTTAGTACTTCGCTTTGCAGCCTCAGATCAGTAGCCAAAAAAGCTCTGCCTCCTGCACCAAAGAGGTGAAATTGCCTTGCATCAGAGAAGGATTTGTGTGAGGAGGACAAATTCACTCCTAGGTCCAGGAGCTCAGGATATTTTGCAAGTCATAGCATTGTCTTGCAGCAGTAAAACTAAATATTTTTATGGCTATTGGAAAAAGCTGTGTGTAGTGATGTAAGGTCATAAAGGTAAATAACACAGCAGTGCAAAGCCAATTTCAGGTAGAGAATTGGACCCTGTCTAGACCGATATGCTTCACTTAAACAGCAGAATTTTGTTTGTTTCCCGTGCTACTGACAATGAACTTTGGCTTATCTGTAAAAGAAACGGGAATTAGAGGAAAGACAGAGAATTTTTTGACTAATATCGGATGCTCATCCATATGCCAAGGGGCAAACACCCTTCCAAAACTGATCAAGCAGCAGTTGTATCTACTAAAAGCTTAATTTGCCAGTTACTGAAGTCTATTTTTTATTTTTATAATGTTGAGTATTGCTTTTACACACCTAAGGATGTTGCCTCTCCATTTGACAAAGCTGATAAACATTTGACTGGTTGAAAACCAGAGGTCGCTGTCACAGGCCAAGCGAATATGTGAACTGCAGCCTGTCTTTGGCTATGCCAGAAGTTGCAGCCCCGTGTTTAAGAAATACCCTGTCCAGACTGAGGAGTGTAAGGAGAAGGGCCTTAGAACAGAGCAGTACGGTTGAAAGGAAATGGGTATATGTAACTGAGTATTGAGCAAGACAAAATAACCTACTTAACGAAAGCAAGGCCTGGAAAGATGTGCAGCCCCGACACGGGCTGTGGTAACCTCCACCGTTGGCCAAGGAAGGCATTAAGGTAGAATGTGCCTTCTCTAAGGTAAGTCATTGCAAGCTGTGGTGGCTTTTGCCACAGAGCAAAAACTAAATTAAAAAAAAGCCAAACCATTATTATTTTCTATCTTTCCTTGACTGATTTAGGTCTGTGACAGATCCAAGCAGTCTTTCTCTTTTCCTGTTACTATCTCTAATCCCCAAAAGGCTAGAGCACTGAACAACTGGTGTAGGTGGTGGGTTTTGTGCTAGAGATTGCTTCACTATATAAACCAGGGTGAAATTATCTTGCAGTATTTCAGACTATGACCTTTCAAGTAGACAGACCCAATGATTTTCAGTCAATGCTCCCTCTGCTTGATTTAGAAGCCCGTTCAGAAGGTAAAAAGGCCGGTTCATTGTGGCAACTCATTATTCCACTGTGCAGCTACATCCTGATAGATAACAAATATGACCTTTGCTACAGAAATAGCTG
This sequence comes from Rhinoptilus africanus, assembly GCA_013400135.1. Taxonomy (NCBI): domain Eukaryota; kingdom Metazoa; phylum Chordata; class Aves; order Charadriiformes; family Glareolidae; genus Rhinoptilus; species Rhinoptilus africanus. The sequence continues at coordinate 66,991 of VXBO01011965.1, forward strand.
GTTGTAGGCAGTAAAAGTTCACTTTGAGTGACACCACGAATGCTACCTCTCCCGTAGACAAAGACAGCGTGGGGACAGAATGTGCAATCAATGCTCCACCTTGGGATGCTCACTGAAAACCGGTACGAGAAAACTTGTGTCATCTTCCCATTGCAATGCACAGGACTGAGCCCATGAGCCTCAGGCCTTACTTTAGTGTCCTGGGAATACCAAAAAAAGTGGAAAACAAACCATAAGTTATTTAATTTTTGTTTAAAGAAGTGGGGATCAGTTGAAATTTAAAAAATACAGTGAGCTCATTCTTAGATCTAGAAATGCATTGGCCACATTCTTGGTGCCAATATTAAAACTGTGCTCTTGAAATCCTGGCTGCAGCTGATGATGGGGAGCACTTAAAAGTGGAGCTGTAGCTGTATGGTGAATTCACCCCTAAAAAGGATGTGCTAATAGGTTTATGAGGAATGCACTAATTATGGCAACTTTCAGTGGATTGCTATTCAGAAAATTACTTCCAAGCATAAAAATTGATTATTGATATTTTTCATCACATCAATTTTATTGTAGTGTTATCTGACTTGGTATAGCGAGATATTATTTGTTCTCAGGACTTTTTTCCCCCCAAAAGTCAGGCAACTGAACAAGAAGTTTGGATAATCCATTTTGCAAAGTTTCAATATATTTTCCAATGCCTGTCAGAGTCCAGAACACAGAAGCTCACAAAAAAGTGTTTCTCTGTTCCTCATGCAGCGTGCTCTACTAAATCAAGGTACTCCCAAATGAAGACAACCAAAACCCTGCTGAAGCCTGACCATATAGCCCCTCGCAGCCTGCAAGAACTGATGTGCCAGAGATCCGTGTCTCCAGCTGGAGCATGCTCTGCCCGCCATTGTCCAAAGACAGCAGCAGTGATGCTGGTGAGATCTGCAGACCTCTTACTACTTCCCCAAAGTTTCTTTGTTAGTGGATACTGACGTCACCTCAGCAATCAGCTAAATACCTATGTACGGAAAGTCATCAGCAACTTAAAGATTCTCCTGAAAGAAAGGTCTTTGGCATTTGGGAAATAATTATTGCTTTTCACTCCTTAAGGCTTGTGTGATTACTTGAAAGTTTTTTGACTGCAATTCCACTTAAGCTTCAGGTGATATTTTCAATGACGCGTGTCAATGGTCTCTATCTTTTTATACCCGCTGAAGACCTGGTCAAATCGTGTTCTTCTTGCTCCACCCTTTAGGCAATTCTTTTATTTTTAACTGAAAAATCTGTAGTTTTGTGAGCAGCTGAAACACTCAAGTTTCATTTCTAGGAATTTGTACCTGGAAGTTTGGCTCTTGTTTAGAACTTGCAATGGTGAATGACGGTGGTGCTTGTACGGCAGGGTTGGCTTGACAGGAAGCAAGTGGCATCAAAAACCCAAAAGACTGAAACACAAAAAATATTTTAAAAATTACATCCTTAATGGCCACAAGACTCAGGACAGTTATTCTCCCTGATATAGTGTTGGGCTGCTCATTAAGCACTGGTAATTAGAGTACCCCTGCTGCCTTGTTATAGTACTGATAAAAAACTATTCACTTGGCTTCCTCCCAGAACAGCTTATTCAGGGAAGTTCCTCCTACTTTCTGTTGTGAACAATCCCTTATAATCTGCTGACTTGGATACTGCTTTAAGGGCAGTCTCTTTGAAAAAGAAGGAAAAAAAAAAGATGAAAAAGCAGCTGTTTTGTAGAAATTTTAGCACTTACAGTTCACTGGCTCCCAGCTGTCCCTTGCTATCTGAGCAGACCCACAGCCTACAAGGCAGATTTTCCAGAAGCGTAAGAGCGATTTAGGAACTCAAATCCCTTCAGTGCTCACTGGGCCTCTGCTCCTGGCAGATACCTCAAACCCCAGCCTCGCCGACTGCCCTGCTCAACTTGCCAAAACTCCTCTGTGATAACAAGGCGTACATTAATTGTGTAGGTTAGTGCCTCACTGCCCCTGAGGATCCACTAGAAATGACTTAAAACCTAATGCCATCAGCAAGAGAGTCCAATAAGAAACTGGCGTATTTGCAACATTTCTTTCCCCATAATAAATTCCCTGCAATGAGACATTTCACTGCCTGGACTGACCTTAATTTTTTTTTTCTGAAGCTGCGCAACAGCTAAAACACGAGGGTGGATCTGGGCACTCACAAACGTCACCCAGGCGAGCTGCAATGCTGCAGAACGACGGCAACCACGAGCTTACGGCCCCAATACAAGAGGAGTGGGTTTCCCAAAAACCCCTTTCAAAAGTTAATACCAAGTTAACTAAGAGGGTGCGTAATCTTTTGCTGCTTTTACTTGGTCGACAGGAGAGGGATGGATACAACTAGAATGAATGACTTGAGAAGTAAAATAACAGCTGTGAAGTATCTCATCTCTCTAGTTAGGAACCACGTGCCTAATCTTGCCTGGGTTGTAGCTCACCGTTCAAAGTTACACAAGTTTCAAACCTCCTTTATTTACTTTGCAGAGCTCATCAAAACTTAGAACTTCACGCATATTAATCTTTGTTGAAACAAAAACACAAGCAAAACCCCCAAAAGTCCTGGAAATAGAAGAAATTGGATATGGAAAACTGCTATTTGGTATATCATTTTATACTTTTTGTCCTCTTGCATATTTTTATACTGTTTTATGCCAAGCTGGTAGCAGTGATTCATTATATGAAATTGGAACATTATAGATTCAATACGGAAGCATTTGTCTTAGTGACAGGAAAGGATCCTTTAGGTCACTGAGCCACTTCCCCGCAACTTCAGGAAATCACATAAAAGACACATAAGCTAGAAATATCCCCAGAAGCTCAACTCTGTTCAGCAGCGTCCCCCTGGATTTACAAAGCCCTGACTATCCACAATAAAATGAAAGCTGTCACAGGTAAAAAAAAAAAAAGCCTCAAAAGCTGATCTATGATACAAATTTATGCTATAAAACAGAGTCCAGAAGCATTGACAGTGCACTGGGTCCCAGCACTGGCACAGGCTTTGTGAGGTTCCATAAAACAAATGCTCAAATCACAAATGTCCTGTGAGCAGAAAAACCAAACTTACGGATAAGACATCAGTGTCCACAAGTACTGTCTGCTCTGCAGGGTCATTTAAAAAATGAAAATCCCTTGCAGCCTTTTTCCTCCAGGCTCGGGTGCCCTCAGTGCCCTCCCTGCTGTTCCCTAATGCACCATGAACTTGAAAATGTTGCTTCGTGTCTCCATGAGTGACACCTGGGGCCACGGGCATATCCTCTGAAGCACATGGGAGCCAAAGGAGCTCCCTAAAAGTAAGAGAAGGCAACGTCAGTTCCCATTCTCACGGCAGGCCAAGACATAAGAAGAACTTATTGAGTTGCAAAGGACTTTAATATAAATAGCACTATTGTACCATTATTTTTATTCCTTTAATATTCTGTAAATGAATTGGCCACAGACATTTTACTGTTTGAAGCACCATTTGTTTGTTCATTGCAGTCTTTAGGTATTTTCTAGTACTGAGAAGAACTGTAGAATATGCTGTGATTTTAGGAACTACTCGGACTCTGCTGGGTAACTAGAATTTCTAGCTGGCCAGTAAAAAGAGCCAAGGTGTTACCTGGTTTGTGCATGGACCCTCTCGTTGCATGGAAAGATGGGAAGAGAATGAGATTTTGGTTTCCAGGCAGGCGCTCCAAACCACCAGACGTTTTTTTTCCACTTCAGAGGCTGCCAGCCAAATGCATGCTTCGAAGTCCTTGTAAATATATCTGTATTGCAGTCTCTTGGGTCTCAGGTTGTATCTCTCTCTCTCTCTAAATCTCTAAGAGAAAAAATGCATTTTGAAGTGTTATATGATTATGAAAAATGCACGTCTGATTAGAAGCGTAATTAACATTGCATTTTGATACCTGTCAGCAGCAAATGGTGTTCTTATAGGCCAGATCATAACATATGCACTCTCAACCCTAAACCTCACAATTTCTCAACTGCCATTTGAAGGTAATAATGGAAATCCATGTTTTAATTTTTAATATTTTCAGTGCCTGTTCTTACAGCCGTTATATATTTTGGGAATGAACGGCTGAATCCATCATCCTGTCTCCAACTGAATCTCTAGAGGCATTTTACCTGAACCTTGCTGCTTTTTTCTCCTTCCTCCACACACTTGCTATATTTTGATTTTTTATAACCAGGCTGTGTATTAACAATAAGGACATTAACTCATAAAAACATTAACTCATTGGAGGAAAAATATACCGAGAGAGTGCATCCCTCTCCCCCATGTATTTTGACATTCCACTTAGCAAATTGTGGTACCATTTTAAGAGTAAACTCAGCTCTGAACAACTGCAAGGCATGCGAAAAAGAAAAAAAGCAAAGACAGATACACATATCAAGTCTGTTTTCAGTAATGTCAGAACTGAGTGCCAAAGCACAGAGCTGCTTCTCCCCCACAAAAGACCTGGATGCTGGAATGCTAAAGGGCAGCCCTCGTCGCCGTGCCCGGTTGGTGACAGCAATAACTGCTCATATGTTTCTCACAATCACTAAAATACACTTAGAGCTTTCAGGTGTTGGCATTACCCCACATCTGCTCTTGTTCATACTCTTTCTTGCCCTGCCCAGGCCTTGGCACCCCTGCTTTGCTGGGAAGTTTGTTCTCATTTACCTGGTCACCGCACACTCGAGGCTGCAAAGGGCCAGTGGGCACAAAATCTGTCCCGTGCTGCACTGACATCAGCGGGTCACGTGGCAGAAAACCCACCGCTCGGGTACTTGAGGGTACACGTGGTTTTCTCATGCTGACAGATGCAAGGGAAATACAGTCCCTTTTTTTGCACAGCAGTTTGGTGAGAGCGTACCTGCAGCGGAGGGTGTAAGACGGCCCCGCAGCGTCGGGGTTGCTGTAGTCTCCCATCAGGATCCCTGCCCCGCGCTGAGGTGGAACTAGCAACAGAGAGCAAGGAACTTCTGAATTCACCCAACTCACATGGAATCGTAACCGTGCCTTGAGCAGCGGTTTCACCAGCAGGGGAAGGCAGGAGGCAGCTCTGGGCAGAGGGAGAGCAGACAGAGAAACTCAAGGCCACACGACGCCGCGGAGCAGCGGAAAGCCAACGGTGTGAGGCTGCTCTGACTGCAAAACATGGTCACACTTAGAGATGCTGTCATCCAAAAAAATAACCATTTATTAGACAATCTGTCAGGGAACCACATTTAAGAAGGACTGGGAGTATGGCTACGGGCAGGGCACGCTAGCTCCCGTGCACAGCCGGCCGAATAGCAGCCACTGAGCGGCATCCGCTCCAGGTGCGCAGAGAAAACACCCCGGGGTATATTCGCTCTGGAACTGCCTTAATGCATCTCTCGACACTTCCAGGAGGGATCTGGCTTACACAAGACCCCAAAGCTTTTGCAACCATCGGTTTAGAAACGCCTCAAGAAATTTAAAAATGAAAACAAGGAGCTACAGACTGGAAGATTTTTTTAATGGAGAAATGAAACAGCGGAATCTGATGGGAGTTTTGATGTTTCCTCTCAAATCCCATGTTAGCATTAGCACTAAACAGATGTCCCATATTCCAAAGAAATGGCAGGTTTGGCACCTCTTCACGGTTAGCAAATTTAATTATGGCTTCAAATACAATAATGGAGCAACCTAGCTTGGCTATAATTGGATCTGCAATTGGCACCAGCTTTCATTCCCTCGCTGTGCCATATGGGGAACTGTAGAACAAGGTGCTGCATATGCTCCTGCTGAATCACATTGGGTCAAATCAGGGTCAGATTAAAATACTAGGGAAAGGAAGGGAGGGACAATCAAAAATTGAAAGTGGGGATAAATTCAGTGTTTTCCAGCAACTCCAGTTTCTCTGATCAAATTATCTGGATGTGGGCTCCAATAAAACAGCTACTTTAATTAGGAGAACTCCCAGTCTGTCTGAAATAACACCATGTTCTGGGCAGAAGATCAGGAGAGAAGAGCTGGCATTGTCTGAACACAAGACAGTCATGAGATAGGCACCAGAAAGGAAAGCAACCCTTTAAATATACCACAAAAGAAGACTTTTCTCCTTTTCCCCCTTCTTTCCAAGAGTCAGCAACATTTCAGGAAACTTGGAACCTGGTGAAGAAAACCCCTTCCTGTCAACTGGCATGACACGTTTGCAACAGCACAGCAATTAATGGGCGTAAAAAAGAAAAATAATGCCTATCTTGTTATTTGCTTACATAAAATATCCACCTTAGGCAGGCCAGGTAGCAGTCTCTACGAGTGCAACTGCCTGGCATTTTCCGTTACAAGACCCTGGTTTCTGTCGTTAGTAACTTTACCAGACTTAAACCATTTGGGCTGAAATTCCCCCTTTGCTGCCTTTCTGTCTTAGGCTGAGTTTTTCTGCAATGTTCTGTGCATGTATGCGCATTTATCCCTAATTGGGATGGCTGATTCTCATCCGTAGCAAGAAAAAGCAACCAATAAAATAATTGATTCAACAACTTCATAGATCCAAAAAGGATAAATTACGTTATAATAATCACTGTGGAATCTCCCCTGCCAGAAGAGGAGGAAAACTCACTATGTGTAAGGCGGTTGCTACTGAAAAAATTATCTGATGCTAATGCAAAACTGCTTACCTCCTGCCAGCGTCAGCAATATTCATAGGTAATGCTCTAACCCCACTTAATTTTAATTTAGTGAAATTCTGTCACACAGTCATCTTCTTTCTCCCGTTGAAACTAATGGGACTTTTCCATTAAAGTTACAGAGCCTCAAAGCCTCTTGTTTGTATGTTTCTTTAGAATTGTGTTCCCCTGTGACATCTCTTAAGGCACCCTGAATTACAACCCACTTATGTTATTTACTATTTGAAAGCCTTGTTTTTAGCCCTGACATTGATGAGAAGTTAATTATTCTAATTTTCCTTTTCCAGTACTTTTTGCTTAATAATTTGAAATTATAATTATTGCAGTTTCAGAATAAAACATGAAATTACCCCTGATAGCACTGAGACCAGAATCGACACAGGAGTCAAGCCGTACTACACCACACAGTAGTTATCTTCAAGAGGGGGCCAGTTGCCTCTGCAATTAAATAATGTTGCCATGGTAGCGGGCAGGTCTCGGGAATAGCACAGTACCACTAATTACAGAAGGCACAACTGGAAGACAGTTGCCGGTGACTGCTGCACTGGAATTTGGTCTCTCTATCAGAAAACAACAAAGCAGTTCATAAATATTAATAATGATTTGCAACACCTAAAAGTAAGAAAGAAGGCTGCACATTAGGGGGAAGAATAATGAAATAAGAGAGCTGTTACTTTTTATGGCAATGTCTGTCCGGGGTTACACAGCAAGACATCACAGAGCCAAGGCACTGCGATCCTTAATTCCCTCCTGCATTAAAAGCCATCAGTACTGCCCCCCTTTCTTTGTCATTCCTAAGGAAAGCGGGAACCTTACTGTCCCCTGGGACCACTCTGTGCTTCAGCCCAGACTGCTCTTACGCAGACTTGTTCATTTAAGCCAAGCAGAGAAAAAGAGAAGACCCCAGCACCATCACTACGTGCTGTGGCCACCCCCCTCACCCCCTCTCCCAGTTTGTTTCCATCCCAGGAACACAAGAGCTCTGCGGGCTGGAGGTGACACCCTGCGCTTGCAGCCCGTGGCCCACGTCGCTGGCCCCGCGGAGAGTCTCGGCTCGCTGCGATGCCCCGTTAACCAGCCCGAGGGAAGCACATTATGTCAGATTTGCCTCCAAGTGCTTACTGACGAATACAGGACCTGACGCATACAAGCAATTAAAAAATATGACTGACCCTTGGTAACTTCATAGAATAATAACCAGTTCCTTCAAAGGAAGATCCCAAAGGGCTTTACAAAAGAAGCAAGTGCCGTTAGCCCTGTGAAGGAGCATGGGGGACGAAACGGCTTCTCAGGGAGGCAGAGAGGTGGAGAGCTGGAGGAAGAGGAATCAGACGCCAGAAGTCCCAGGCTCGGTGACTTTGACCTCTGTCAGGGAGACCTCCCCAGCCCCCTTCCTGGTTCTGTAATGCCAAGGATCCTACACTCTTGCTTTTGCCGGTACCATTTGTATGCAGGACACTGATGCCAATGTCACCGGGCCACCACCGCACACACCCAGCCAGACGGGGCGCAGACAGCAGAATAACGATTCTCCCTTGTTTTCCCCACTTCCCAGCATGTCTGGGGCGGCTTCTCACCAGCAGCCGCCATGCTCTGGGGAGTGTAACCAGCACGGCGGGCAGCTCTCGCTACCTATTTTAAAGACACTTCTTTGAGAATTTTAGACAGCAGCTGCCTGGAAGATTACTGGAGGAAGGAATGAGTTTTTATATCACAAGGGACCAGTCTTGGATTCATTCCCCCTTCTTTCCCCAGTATATACCTTCAACAAAAAGAATGGAAGAAATCCAAATACAAAATATTTTCAGTTCACCTCAGGGGGATGGAAAACCCCAAAACAAAACAAATAATGACACCTGAAAACTGCACAGTTTTGAGCTAAAGCTCCTTATAACTGTGGCTCATCTAAACCCACTTGCAGACAGCTCTGTGGTGAAATAAGCTGCATGTTAATGCCGTCCTTGAAGCAGCACGAACAGAATGCTTAAAATTCAGTAACTGGGAATAAGGGCAAAAGTCTGGAAGATATATTTCTTCATTACCGTATCTGGATATGTGATACTATAAAATAATTCAGTACTTTCAGAGAAAGTGCACAGTGATGCCCTGGATGCCAGTCTGAATCCATGCTGGTTCATCCTGAGTTCTTAGGAGCAGAGACCCTGACTTCAAGAGGCAGCGCCCGACTCCGTGCCTGCGTGTCTCAGCCACAGCATGGGGCCGGTCCTCCGCCTGGCTTGAGGTGGACACTGCTCACGGACTCCCCCCAAAACGCACGGGGTGCTAAAGAGTGAACAGCCCGAAACATCGTGCCCGCGGCTCTGCTGTCTGGACGCGTGAGATGGAGGCCGAGAGACCAAGACTTCAAAGGTCTCTACAAACCAGTTTATAGGACTGGAGTTGACATATAGGTACATTAAAAAAAGAAATATTAGAAAGCACATTTCTTCTTTGAAGAAACATTCCCTACCTGAGAGCTATCACTGATGCCAAGGTTGCTATGGTAAGTAGTTTTCATTTCTTTGATTGAACATAAAATTTCTTGGGTATGGTTATTCCCTGGGTAGAGTGGCTTTCGGGCAGCAATAAATTTATGCTCTGGCCTTTTTATGTAACATTTCTGGAACAAAAGACTTTATGTGACACAACATAAAGCTGACAACAGCAGCTTTTTACTTGTGTGCTTCCCAACACACTTGCAGCAAATGAGCCATTTGCTCGGAGAGGAGGGAGTTTATCCACCTCTGTGCAGCCATCCCCGCTGAGCACGCGGGAGGGCCTGGATACTGCACGATCGGAGGGATTTCTCTGTCTCTCTAACACATTTGCTGCATCAGCAGATAAAAGACAGGAAGCGGAATGTTCCTAGTTCAATTATTTTAAATAAAGGATGGTAAGAGTCAGTGCCCATGTCATGGGTCTCTTGACTCCATATCAGTTCAGCAAGCCAAAATAACCTTCCCCGACGTCTCCTGCAGCTAAGATGATTATAGAAAGATTATCCTTAGTCAAATTTTATGCTACAGCTCAGCAATAGTAATGCAGCAAAGGAGCTTCCTGCCAGGTTCCTGGGCTCTGCAGTCTCTCAATGGGACTTTCCAAGGGACATAAACATAGCCTAAAATTCTTGTGCCACAAGGGAGAATTCCATATACTGCATCCTACTGACAGGATGGGTCTTGCCCTGTGTATTAGGTTCAGCTGGAAGACACTGCAAAGCTGTCTTTGCTACTCTAGAATAAAGAGAGAGCTGCTACTTGAAAAAACAAGCATGAGGACATGCGTTATTTTGGCCTTCCACTTAACATACAAAAGATGTTCAGGTGCAGCTTTCTCACCCGCTGCAGTCTCAGCCTGCTCATCACAACAGCAGTGTCCGTCTGGCGTGGCAAGCTATGCAACGTAACACCGGCATCAGCCATGGTGAAGTCACAATCTCTCTTAGATACAACACTGCTGCTAAGTAGTACTTTTATGTCAATATGTTGTACTTGTGCAAAATATTCGTATGAGGTCAGACAGCTTGTACCATTTTCCCAAAGGGGATGCCATGGATCAGAGAAGTGGACTGACCAGCACCTGGCAGGTGGGAGGGACAATCCAGGCCTTTCAGTTCCTTTTTCCTTTTTTTCATGGCTGATGATTTCACTAAACCTTGAGTTCAGCCAAGTCTCACATACAGTTCTGAATGCAATACAGAGTGTAAGGGATTTATTGTATCATAATAGGTGCAGTGTTAGCACAATTAGATTTTATGTTGGCTGTACATACGTGGAATATAAAAGAACCTGCTTTAAAACTGAATCAATTTCTAGGACATATATTTACTGCAAAATAAAAATAAAGACATTGTTAGAAAGACCACAGCCTTATTCTCAGTTCCTGGATTAACGTTTTGCTCTTTCTGTGAAAGCACAGTATATAGCGTGCTTACATGTTCAGCAGTAGGTGGATATGCTCCAGCATGGAGGTAATATGATTAGGCCAGTAAAAACTTGTAAAAAGTAATAAATGGCTCTGCCTCTTGAAAAAGGTGATTTCCCAGGTTGTCCCTGCACAACTCTGTACCTGAATCTTCAGCAATCTAATAGATATTCCCCTACTTTAAAGGAGCTCCTTGTCAACCAGATGATCATCTCAGCTAAATCCAGGACCTGTCTCCACTGGGAAAATACTGTTCGAATCTGTTCTAATTTTATGGTGTTGCCATTAAAAATGGCAAAGTTCATTATATTAAATATCTCAACAGCTTGTTGTGCTGCTGAAATACCTCTGACAGTCTGGGTCAGAGTAACGTACCTCAAAGTCTGCAGCAGGGCAGGAACCAAGGGCAAGGCGTTGACTTTCACCCAGGCCCCTGAGCAACAAGAAATCTCAGAGATAAATGTAGCCTCTTGAGTCACTGAATCCATTTCCCTGCTATTATAGGAACATTGGTGCAAAATTTCTTTAATTACCCCTCGAGTGCTGCTGCCCCTGCTCAAACCCCCGGGATGCAGGTTCCCGGGGAGCCTTCCCAGGCTGCTGGGAAGGACCCAGCTCCATCCCAGTGCCATTCGCCTTCCTGGTGGTCCAGCCCTTTACCCTGCTTTACTGCTCAACCATGGAGAGCACAAGCACTTGCGTTAACAACTCCAATCTTTGCTAAAATTGAAGCTATGTTTGGCTTTCACCGCCCCAGCCCTTACGCTGCTCATTCCATTAACAACCATTAGAGTCCTGCAACGGCCAACAGGAAACGACTCTGCTCTCTGTCCGGCACCTGAGCTTGGCCCGAGAAAGCACCCGGAGGACAGGACTCAACCTGCAACTTCCAGAGGTAATTTAGACTCGGTGACTAAAGCAGGAACACGAAGCAATTTTTCTTTGTATTGTAGCAGTATCCCATTTGCACGACCAGGTCTTACAGAATGAAAAATGATGATTTATTCTCATTTTAGTAGGAAAATTCCCTCTTCTCATCAGTCTTTTATAACACTGTAGCAGACCTTCTGGAGATAAAGCTGGGCTAACAGCACATGGTAGAAGTCTGTCAGAGGAAAGAAATACATTCCAGTGGCTTTTTGATTAAATTCTTATAGACAGAAATGGAAAATAATACAGTTCCCTGATGCCTCGATATGGCAGTGATGGCTGTACTGGTTATTAGAAGGATATTCATGTCAGAAACATTTCTGCAGGTCTACTCTATGCAACTCATTTTACCTCTCCACTAATTCCCCCAAATGTGAGAGAACCAGCCTAGATTATTCAGGGATCTTTGTTTTAAAAAATGGGATCTTACAGAGTTTCAGTTAGTGAGCTAGCTCATAAATTCAGTGTTTTAGGTGGCAGCCCTTGGCAGAGAACAACCACCCCAGTAAATCACCCTGGGCAAGAGACTGCCATTTTGGTGAATCATGAGAATTACTAATTCTATTATAATGTCTGCATATACGAGAAAGGTAATTCAGTGGGAGTTTTAGTTTCCTCTTTATGGTGTCCTTCAGAAGATTATGATCCTTGCTGCTTCTCCCTGTTGTCCGCCCAATTTCCAGAGTGGCTGTTAAAAGTTTCAATAGCAGCAGTTAATAAAGACAAGCAAAGTATAAACCTTTACAAAACTCATTCCTGTTTTGCTGCTCCCCTGATTTCTGGCATTAGCATCTAACCATCAGGGAAAACTGATATTTTCTAAGCTTAGGGAACATGCAAGCTCCTCCACCTTCCTCGCTGAGCGGGCATTTACCAACGTGACGCAATGCACAGGTCCCAGGGCTGTCCCAACGCTTGTATGTGGTTTAATACCTGTAGCCCATATTCTTCGTGGTCTTGTACAAACATGGACGCTTGCATTTGATGGTAGTTCAGGAAAATCAGATGGTCACCCAGAAAGGGAATGGCTTCTACGTGCCAATGCTTGTGCTTGAGTCAGGATACATCCAGGATGTCAGCCCTTGCTTACACGTGAGCTCTCTGTATTATTTACAGATGAACTCAGTCAGGACTACACTTTATATATTATTAAGGCCTTCTTTGAATTTTAAATCAGAAGATATTTTTAGCCTAATACGTATGATCACAAAACTTACAATTAATTAGAGAACAAGCATTCTTATTAACCAGGAACTGAAATTCTCACAGTCTAGTGGATTAAAAAAAGAAAAAAGTCAAACAACTGCCCACTCTTAAAACAAATTCAAGAGCAGAGCAAACAGCCCTATCTGAACACCGCACATGGAGCTAACTTTTGTGGGAGGTTCTGGTAGTAAATATTTAATTTTGCACTCAATTGTTATTTGGTGAGAGATGTGGCAGTAACTTCTATTTGACCTTAATCGTTCTGAGATACAAATGGATGTGAAAGATCCAAGAAATTTTGCCAACTCACCATTACACATAAAAAACATAAATCTTATCCCAGTTCAAATACATTTACACTCTTAAGGAGATAGCAAATGAATACAGACAGATTTGATGTATTAATCCACCTGAAATAATACACGTTACATAATTCAGTATTAGCACATTTAATGGGAAACTGTATGAGTCCAAAGTGTTGGTAATTTCAGGTCCGTAATTTAAAAGTACCTGATTTAATTCAATGTAAAGGAAGAGATAAAAAGTAAATTTGTTCTTTCCTCTACTAATGAAATAGTACTTCAAGGTGCTATAAAGCAAAAATTTGGCTACGCTCTCACTGCAGGCCGTGTTTGGCGATAGCATACACTGTTCTCGATTCATAAAATCTTGCATGTGTTTAGGCACTAAAGAAGAAGTTGGTGCCAGGTTTTGTCACCAGTATTTGCGAGACAAGTTTATCCATGCGCAAATTAGCAGATGTAAATTGCTGGAGGCAACTACCGATTACAAGTGAACATGTGTTGCCTTTTAAACACTGTAGCTGCTATAACAGACCAATGGTATGATTATAAGTATGTCCAAGGGGCTTTCTGTGAATTATTTTGATTCATTTTCAAACTACTGCTCACATATGTCCTGACTTGCTTCCTATATGGTTCCTCAGCCTTTTTTTCTTCAGAGATGCCAGTTTAAACAGTGGGGCAGGGAGTTATTCTCTGGTATATCTTACTGTGTCTTTCTGTTAACTCCCCTTCGCTCTCATTTACAAGACACTTAACTACCCTTTTACTTCCCCCGATAGCAAACCAGCAGATAAGCAGAATAACCTGGGATTGAGCTACAAAGAGATTAAGGACATGTCTGCGCTGTGCAGTGGAGCATAGTGAAAACAGTTTTAGGGAATATGTGCTTGTGTCTAATAGCTGCCACAAGCAGTTTTGCCCACTGCATGGTACTATGTACATGGTGCATACTATGTGCATGGTACAAGGCACGACTCAGGTCCAAAAAAACCTAGGGCTAATTAGCCCCATTAGCCTCACACAACTATCTTGTTGCTGGTTTTGGAGGTGGCTTGCAGCATCCCTATATGCTCGCTCAGACCAACGTGCAGAATTACTTTCTCGAGGTCACACCAGAAATCAACGGCAGCAGCAGGAAAAGAGCCCAAATGACTTTAATATCAGCCCTGGCTCAAAGTCACCAGGCTCTCTCCTTCTCAAGCACAATAACCCTCTTTCTGCAGTACACAGATGAGGTATTGGAGAAGCTGCACAACTCATAACACATGTAGATAAAAAGCATCACACTTGAAACCAGATCACAAGACTATCACTTCACTAACACACTGTTCTGGTCCAGGACAATGGAGTATCTGGTCCTTTGCCTCTGTCATCATGACGGACCTGCACAAATAAATTACATCTATATTAAACAGTTGAGAATTTGCACAGCCTCAAAGAGTAAATGAAGTTTTCCCTTGACTACAAACTGCCATGTTTGCTCATATATGAGCCCTGAGGGGCAGCCCCTGCTCTGGATGGCACAGCGGTAAATCCTGAATTTCTCTGGTCACCACCGAGTCTCCACTGGAGATCCTCCACACTCGCACTTCTGTGGCCGCCAGCAGACTCTGACCCTTAATACATGAACTAGTGACACTCAATGCCTAGAAGGAGAAATTCTGTTATCTACAGCAACTAAAATAACAGTGTGCAGCTTGTCATACCCAGTCCAATTTGTTCCATAGTTTTTCAAAGACACCAGGGAAATACTCCATTCTCCAGTTCAGCAAACTTCATCCACAGTATATATTGCTTCCTAAAGAGTTGCTACAATGGTAGAGAAAAAGAAAAAAAGAATAGAGGCTTAAAAGAAAACTACACACTTTCCACTATGACTCCCACCAACTTCTGATACTGAATTTAAATCTAAAGCCATTTTATCTTTGAGACAATTGCTAGTCTCTTCTGTTTTCTTAAACTACTTGCTTTGGTACAATTGTGCACTGATTTATACTTGCTTTTGACTTCACTTGTTTAGGTGTAAGTGATGGGAAAAATGGCTCTAAATTTCATTGCTTTAAACATTTCTTGAATCCATAGATAACACAGGCAGACTGACTTTGTAAGTTATTGTCATCTTTGTTTCCCCCAAATCACAGTAGTTGAATCCATTATGTTTTTTTCCATGCGCAAACAAAATTCATATCCTTTCAGCTTAAATTATTTTTAGATGGTGAGATGCAGAAATACAATGACAAAGCACAGTGGGTTTCTCTCAATACATTTGGAGCAAAACCAAGATGGAGCTGTTTTCAGCACGCAGCAGACTCTCAGAAAATTGCACTCCCAGTACACGGCAGATGTAATAAATTTCCATGCCTCTAGCCAGAACATCCAAGCACTGGTTTCTCTGCCCCAAACCAGAGAGAAAGAGGGATTTCAGATAAAAGGTTCTTTCTGGGGCTATTTTTCTTCAATTCATTGCTGCTTGAAGGACAAAGAATTCCTCCTGATTTTGTTAAAACTCTTTGTGGAAAGTTTGTTTGGCAGCTGCTGGTACGGGGTGGAAGCTGGTGTAACTATCCTATTCCCCACAAACACCCTCAGGGCTCTCGTGGGCAGCACCGAGACTTTCTGCAGACCCCATGGAGATAACAGAGGGCTTTGCAGTGAGATTACAACAGCAAGAAAGAACTGGATGAGCAGTCAGGAAGAAATGAGTAAAGGAGCCATCGAATTTTTCTTTTGGGTATTTTGTTTCATAAATCTTCAGACAAGCCAACTACTTTTCCATTTCGGAAATCAAATCTCGATTCTCCTTGCCAATAACAACACGGAAGATGCTGTATCTGTCTGCCCACACAGCCTATTACACAGCCCGCAGTTGTGCCATCTCTTCTTGATACTGATACTGAAGGAGGAAAAATTAGAGCACAGAAGAAATGCCTTTTTGATGCGCGAGCCCCAGAAGGACCCAGACCACACTAATTTAAGCTCTCTCGGTGCTAACAAGGAACAGCTATTACCGTGTGTACTTACAAACTAGAAGAAAGCATTCCTTCCGTGGGAAGAACTCAACAGCTGCTTCCCTGGAGGGTCTTAACTTTATAAAATCATGGTAAGGAAAAGGAGAAATCAATAAATACACTTGTTAGAGGAGGAAGTCAGAAGCCGTGGCCCTGCTGAGGCCAGTCCTGCCCCAGGGAGCTTAAAGATGGGCGCAAGGTGATGCCTATGGACTCAAGACGGCAGAAATGCGGTGAGGTTCGTAGGGAGCCAGAGTGTGACTGGGCCTGACCTTTCCCGGAGACCTCTCACGTACAGGATCCTCACTACATGGGCTGGGGCAGCTTCTCATGCCAGTTTTTGTAACTCATCTGTGAAGTCATCTTGAAAAAAATGAATAAAATTTGAAATCTCCCTGTTGTGACTGCACATATAGGTTTTGAGTACTCACACTGTCCTTGACTGTAAATCCAGGGACCAGGTCTTTACCCTGCATCAGGCACATTCTACTTGCAACAGCCTTTCCTTTATTAATAAAAAACTGCCTGCACTGTTTCTTATACTGCTGATCCTAGGGTATTTCAAAACCACTTGCTTTGTTCATTGTTATTTTCACTGCATGGAAACATGAAAAAACCCCAAACAACCAAGAAACAAAGCTTTCTACACTGTCACAGCCCAGTGCTGGACCACAAACAGCCATCCTGCCTGCCTGGGACGGACTGCTCAAGCAATCCCCATTAGCAGGTAGCAAACGGCCTCTGAAAGTGCCACCTGGCACGACTGCTCATTGCTTCCTAATCCTCCTGGAATAGCATTTTCCAGACAACTCCTATCATACACTGAGCATTCTCCATATGTTCACAAAATGAAGTCAAATACAAATTTGGTTTGACATCTCCTGCAAGAATCCTTTATTGTCAAAATTTGGCAGAGGAAAGAGACAGGAGTTGTTTCTGACCTAATGGTTTCCCTCCCCCTTCAGGTAAATTCTTATGTTGGGAGACATTTGCATCTCAGAGCTTATTTTTCTTATAAACTGAACTAACTCCATGCAAAAAATCCAGCAAAGTGTTAAAAGCAAAGGATAAAATGTATTCAGCCAATTTTCTCCTTTGTCCAAGCTCTGCTGAAGGCAGACAAGTTCACAGCGACTCTTGCCTCTGCACCTCTCCACGGTCCTTCCTGATTTGTGGCATAAAGTACATCCAAGCCAGAGCTGATTTCACTTGCTCTGCTGTGGCAAAACTGCAGGAGCTATTGCAGCAGCTGGGGTTGCAGAGCTCTAACCGTAACTGCCATTAAACATCCATATTTCTGGTATTTCCATGCATTGAAGTTATTTCGTGGTGGGCACATCTGCTGCATTTATGGCCTCATTCTACCACTGTGGAGAAGACATTACCTCATATTCCTGAACAAGAACTACTAAGGGAAGGAGCGAAAGCCTCCTGGTTCGTGCCAAGAGCTGCGAGGGTCTCTCAGCGCTAGTAACGGCAAAATGCGTGGCCTCAAAAAGAGAGGGGCCTTGCACAGAAGTGAACGGCGCCTGGAAAACCTGACCTCTAATGGGCTTACAGCGGTTGCGAAGGGAACTCCACTCTGAAATTTTTGCTATGGAGTCCAGCCCAGTAGCAAAGGGTAAAATGAGATAAATTTACAAGTCTTCAGTTACCACAATTGATGATAAAGTTTGCCTAGACAGCGAGTTGGCATGTAGACATCTGCTGATGGATACCTTTAATTCCATATGCAAGGCGCTGATATTCTTGAGGCTGCAAGTCCCTCACTTTCATACGGAAGAGTCGTATCACAAGCAGAAGGAACAAACAGGATCCTGTGATTAACACACCAGTCATTTCACGAGGAAAGTACAATTCCTGCTACAGCCTCATGACATGAGTTTTTCCCCCCTGCCTCACTTTCCTACCTACAACCTGGCGACTGGAATTGCCCCTGTGTCCTGCTGTCAGTGCGGACTGCAAGGTCCTTAAGGCAGGAACTATTTTTTAGTTGGTGCTTTTATTCTGCTGTGCTCTCGGACGTCTCAGTCTCCATGGGGTCTGTGGCCTCAGCTGCACTGCAAGTGATAATACAGCTCTTCCAAGGATGACCTTGCCTCCTGTTCCTCAATTTCTCACTTATGTCAGCAGCCTCTTTTACAGTAACTTTGTGTGGGGTGTTGAGGTCCTTGGATGAAGTGTTGTAGGAATTCTTTAATTACTTCTAAGCCCAGCTATTTGCAATTCAGAAGCTCATGTTACAACATTAAAAGGCTTTGACAAACTAACGTGGAATTTCTGGAGTAGGCTCCTGCAACACAGTTTCTCCTTTTTATCTTCTATTTCAAGGAAAAGTGACAGCAAAAGTTAAATGCTGTTTTTATTTAGTGCTGTTTGATTGAAAGATTAAGGGTTGAATTTCTAATTTGAAGAGCAATTCTCAACAGAGATGCAATATTTGTATCTATTAAGGACAAGGTGCCCCTGAAATTGCAATCTGCTGCTCTTCAGAAGTTTTAAATTTCAGGAAATTATAGCTTTCTACCTTCTCTACAAAAAATATATGTAGTTTCATGATAACAAAAGTGCCTCAAGCAGAATATACACATAGTTCAAATAAAAAAGGTAACCCAGTTAATCTTCAAACAAGGCGTCTCTTCCAGCTGCTAGTAGCCTCACAATAAACAGCTGTCAATCTGATTTCATGGCCACCTCCCTTTGTAGCATGCAGATCCTCTTACAGGCAGCTGTATTTCCCGTTCTCAAGCCAAATCTTTTCCAGTTCCAGATCATCCCAGTTTTGCTATGCAGCAAACGGAACGTGGGGATAACTACAAGGCACACATTTGGAAATGGACAGTATTAAATCCCCCAGACATCATCTACATGAGGAAACATCATCTCATCATCCTGTAACATCCTCCTGCCAAAGGACATCCTTTCCTCCTCTGTCAGGGGTCCAGAACAAACAGACTCTCCTCCTGATCTCTGCACAAGCCAAATATGTCTACATGGCCCTAGGAAGCCTCATGTAGTGGTAACAGAGACGCAGAGAACAAAAAATTTTACGTCAGGCTACAAGGGGTGAATAGCCAGATGCACACGAGCCTGCTTTAACCTAACCACTCCGCATAAAAACGTGTGGGCATGGATTTCAGCATGGGCTGGTGTCCCATCACCACCCCAGCTCCTACACAAACTCAGAAAAGTAGCAGTAAAGTTTGAGTTGCCATAGACTCTGTTTTTCACCCAAAGTAGCTCAGCAATGCCTACAAGAGCTGTGTTCCTTACTCCAGTCGCCACACAGCCATAGCCCCAGAGACCCCGTTTGCAGGAACTGGTGCAGAGCAGAGAAAGCTGTGGCTGAGTCGCAGAAGGGTGGCAGCGAGAGTGCAGGGATGGAGGCAACCCCGGCCCCCTCCCGAAAGGCAGGTTTATCCTAAAGGCTGCAAACACAGCTCAACGCGATTGATCCTCACCCTGACATACCCTGAGACATGAAGCTGTCAAACTTGTCACCCATCACCCAAACAAAACGCTAGTGATCTCCAGGCAGACCTCCCCTCCCCCAGCAGATTCATTCCGATCATTATGAAATAGCTGTACCCAGTCTGATGGCTGCAATTAACTCATGGAACTGTCAGAGGTTTCAGAAACGTCACAGTCAGACTAGAGAGAAGAGGAAATGCCAGACAACGACAAAACCCCAGAGATTTTAAATGGGGAAAAAATGTTTCAGCCTTATTCTCAATGAGATTATTTCTGTCTAGAAAGCATTACGGCTATTTATATTAAATACTGTGTTAAGCTCTGTATAAAGCAACTCTCCCAGGCCATAGCAGCTTGCAACCTAAATTGGGAAGAGGTGGTGTTGTCACCCTCATTTTACGGATGCAAAATACAGGCATGGAGAGAAGACGTGACTTCTATAAAACAAGCATGACAAACACATGAACTGAATTTTGATATCAGATGGCATATGGGAATGTTTGAACTGAAAGCCTTCCCTTTCCTGTCAGTGAATTTCCCAACTGCATACATCTAAATTCCTGTGGCTTTTGCTGCATTCACAGATTCGAGTTCCTTCTGTTTCTACCAAATTATGTAGGCTGCCCACTTAGAAGCAAAAACTACCGAGGCTGTTAGAGTTATTTCTCTCTCTTTCCATTTCCTTAAAGGGAACTGACTCCAGGCATCAAATAGAAAGGCAGTTCTTGTGGGAACTTTCAAAGTTGCTTTTATGTCCGCCCATCTTTGTGCTGAAGTCAGAGGCTGAATTACTGCTGGCCCGGGAGGCTGGGCAGAGCGCGAATCCAGGGAGCACGTGGGCAGGCACTTTCCCTGCACAGAGCAGGCAGGATGCTCCTGGCCCTCAACTGAAAGACTGACCCAAAACTCTGCATGCTCCACCGACGGGAGCTGGGTTGGGGTGTTCAGGTGTGCCTGTCAGGCAGACACTGGCATGGTTGAATACGGCACCTCTGATAGCACATCTTGGGAATCTTACGCATCTACAGGAACTGCTTGCACCCTAGAAGCAGCAGATAAAAAAGAGCAGTATTTCAGTAGGAAAACAGGTTAGATGAATCCTACATCTTTTTCTTTCTTACTACAAGGAAGTAGCAGCTCCATCCTTGTACGGACATGTCAGTACTGCATCACGTGGTTGGAGAGTCTGGCCTGCATTTGGGGAACTCCATTATGCATCTGCAGGCATCACAGGTCCGCTGGCACAAGAAGTTTATAGTGCGTGCTCTTGATGCTAACTAAAATTATAACAACGTCTGGCATCCTGCCTCTAAGCATAACCTAAAACGAAGCTTCCTAAACTGATGCTTCAGAGGGCAGCAAAAGAATAAATAAACCCCTTAGTAATATGTCTAGCCAACCATACAATGCTTTACATGAAGAAAAACATCTTTCCTGAGCCCAATAGGAAATCATTTTGTGCCCTGAAGCATGA
This sequence comes from Rhinoptilus africanus, assembly GCA_013400135.1. NCBI lineage: Eukaryota > Metazoa > Chordata > Aves > Charadriiformes > Glareolidae > Rhinoptilus > Rhinoptilus africanus. The sequence continues at coordinate 87,950 of VXBO01011965.1, forward strand.
GATTTGTTTATCCTTAACTTAACATGCATAATGCTAGTTTTGTCTTTTTGCAATGAAATTATCCATTCCCTTTATAAATCTGGCTCTTCAGGTTCCCCTGAAGAAGCTTATGGCATAACTTAGAGAAATAAACCAATGGAATTAACCGTGAGGGAAATTACTGTTATTTCTCCTAAAATATCTCAACACTGCTACAGATTGGACAAAAGTTCACACACACACATCCAGACAAACACTTTGCTGAGGAGTATTTTGGTGTTAATGCTAGCATACTAGAGTGTTGGCTAAATAAAAGGATGTATTTTATATTTAATTCCCCTTGAAATGCAGCATTGAAAGTGCAAATAAGAAAGAAAACTGAAGACGCTGGTCTGCAGTTAACACTGGAGATTCTGGATTGTTTTCAACACAGCGCTAATTTTGGAGGCTGACATTAGGAATCCCACGGACGCTTCAGGCAGACACCAGTCCTTAGTGCACGGGGGTCCCACCCTGAGGACCACCATATCGCGAGTCAGATACTCAAAGTACAATTCCCTTGCATGTTTTGAAGACCTACAGTTTTACAGAGGAGACATAGCTTCTATGGAATAGTGAAGGGCTTCCACTGCAAGATTCTTCTAGCAGGTCTTTTCCAGAAATGCGGATTTACACCAAAGATTAATTTGTTCTAGTGTTCTAGCAGCTGTATGGTGTTTTGGCTGCCCCTGAGTTGCCCCCACACAGATTTAATCAAATCTCAGATGCCTTTTTTCTCTCATGGGAAGCAAAAGGGTAGAAAAATCTGCTTGCAAAGGTTAAAGATATTCTTTTTGAAGGCCCTCCAGTGAGAACAGAAAACATTATTCCAGAGAGAATAAACAAAGCTAATCCATATCTGATATACTCGTAAATATTGACGAGAACAATATTTGCTGAAGGGCATAATAAATACCTTTCATACTGACATCCAAACAACAATGCAGGAGAGTAAATAGCATGGTCATAATAGCATGGCTAGTTGTTTTCCTTTGTTGTACCTGTTCCTGTGCTGGGGTTGTGTATCTCCATTACACCCCTCCATTAAGTCTTGCAAGAACTTGCTGCAGTTCCCAATGGCATTATTTCCATTACAAATAGTCATTGCACCATAGCAAGACACAGAAGAAAAAGAAAAAAAAATCAACTGAGGCAATGTGGAGATAGTGGGGATTTATAAGGGCCACTGCTGCTCCCTAGGTGCCTCTTGACAGTCAATAAGAAAAATAAGCCCTCCCAGACAATAAGTATGAGAAGCTAAATTAAGTTCTTCTATGAGTAGCCTCTGAGGTGTAGGATCCTGTCATAGAAATCATAGAATCTTCATGGCTGGGAAGGACTTTGAGATCATCGAGTCCAACCACACGTACACAAAACCCCCCTACAATCTCTGCCACTAGAGCATGCCCTGAAGTGCCAAATCTACACGTTTCTTAAATACCTCTAGGGATGGTGACTCAACCACCTCCCTGGGCAGGCTGTTCCAGTGCCTGACCACTCTTTCAGTAAAGTCATTCTTCCTAATATCTAATCTAAACCTCCCCTGCTGCAACTTCAGACCATTTCCTCTGGTCCTGGCATTATTCACTTGGGAGAAGAGGCCAACACCCACCTCTCTACACCCTCCTTTCCAGGGAGTTGCAGAGGGCAACGAGGTCTCCCCTCAGCCTCCTCTTCTCCAGACTAAACATGCCCACTTCCCTCAGCCTCTCCTCATAGGACGTGGTCTCCAGACCCCTCACCATCTCGGTACCTCTCCTCTGGATACACTCCAGCACTTCCATGTCCCTCTGGTACAGAGGGACCAGAACTGAACACAGCACTCCAGATGAGGCCTCATGGGGGCTGAGTACAGAGATATGATCACTTCCCTACTCCTGCTGGCCACGCTATTCCTGATACAAGCCAGAAAGCTGTTGGCTTTCTTGGCCACCTGGGCACACTGCTGGCTCATGTTAAGCTACCTGTCCACCAGCTCCCCCAGGGCCTTTTCTGCTGGGTAGCTTTCGAGCCACTCTGCCCCAAGCTTGTGGTGTTGCTTGGGGTTGTTGTCACCAAAATGCAGGACCCGGCACTTGGCCTTATTAAACCTCAGCTGGCCTTGGCCCATTGATCCAGCCTGTCCAGGTCCCCTGTAGAGCCTTCCTACCCTCAAGCAGCTCAACACTCCCACCTAGTTTGGTGTTGTCTGCAAACTTAATGATCTGGATGGATGGGATTGAGTGCACCCTCAGCGATAAAGATATTAAACAAAACTGGCCCCAAAACTGAGCCCTGAGGGACACCACTGGTGACCAGATGCCAAGAAGATTTCACCCCAATAATCACAGCTCTCTGGGAACCACCATCCAGCCAGTTTTTTACCCAGTGAAGTACCTGTCTTCATCTTTACCCCTCTCTTCATTAACTGTAACGGGAGTCCGGGTACATTAACCAGCGTGAGCAGGGGCCTCACATCACCTACTTCAGTTATTTGACTGGGATTCAATTCAGAGCATGCAAAGTTGGGAGTCTGGGTCCTGTACAGACTGGGGCCTCCAGGCCACTTCAGACAGTGATTGAGGACACCTGAACTGGAGTATCTTCATGCCTGTTGGAAGCCAACCCCAGTGCTTATAGTTTTTTTTTTTTTTTAAATATCAATTGGTTTTCATCTGGGTTGGCTCCTGGACTGAATTGCCCACACCAAGCATCAAGGTGCCAGCTCTGGCACAAGGGAGGCAACAACTCAGTAGCAGCTTGTGTTTAGATCGCCCTAAAGCAGTTATGACACTGCAGCCACAGGTACTGGCCCAGATAATATCAACATCCTCCTGGATTTTTACTGCCATGATCATTTTGATCGCTGTATCCTTAAACTAGTCTCCACCAGTCACCCTGCTGTATCTCACTTCTTGCCAGTACTCAAGAAAAGGAATTTCAGAGAAAGACAACTAATATCAAAATTTCATTATTGTTATAGGATAAATTCTATAGTAAAGGCTTTAGGTAGGATAAAAAACCTATATGGAGAGAGAATGTCTCCACTGCAGAGCATGTGTGCTAGGAAAGCCAAAAAAAGGACGGGAGAAGAACACCTTATCCTTTGTTCAACAAAAACCAAATTAATGGCTTACCTTCCTTTCCATGCGAGCTTTTACAAAAAAAAAAACAAAAACAACCAACCAAAACCAAACCAAACAACCCTGGCATACGAGTGTTTTTGTTAGAAGTGTCTGTATGTTTATCCTGATAGGAACCAGCAAGATCACAGCTACGCTATCGTAGCACCCAACCCAAATCACAGCTCGGCTAGTCAGTCAGCTCAAAGGAGGAAGCAAAGGAAATTTTCAAAGAATCAGTCATCTAATTAATTCAAGGTTGTAGCATTATGTAAATAGATACCAGAAAAGGAGGAAGCCCTAAATGTGTTAACATTCACTCATGCAAATATTGACATTGAATCCAACAGGATTACTCCCCTGAGACATGTTAAGTGCACACCTAAGTCTCTGTGGAATTTGGGCTTAGTTTTGTTGAATAAATAGCTTTCAGAGAATTATTCATTTTGTTATATATTGCATCATCTGTAGGAATACTGATACAGTAATTTGAATATTACAGAAATACCAATTTGATAAAATATTCAGCTGGTCTCCTAATGCAGGTGAGGGATAAGACAGATACTCATAAAATTAATCCAGGAAATACAACAAACTTAGTCACATTATAACAAACATTATTCATTCCCTTAGAGTAATCAGGCTTATTAAAAACAAAGGCTAGTTAATATTTTATACTTGCAAGCATCTTTTCCCACTAATGCCCTACAGCGTTTTGCAAGCTCCATGCTGACAATACCTTAAACACAGTCCCTCCTCCTGCGAGCCCAGTTGCGGAGCTCTCAGCTGAGTCCCCAGCTGCCACGGCACACATAGGGAGCAGCCCCTTTGCAAGGCACAAAATGAACCCATGAAATTTCACCTAAATTCTCACTCCTTTTGCTCACATCCCTGTTAACTCAATAATTACAGCCTGGTCAAAAAAAACCCCGTTCCCACTGAAATGAATGGCAACCAGGAAGCCTGAACGTGCTGTTATCTGTATTAGGGTGCACGTATCTCCTCCGCTAGGAAACTGTGCTTCAGAGCAATGGCTTAGACACCGCTACGGGAGATAAAATTTGGAGAAGAGCTGGAGACACACATTCAAGGTTTCCATCTTTCGGGCTGCAAAGCCTGGAGTGTCAATGGCAGGGGCTGGCGAGCGGGAAGAGGTGGAGGAAAGCAGCTCCGCAGAGACAGCATTTCCCAGCGGAGGAACCCACCCGTGTGCCAGGGACCACCACCACAACTTCCAGCATCTCGCTGGCTCAAGCCTGGCTCTGAATCCAGCTCCTGGAGAAAGCCCGTGTCCAGATGGCGAGGGACGGGGCTCGGGGGGCGACCAGCAAGGCGACAGGAGGTTTTGGAGATGAAGTGCCGCTAGAGGACAGTGGAAGCTAAGGAACGCCGGGATGCGCCCCTGCTGCTCGCCAACAGCCCGGGGGGCTGGAGACGTTTCCTGCAGGAATTCCACTCCGTAAATAACTGCCCACGCACGTTTCCGCGCATCGTGACTCCTGCGTGCACAGGCAGAATCCGAGCGGAGAGGATCCGGGGCCGGGGGGGGGAGTGCTAAGCGTCGCCAAGGTGCGGGAATGCTAAAGGGGTTGGAGATTCACCGAAATTCATGGCCAAGGACCTGTCCCCCCCCAGCCTACAGCAGGCAGGAGCGGCAGCCACCGCAGTTAAAGAGTCTGATGGCCGTTAACACGCTGAAATGTAATTGTTGTGACTCAGAAAAAAAAAAATCGGCTGGCAAAAGGGGTGACAGCTGTTTCTGATGCCATTTACATCTAATTTGTAGCGTTTACCCAGTATCTTAGGTGCGTTACCTAAGACAGCTAAGAATATGCTTGCACTTCAGCAACTAATCAGTAAAAGTAGGTTCAATTTTATGTGAGTGACTAACTCTACCATTTCTTGCTAGGCAGCAGGGATACCGACAGAAGAAAGAGAAAAAAAAAAAAAAAGAAAATGGAAATCCCTGTTCTGGATTGCAGACCATTCCGCACAAACTCACACTGGATGTATCTGTGTGCAGACCTTGCAAAGGCTCCGTAAATGACTACAGAATCACAGAAGACGTAAAAGATGTCACAGATCTAAATACAAGCAGGTCAATTAATCACGATAATGAAGAAAGCGCTTATCTAGGAAAACACTTAAGATATTTTACCAGTCAGCATATGAGCATGTTTAACCTTAGGTTCATCATACACACATCTTTAAGCGACATTCCTTGAGTGGCAACATGATACATCTCCTCTCCTTCAGGGTGGTTACAACTTGAGACATCTTATAGTTTTAGCCCATGTTTTGTGCCATTTCTAACATCATTTCTAATTCTGCTCAGGTTTCTCCCATTTATTTAGGACTAGCTTACTGCTTGCAAGGCAGAATAGGTGTAAAAATACATCACGCCCGCCGCAGCACCTTTTGCATCTAAGTGTCCTGGATCGCTTTCCAACCATGAGAAGAGTCCCAGCATCGCTCTGAAATGTCTGCGTTTAGTTTTACAGCTGCAGTTGCCTGCTGCCCAGGGTGGGAATGATCTTCCCAGCTCAGCAGCATTGCAGTGAGCAGCCTGCAGCGCTGTGAGGAGACTGTGGCAGAGCTGGAGAGGGAGCAGAGTCCTGCCTTTTGATGCTCCACTCCACTCCCTGGTGGAGCTAAATGCCACAATATCCATGTGGATAGTTCTTAAGAACATTTCCCCAGAGCTATTAATACATTACCGGCAGGTTATGGATGAACATTCCTGCTCTCCCCCTACTGTTGTCAGACATAGAACAAAATTAAAAACCCTATCATGCTATTTGTGCATTTCAGTTAAGTACAATGGAACAGATTCCCAGTGGCTAGACTGGTATTTGCTGGTGTAGTCCTTTATGACCAGAAGCAGGGCAGATCCCAGTTTGCTATTGTGACGCTATTGTACGCTGCTGGGTACAGACCTTAGTCTAGAAATGCAGTTTTGCCTTGGAAAGAAATTGGCAGCTTTTTACACCTTCTCCCAACCTTGCTAACCCTCATGTGAAATAATACTAAAGATCTGAAGCGACAGAAGACTATGCCAATTTCTGTGGTTTTGGCAAAACAGCTTACTGTTGGCTTTTACACACGCAGTAGTTTGATGTTTACTAGCAGACTGGCAGTCCAGGAGTATCATTTTTAGCATTCTCTAATTACAATGCTGCTGCTAATGAGCTAATGCCCATGGGGGAGCGGGGGAGAGTCTGTGCCCTGGGATCGGCTCCCTCTCTGTGTGGAGTCGAAGCATTAAAAGATGTACAGAGAAATATGGTCTCTCTTGATGACTGCAGATTAAAACATGGACTCTACTAAAATTCTCATCCTGCAGTTCTTAGTTTTGTTAATGGTGAAGATCGGACTAAGTGTATGAATGCAAAGTAAACCAAAGGGAGGGCAAATGGACTTTTTTGTTGTTTTTTAAAAAAATGCCTACAGAGCAGGAGGAGAGTCACGCTCTCTTGAAAAACGTACCTGGCCAGATGCATGGTGTACAAAAGAAACAGCAATCAGATCGGTTTCCATACTGAATATAGGATACAAGGGATGAATCAAGAGAAGTAATCCAGCCCTCTGGAGTCAGACCAGGCATTGCCATTGTTTGTAACCTCTTCCCTACAACAGCACAGAAAGAACAAGGTACCTGTTTAGTTCTGCTGGAGCATCACCTCAGAAATACCCTTGGAAAGTCCATCATGAGGAAGAGGATTTGTATATTTTCTCTGCAGAAAGGACGGGATTTTGAGTACTCTTTGAGGACCTACACCCACTGCAGGGTCATAAAAATATCAGTTCTTTATGCTGATAAAAAACCCATTCTACTTAAAGCAATGGAAGAAGGAGAATACACAACGTTTGGTGCCTCAGAGTGGGTATGTTGATCTGAGAAATCTAAACTTAAGGGAAACATTTGAATTCTGACACTGTAGTCATGAAACGTATGTTCAAGGGATTATTTCAAGTGCCTCCCCAAATTAAGGAATGCCTCTGTCTCTCTGTTAAGGCCTCTCTTCTCAGTTCACTCCTGAAGCAGGGGTTGCCTGTGAAATAATCAGTGGTAGTGACTTTGTGACAAAGGGAGAATAAAGCTCTGGAAAAAAAAAAAAGATAAGAATGGAAGGAGAAAGAAATGCAATCTAAGTTCATTTTAACTCCAATATATTATTATTAGTTAAAATTCCCAAGGTAACCTCTATTTCCACCTCTATGTAATAGTTTTCAATTTCAGTAGGTCTAGCAAGGACCGTGAAACCTCAAATGAGGACCAAGAAGCCTGGCTGTATGTATCACGTTGTAGCAGACCCTTAATACTTCAATTTCTGTGACCTTTCCGGCATGTGTATATATGGGTATTATCCACCATGGAGAACTGAATAATGGTCCTCCCCCACACCACATTTTTTTTCCTTGCAAAATCATTTCTCAGCAAATCCAGATGGTGCAAAGGAGCCTGATGAGAAGAACGACCTGGTTTTGAGTGCAGATGTCAGAGGACATATCCTGCATGTCTGTGAAACTGCAAATGAAGCAGATGTTTGCCATTATTGCCCACTACTGAAGTACCAGCGTTTCTTCCTCACTAACCACATGCATCACCTTCTCCTCTTCTAATGGGTACTCAGGCGTGTAATAAGTTGAATTTCATCTTGCTGATGAATCTTATTTTAGTTGTTTGGCATGACAGGGCATTTCTTTGTTAAAAAGTGAATGGAGACATCTGGCTTTGGCAGGGTGACTAAAATGAGCTGCGTTTGGCCAGTGTCTCTCCTGTTTCACCTTAATTTGCTGACACTAGATCCAGCAATGCTTGCAGACTCAAGAACAGGAAAGCAGACTGCAGAAGTCGCCTTTTACACCTGCCCTATTTTGCCTTAGACAGCTTTATCTCCCGTGGTGTAAAATGCCTCCGATATTCCTTATGTCACTTGAATGGCGTCAATGCTGTATCACCCGCTAAGCAAAGGCACTAAACCTGTAAGCACAGGGAAGATATTCCCATTACTTCTGCTGGCTCCACTGATGACAGCATTACTGTTAGCCAAACAAGCACTGAGTTCACCTCTTTCTTGACCACTTGTCCCAGCTCTGCACTTATGCGGAGAGGCGTGAGACCATTCTGACATGGTTTGCAGGCCTGGTGTAAGTTACTGCACAAGCTAAACGATTGAGAACCAGACCTGTAATCTAGGGTCACTGGTGGCAAACTGCTGCTGTTTCATCCTCCTTGTAATAGCTTTCTTCCTTCACAATGAGTTATTGCACTCCTATTTTTGGCTGTGCTTCATTTGGGAAGTTGGCACAGAAATATTGTTTGGCAGACACAGACCTGCCCTGGCAATCTACTGTTTTGGGGGTTGTTTGCTTTTAACTAATTCATTATATTGCTGTACTGCAATGTATATCACTTGTTTTCCCCTCCAGCACAGAGTGCTTATGAGACAAGTACTCTCAGGAAAATTCCCCACGACAAAAACTTAACCCTCAGCCTCCTCGGAAGGGTTGGCAGTCCTTATTACCAAGCACTAGGAAACAAAGGCAGCTCAAGTACATTAACGCATACAATTATTAATAATAATATTTTGCCTTGCTATTAGTGAAAACTTGCATCAATATCAGTGCCTTCACCTGGATTCATCCCTGAAGTAACAGGAGCTCATTACAGAGAGATTTGTCAGATTAAGCCTGGGTTTTGCTGGCTTCTCTCTCTCTTAATTCGCTAATGCGACTGTTCTCCATGACCCTAATATATGACAGTCATTTTAACGCTGGTAACTACCCTTCCAACTGGAGAAGGTAATGAATGCCAAAGACATTTAAAGATATCAGGAGTCAGCCCTGATTCTGGAGGCAGGAAGCAGTTCATGTTCCTTAAGAGCCAATTCCAGCAATTTCCTTGTGGTGTGCCGTTCATCAGAGAGATTTGGTGGAGTGCCCTCGGCATCGCTCTTTTCCATAACAGGTTACTGCAGATACTACTTACTGATCTCCAAACAACCCTGAAGCTTCTGTCAGTTCAGCTGCAGGTTGAGGGCAAAATACTCTTCAAAAATACTGGAAAAGCTTTAGAATTTCATCTCTGTCGTAGAGACTGCTGTAAGTACACTATTGTGTTCACAAGTGTAGTCTAACTGCGAGGAATTTATTACAGCAAGTGGCTGGTGATTTAGAAAGACATGGTAATACTCTACCTAAAATAACATAGGCCAAAGTCCACCCTCCCCACAGTAGGGTACTTGTCTTACAGAAGAGTTCCTCTACAGAACGGGAAAGCAATGGCAAGCAGCAGTTGAGGTGCTGTCCTGTAGCCCGGTGCAGGGTCTGGTGGCACAGGGTGAGCTCCATCCTCCTGCGCTTTCAGGGGAAGCTGCTCTTGAACACCCCGGAGAATCACCGCTGTGGTGGGAGCCGGACACTGCAGTTCCTGACCCTACCAGACACCAAATTTCCAGGCCGCCTATCTAATCAACAGATGAAAATTGTTCCCTGAAGCAAACTGGCTGCCCGTGCGAGACAGGGGCAGTGGGCTCACACCATCCCTGCTCCCTGCTGCAAACCAGCCAAACCAACGGCAGAGAAACCGCACAACAGGACACCACAGAGATCTCTGATTTATCACCTTTCTGCCCATCTTAATAAGTAATTCACTAAAGAACTGTCTAGACCAGAAGTCATAAGTTTATAAAAGAGAAAAAACCCCACCCTTTTTCTCTTGCGTTGCTCCCACTGCAGCGTGGCCCCGGGTCTCTGGGAAGCTTTGTGGGTTCTGCTGCAGCTCGGACCAGTGCTGCTGGGAAGTTAACTTTCAGAAGGAAAGAGCTGACACATCATCCCAGCTTTTGATGCCTACATTACAGTCTAAACCCAGGCAGTGTGATCATCGTTAACTTTGTTGTCATTTTGCATATCAAATTCTCCTGCAAGTCACCCAGAGGAGCACAGATCAGCAGAGAAAGATGAAGAACAGAAACGCAGTTCATAACTTCCCCAAATCTTACACTTTGCCTCAGTTTTAAAAACATGCCTTGTGACACTTGCTAATAAAGCGCTGCACAGGAAAGCATAGCTTTCATCTTTGTATTGGATTCTGGAATTGTAGGAGTTTTGAGTAAATCTGTTTAGAAGGCTGAGAAAAGCCTCCTGCTAACCATCTGGGCTTATGCTGCTGCCTTGTCATTTGTTGACATCAGCAGTCCTTGAAATGTTCCCAACAAAGCATATTTTTTTTTATTTTTCACACCTGGGTAATTAAAACAGGTATGCATTGAACGCCGGGACCCATTTTTAAAAGACATCATTTTCTCAGCCCATAAATGTAATTTGCTATCAAATTAAGTATTTCCACACCCCATTTCTCCTGCACTTTAGCATTTTAATTTGAAATATAGTTGATAGAAATTACTGTTTTCAAGCAGCAGCCAGGTTTGGATGCAATTCTGAACTAAGTACTTGCCTTTTTCTTATGCACCTCAGTAGTTTATTGCCTCGGTGTGCAGCAAAGACAGTGAGAAATGGAAGGAAAAGCAATAAGAAGGGGAAAGGTACCTCATAAAATGGAGAGAGAGGTCAGGAAGATATGATTTGTTTTACAAGAGTTACCACTATAAGCCTTCTTAGTAGAAATTCCTATTGTATGAAACCTGATTTTCAGTGCAGCATTTTGGAAATAAGCTTGGCCAATTCAGAAGAAATAAGACATGATACCTACAGCAAAATCATCACCTTAAAAAAATATCCTAATGTAGAATTTTGCAAGGCTTGGATACCTTGGCTTCATTCACAGCTTCCAGGTGAGACCCAAACAGACAATATACCAGTATCACACAAGAAATAATTTTCAGACAGTGTCCCAAGCAACATACGCAGTCTAGTTTATCTTATTCAGATAAATTGTCCTGGAGACCAAAGTAAATGATTTAGGTGAAAAGGGCTACCAAGACTGGGATTTAAGAACTGATTTTCCTTCTGGGAGTGCAGAATACAGAAGCACTGTACATGGTGTTATAGTGACTTTCCTCTAATGATCAAATCACAAAATGCAGCTGAAATTCAAAAACTGGCTTTCTCTGTGTTATTGGTTTGTAGTCTAACTATAACTGCAGCTTAATGCATTTTTTAAAGTGATAATTTCATTAGATTTATTTATTTATAGTTGTAGTGGAATAGTAACAAGTTACTCTGTAATTCATGGATCAGTGGCGTAATAGGAGATGCAGTGCAGATGGAGTGAGCTTTGACCTGTGAATTACTGTCACAATGAACTCAACTCCTGCAGATGCCAATGGCATTCTTGTGGATACAGCGTACGTTAATTTGAAGTAAGTACTTTAGTGAGGAACCTGAGAAATTAAAGAGAGTCTATTTGCTCCCAATCTTTGGTCTTATTTTAGAGCTGTACTTCTAATAAACCTATTTGAAAACGCAGAAAGTTGTGAGTTGCCCAATGAGGAGAACTAGGGAATAAAAGCAAAGGGAAGGATAATTCCTTGCTTGACAGATGATTTACTGCCAAATATATATTCAGGCAAAGAACAACAAAGAAGCATGAATGCAAACTACATTTTTGTCACTAGTACAGACACACAGAAAACAAAAAAGGATAAAAGAAAATGTAAAGAATAATTGGAGATAATGATGGTAATTTTTTTCCCTATTCTGAGATAATTGATCCACACTGCAGACGTAATTATAGTACATTAAAGAGATTAAACATAAGGTCTGAGGCACGGAGTGAAGACAAGCATGCGCTGAGATACTGTAATTATGACATTTTGGGAGTCATAATATTTTGGTGTTGGCCTTTCAAAATTCAGGGACAATGGCAATACAGCAAGCATCATTTCAGTTGTCAAATGTCTGCTGTTTCTTTCCCTTTTCTGGTTTCTTCAGGCTGCAGTCCCTGACAGAGTGCCTGCTGCCAGCAAGAAGCAAGTTAAATGATGTGACAGTCCATTTGGTTAGGGATGACAATTCTGCTGCTCAGGTTGTCTTCTTTTGATTGCTAATCACACTTCAGAAAAGGCGATTCATTTACTCAAGGGGCTTCTAAACCTTCCAGTCGTTGCTTGTTTGTTGCCAGACCTCTCTCTTCCCTCTAGGTGATTTTGTGCCTTGCCCCTTATTGAAGCAATACCGGTGGTAATGTAGAATTTTGAGCCGTTACTGTTCCACCTGTCACATAGGGCAGTATGTGACACTCAGGGCTGGGCTATAGCAGCAGCCAGCAGACTTCAGCCTTAATTATCCTCTTTTGTTATCAGCCTTGGGAGAGCTCCTGAAACAGGGAAGCCCCCCATCCTGTCTGGTATGGCTTCGGATATTCGTTGTTAATGCATGGCAGATAGGTGCAATGACAACAGCTTTTAACTATCTAGAATATACATTTCTATGCTGTCAGTAAAGCAGTTCCTTAGAAAGGATAAAAGGAATGACTCAAATATAGAAATTCAAATCCTAGGGAGGAAGGAAGTCTCCAATGAATTCAGTACTATTTGCTATTACTTCTATTATTCTATGTTAATGTACTTTTTCTGTGTAAGGCATCCTTTGTTTACTTTATTGAATAACGACTAGAGAATGCTAATTACAGAACATACCTAGGTTTAGACTTATTTCAGATTGTTAATTTGCTATCTTTTCTGGGGTGGTATCTATATGATATCCTGATTGATTTGCAAGTTCCTTATCACTTATCTATAAACTAGTCCTTAAATATGTCCAAGTGGAAGTTATTCATTTTCTGAGCCTGCACTTTTCTGACCAAAAAATTTCAAAAGGAGAGCATAGACTGAAAAGGATAAAACACAACTGCGCAGGAAACGAGAGAAAAGTCTGGAAGATCTACTACAATCCACACTGCCAGACTTGGATCATGCTAAGCATTTTAGAAGAGATCAAAAGTATTAAAACGCAAATAAACCACAAAAAGATTTAAATGCATTCAACCTATAGCCCACACCAACAAGCGCAAGGAAGAGGCAAAAGCGTTGGTTGACAATCCAAGTGTTGCAGGAAAAGCTACCAAAAAGATAAACCAACCTTAAATTTCTGGGAGCGCGGCTATCTCCTACCTGCCAAGTGGATAACTTGTTCCATGAACTAATTGGGCTTAGTAGAGCTTTGAGCAGTTGCTTTGCCGATCACCTTAAAAGCAACTTTCATTTCATCAGCTGGCATATGCACCAAATGTGCACTTTAAAGTTGCTATTTTGGACTCCAATTTCTTCTGTTACTGCCTTTGGAGAGAGCTGTAAGGACTGAGCAAGGAAAGAAGTTTTAACTCCATTGCAATTGTGTACTTGGGGCGTCTGCAGCCTACCTGATTTCACCAGGCTTCGCTCATGCTCTGCTTCTGGTGCTCCCCCTCAAGACCTCGGGGAGTGGAGACTACCAACACGCTGTGCGCTTCAGCCTGGCCAAAGCCTGCTCAGAAAAGCTCTTCTACTGCACAAGGACTGGAAATGGAGGCAAAGCCGACGGATATATAAACCTGCAGCTTCATGCTCAAGTTCATTTTCAGGAAGCTGTTACCATCCTGCTAAAACCAAGAAGCTTTCAAGAGATGAAAGGACATTGGTACTAATGAGAACAGACAAATAACTAATAAAAAAATAGCTGAAAAAGAAGCTGAAAATTTGCTAGAGGAGACAAGAGAATAAGCTAAATTAAAGCCCAGATCTGCTGTTTTATTTCCTACCAGACTCAGTACAGTAACAACCCTTTAGGATTAATTTTGCCTCTGTAGAAGCAGATAGGTTGCAGTTGTTACTGCAACAGCTTTTTCAAGTATTTCCCTCATCCCTGGTCTCACTTAAGATAGAGATGGCTGAAACTCACTCTTAATCTCCCCCAAATTCTCTTTTTTTTTTTTTTAATCTGAGAGTTCCCTAAAAACTACTGAAAAGTCACTGTGTTATAAAAACCAATTTGTTAAAAACAAAGGTTTACTCCATCACTCAAGAAAGTGAAAATGTTGCACTTAAGGGAGTAAAAAACAGTACTGAAATAGATTTATGGAAGAAAGTAATGAAGGCAAGAAACAGTCCAGAACAAAAGGCCAAATACTTCATAACAGACAGGAGGAGAAAGAAGACTGCAAGGTCATATATAATCTCCTCAGTTGAAAATTGTAAGCGGATGCATAAATGAAAGTAACAGTCAACAGTATCTTAGTAAGTGCCTGCCAGAACTGTAAAAAAACTTTACTAATGAGCAATGCAATTCATGAAATCCATTTTCCAATGTCTTTGTGTTCTGTGTCCCTTCCTCTACCAGTACGGTCCCCAGGTCCCTGCCAAGGCCACCGTGGGCAGCTGGGAAGCGTGATGACCCCTGGGTGCTCCCACTGACTGGGTGCTCCACTCTGCCATGGATGCAGGCGTCTGCCAGGCAGCTGGGGTCTTCTGACCCTGGGCAGTATCTGCTCCTCTCTCCCCATGCCAGCTTCTGCAGCAGCTCTTATCATGCCATATACCTCACTGTCAAATTGCTTTGGGTATAAACAACTGTTGTTTTAGTTACTAAATTCCTTTTTCTTTTTAAAAATTGCATCTACATGTATGTTTTAAACTTCATGTGGTATTTAGTCTTGTAAACTCTCTAGGACAGGGGCTGCCTTTTAGTGCCTCAAATGATGGGTGACACCTGAGCTCTGTGCCGCCATACTATGAACATTAAATCATACTAATAATGGAAAAACATCAAGTTCATGCCTAGACAGTCTTCAGCTTTGTTTCTAGAAATGCACTTCTAAGCTCAAGAACCAAAGGGAAAGATGACGACAGAGAAATTTCCTCCACCTTTTCCCCTTTCCTTGCTCCTGAAGCTGGTCAAGCTGCTGCTGAGAACTCCATAAGCACAAATAACATTGTTTAAATCCTCAGCAATGACAAGAAGCAATTTGGCACTGGGGGGAAGAATAATCAACATTTGGATTTTGCTGACTTTTGTAATGCTGCTCTTATTGAACTTTTTTTCACCCCTTATTGACTGCAGAGAAGAAAGAAGAATGACCCATCATTGTACTCCGTTCATGAACTGAGAGACAAACTAGCTTTTGTTGTCAATGAGAAAATACCATACCATTTCTTTTGGACAAATCTCTGGCCCTTTGATTTTTGTTTTTTTAGGGAGAGATAAAACTCTCTGTACACTATGTAAGTAGTGAAATGGCTTCTTCGAAATTTTGGAGACGATAAAGATCCTTTGATAATAGGCACGCATTGCACCTCTTTTCACCTCTCTGCTAACAGAGCTTATTCTTATTAACTGGCTAAGAGCTGTGGAAAGATCTGTTTTAATTTTGCCGATATCAGTTACCACTGCTGTTCTGCCACTCTTGACAGTATCCATGTCCATCAATTATGTGAAGAAAGATGCCATACAAGTTCAAGCAGAAGTGCAGGACACAAAAAGGGAATCTCGCACTGGCAAATGTCACTGTTACCTGTTTTCAAATGCGAGAACAAAAATTATAGCAAAACATATGGGCGATACTTCATCAGGAAACAAGCGGGTTCTTTATCAGTGATCTTAAGGGGCTTATGTCAGAAAAATGTGGGGTGCTTATCTCTCTCCCATTTTTACAATTTCAACAATACTGCACGTCTTCCACAGCATGACACGGTGAGGCAGAAGGTTTTACAGATCAAACTAAGGCCAGATGGGAGTGACCCAAAAGGGCACTTGGATTTAGCACAGGTACTGTAGCACTTCAACCTCTGCCTTGCCTTTAAAACATTTAAGGGTTTTCTAACTAATAAACTAGGAAACAACAGTTTTCAGTTTGCAAGACCTGTCTCCAGCTCATGTGGCATGAGCTGTTTGGCCTAACCATCCTATGGACCCACAAATCAGGCTTTGCCTTGTCTTAACAATTAAAGTCACTGGCTCTAAGCCGCACCTCCTTTATATGGATTCTTGTTTAAACCAGTCTTAAAGTCAAAGATTTTAGATCAAATATCTCTTAAAACTTTTCACTATGTTGTTTCATAATAAGAGGAAAAACACATTGGAAAGACAGACGTATCTTTGGAGGATGAAATCTTCAACCCTTTAAAACCCCCAAACTGTATCTCCGGTTACTGTAAGCTGCTTTCCTACCCTCTCTCCAGTCTCCTACACCAGCCAGCAAGCACAGATGCTCACTATCATTTCCTAATTAACGCCCTGGGGTGGGAAAACAGTTACTGTGGTACTATAAAACACCCTGAAAAGCATTTAAATACATATTTAAACTTTAGCATGCATTCAAGAACCCTTCTTAACAGGGATGCTTCCTTGAACTGGAGTGCTGAGCTACAGCCGCTGCCGTGTCTCTCCGGTGCATTTAAAAGGAGCTAATAAGAGAAGATGGTTATTGCCAGTGGTGACAGAAGTGGATAACCCTCTTGTTAAAACCATGCTGCACAGAGGGGAGTTGTTGATATGTCCCAGCTTGCAAAAACACATAACAATATTGCCTACTTCATTAACATCAAGGGCTGTCTCATCTCTAGAAAGAATTTCCTCCACCTGTTTTGTTTATCTAAAGCCCAAATTAGTACCTTTTTCTTCCACTAAAAAGCAATCCTGCAGAATGCAATGAAATCTGCTGCTGAACTGGTACACACTTAAAATGCTTCTTACAGAAAATTAAAACTTGCCTGATTGTTCTGTGTATCTGCAAGTAGGTCACTAATTAATCTAAAAATATTTATTCTCAGGTCAGGTCCATATTACTCTCTGCTTTGTAATAAATGCAAGTTCATACCCAAAGACAATGTTTACATCCATCACACGAGCTCAGCTTGTCTGCAGTAACTAACAGTTATTCAGATGTTGCCCATTATTACTCCAAATAATAAAATATTTTTTCTTTATCATTAGCTAGCTAGGTCAGTGAACACAAGGGCAATGTATATCTTAAAATTCCCAGGAAAGCAGAGATTAGTTCCAACACTTAGAAAACCCTAAATCACTGTCAGCTGCATTACAGATTCCCAGATGTAAAGAAAGAAGGAAAAGTCATAATATATGAACACACACACACAAATAAGGTAATTGCCTTTCCCCCTCTCTGTCTCTCTTCTTCTCCCTGCACTTTAGAGAGATCACAGAGAATAATTATAACTGTTTTTAAAATTCTGTGAAATGAACCCAGTTTTGCTTCCAAGAATCATCTCTGTGCTGCTGCTTTAACATTAATCTAAAGGATTATCTGGATGAGTGGAAATTGTCTAGGAGTGTGAGGGCAACCATGCTCCGAATAGGAAGTTGACTCCTGACTAGAAAAGGTTATAGTCAAGATTCACTGTGACTTTGTCTTTCAGATGATGTGTGTGGTTTGATTTCCATCTAGGTTTAAAGGCAATCGCATCTTCAAAAAGAAAGGGGAAAACAGCCCAGGACTTCAGCACATCCACATTCTCATCCGAGAGTTCCCAAAATGGATGTAAGCACCTAAGCTGTACTTGGGGACCTGACCTTTCCCTGACATCTCCAGGATGTTAGGTGTGAATTAAAGATTTAAAGCCTAAAGGTCTTCGTGCCAGCTGCCAGTACTGGCAGAGAGGGACATACTGCTTGTTGTTCTACTATGGATTGTTAGGGGTTTTTTTTCCCCAACTGGGGAAAAAGTCACCCAAACCAGCCACAAGCTTGTGCAGAAGGAAACAGCAAGAAGTTTGATTACTTTTCCTTCTGTTTCAAGTAATTCCTCCATCCTTCAGAACGATATGCAGCTCCATAGTTTCTTCAGGAGGCAAGAATTTGTGTGTTGTTTCTTGGTCAGAATACACTGTAGGATTAAAATCCAACTTTCAGTTTTCTTTTCACATCTGTCGTTGACACTGCAGCCCTTCTTTCCCAAGACACAGCTGTGCATCCTGTTCCACTTAAATTCTGGTACTCAACAGAAGCAAAGGTCATTCAGGATAAATTCCATTGTGTATGCTTTCACCATCAGTATGGGATTTTCCAGGAACTGGATGGGAAAGATTCTATCCTAGAACAGCAAAATAGTGTCTTGATGTTACCTAAAATCAGGCAACGTAGTATTACAAGCACCTTGTAGGAACATGGAAAATAAACTGCCTCAATATAATTTGATCTATCTTTCTAATAACTTTTCTAATGAATATTTTATTTTCTTTAGTGCTGGACTTAATTTGCTTGCAAGACAATTTTCATTACATTAAGGAACAAACAGTTTACTAGACCTGAGGAGTGCAATAATTGATTTTTCAACTTGGTGGATGAATTAAGAAATCATTATTTTTATGTTCCAAGTCACATTGAAAAAAGCTGATGGAGATTCTGAAATCCTTCACTTGGAAAGATGGATTTTGATGTTTTCTAACTCTCCAAATATTTTTTCTTTAGTAAATTTCAATCAATACCTACCTGTAGTAGTGAATATTGCTTTTCCGATTCCAGTTAAGGTGCCTGTCACTCTCCCAGCTCATGACAGCCGGGAAGGTCTGTCTGGCCGAGTAGCTCTCCCAGAGAGCAAAGTTATTACCAATGTCTTTGAAAACATCATGTCTATCAGTTACATTATCTGCCTGGACATCCTACATGACTGACGAATAAGGCATGTTTTCATTTATACGAGATAAGGCATCGTTCAGAGCTCTATGGTCGATGCCTGTATGTGTAAATCTTTTAGACAGAGGATTTTAACACCACTCACGATTGAATGATCTCCTGATTAAAAAAATGTGATTTTTAATCTTTCTGAGCCTTCAGCTGACCACATATGGAAGCAGCAAAATACATGCAGCTTTGCAAAGGTCTTTGATGTCTTCAGATGAAGAGCAACGAGCATTAATATGACTCTATTGCAAGCATAAAATTACTGCTATACCCTCTCTATCTGTGTTAAAGGCGGCAATGACACTTAATTCATTTGATGTAGCTATGTAAGAATGATCATATATACACAATTAAAAACATAGCTTTTATCAATTATGCAGTAGCATCTCATCTGTACTCTACTAATTAGAAAGGGGAAGAAAAAAGATAGTGGCTGAAAATTAATTATGCCAACATTTCTATACTGTTTAGAACCTAGTTACAAGAATTAAATATTTATATCATTATGGTTTCCATTATGCATCCTAATGTGATTGCCTGCGAGAAAATACTGCAAGGTGCTCCACCACTCACGCAAGTTTAGCATTTGGATTCTCCCATGAGCTGATAATGCCAACAAGGTTGCATCTAAATTTGGTATCTTCAGACAACAATCTTCTTTCCTTGTGCAAGCTTGCAACTCATTTCAAGCTGCTGATGTGTCACATTGATCCCAGAAAATAAGACAACTTTATATTCAACTAAAGAGTCGTTTGAAAAAGTAAAAGCACTGAAATGGTTTCAAATCTAAGTTATGGTTCATGGGCCAAATATAGAGCCTGTTGGAGAATCCTTCCTCAGAGTTGAATGGTTGTTACAGTATTTCAGGATCAGAGGCTTATTATGTTTAGGAGAAGGAAGTTACAGGGGTTTTTTAGAGTTTTCCACCCACCTTCTATTCATATTTTTTCTATATTCCCCTTCCTTTTATTCGCCTGGATCCTTTTTTGTCATTTAATCTCTTGCAGTCTTCCCTCAACAGCTAGAAACACAACTTTAAAATTGCATCAAAACAAGGCTGTTCACCTTTCCGTCTGCACATTCATCTCCGAATGCCGAGTCTCTATGTAAAACAGGTTCAGCCCTACAGCTCCTGGCACTCTGCCGGCGCAGCCTGAGAGTGGCAAAATTTATGATTGTTATTCAATGCAAGAAGGCTTTGCTCTTTGCAGGTAATTGTTAAAAGGTGAGGCCCTGACCCCACTCATTACACAAAGGGTTATTGTCTAGCATTCACCCTGAGGGGTTCTTTACTTGCAACTTTTATAACAACTATAAAATGAACTTGTCTTTTCATCGAGTAGGCTGTTCCTCTGCCATTTTTTCCTACTGAATCTAGCATCCCTCTCTAACTTTCCTTAATTTTTAATGCTTATCCTTTTATACTCTTGAGTTGAAGTTAATGAGACATATTTAGTTGTCCCAGCATGCCTGGCTGTATCAGATCATTTCTGGACAACACAGAAAGTCCTAGACTCCACAAGTTGTCATCCTGCACATAACACTATTTTGTAATGAACTAGGGAGCATAAATAGCAAATATACATAGATGTAAAGTCTCTCATGAAACAAATTTCACTTAAACAGTGAGCAATTTAGGCTGCCAAAAAGGCACTTTAACATAGAAGTTGAAAAGGAAGATTTAAGAAATTATTTTAGGCTTCAAGAAAACACAGAAACATATGGTTAGTGTTAAATATTTGTATACGTGATATCACAAATAGAGATGTCTCATGGGTTTTGAATCAGAGATTTAGAGAGAAAGAGAAGAAAAAAATACTGTGCTGCATCCCTTCTTTAGCATAGTCTAGAAACAGGTTTTCTTAAAGACAGGCTTGTCTGAGAGAAGCTTTGATTTAAAAAACAAATAAAATCTCCGAGACTAGCATCAAATTTTAAAGCCATGTTTTAACACTTCTCCCACTCAGTGTATTTAACTCCTTCGGCCATAGCAAGCCCAGCCCTTGGAAGGCAGGTCCTTGCCTGGGACAGGAACCCAGAGACTTTGAAGCTGGACACCATCACCAGCAAAACCAAGTCCTTTAAAAGGGAAGGCAATTGATGGAAAGTCTTTGAACAAGGAACCCTTCAGGTACGTGAAGTGTTTAAGACCAAAGCTTTTCCCCCAGTGATATCAGATCCTTGATACAAACCATTAATTTACATAGGAGAACTTTTTAATTGGGAGAATCCTTAGATATTGTATCTTTGGGGAAAAAAATAGGAATGTGTCTGAAAAAAAGGAAGCAGGGAAGGTACAGCCAGGTAAACCTGCGGAAACATCAGCTGTTTTTAAAAGTGTCAGGATGTTATTGATACTGTGCAATCAGTACTTTTGTTTTGCATCACTTCATGAGAAGTGCTTCCTTCCTCCTAGTGGGCAACCCGCACCAGACAGCCTTCCCACCCACTTACATCATCCCTGGCTATCGGACAAGGTGCTTTTCGATTCCAAATGGAAACAGCTAGTTGCAGGACACAGTGAAATCCAAGTATGTCTTCCTCCAGACCCCCAAAAGTAGTGTTACAAATGCTAAATGTATGAGGAAGTCTTAGCTAGTACATTAAAAATATAAAGAAAATAGGAGAACTCTCCATTAACAACATCACAAAGGTCTCAACAGATTGCTGACAGCAACGGTCATAGTTCAGGCTGATTTTGTCTGCGTGCACGGATGTGCACAAATGCACATGTATGCATGGAAAATCCTTTGTTTAGTTCTCAATATTCAGGAGTCATTAGGCGCTTAGCAAAAGGAGCAGGGAGAAAAATGCAGCACATGAGTATTACAGAATAAGTCACCTGCTTATTTCTATCCAACTGTCTCTTTCCTGCTGCTTAACTTCTTCAGACAGCTGCAGTCATACTTGGAAGGATGTAAAGGTTGCTCTAGGTTGACAGGCACCTTATTAGCATCATATTATTAGCAGTCATTTTCTTATTGATACGAAAAGGGATTTTTCTGGCCAAAAGGCCAGGAGGAAAAGGATTGCAGGGCTCTGATCATACCTGAAGCTGATTATCAGCAGTGTAAATAATGCCTGCGTTAGCTGTGCGTGAAGACAGCAATCTAGAAGAAGCGTCATTCTCCAGGGAGCTTGTGTATTCAACACAAAGTGAGATGGGGTATTATACCTTACAAGACTTTCTCAAGATTTTAAATGCTGTTCGACACTTACAAAATATGTACGTAACATTATATGCAAATAACTCCCTGGAATAAATATGTATATCAGTTTACCTGAAAGTTCATTTGAGCCTACCTTTCTGTATTTTCAGTTCACGAGGAGACCAGAATCAGGACTTGCTTGCTCAGCACAAGAAATCGTTTTAAGAGCTACATTTCAAAGTTTTCATACTTTTCATTTTTACAGAATTTTAATTTGAATGCCCAGCCAACATGGATCTTTTCTGACCGAGGTGGCATTGCTTCTAACAGTACTGTCTCCCAATGGGAGCAAATTGATCTGGAGGCAGGAATGATTTCTGGGAAGAATTTCTGTGGCACAAATGGCTATTTTCTACCTCTCTCCTATTGATTTTCAAGTGCCATTCATGCCTCTTCCCACTATCTAAATTGTGTTGACATCTGTTTACTCACCCATTACAAACAATTGGTCCAATAAAAATATAGAATGGGGAACATGCTAAATCAATAGCTGAGGCCGGTGAAAAATCAAATGTGATGGATGTTAGTGAAATGATTATTTTGACCATGTTTAATCAATCCTGAGAACTACAATATCAACAAAGAGTTCAACAGGAGGCAGTGATATATTGTATTTCATGCACACACTAAGTTTGATTAGTGGGACTTTTTGTTCATATAGAATTATAGAAAATAGCCTATATTTGCTCCTCCTCTGAAGCTCACTGACAGCAGAGCAGTTGTAGGAGGGATGAATGCTGTGCACATTTCATGTCACTGGTTTTCTTTTCAGTGTGAAATGAATACACTCAGGCCTGTCCTGCTGCTGCAGCAGGGCAGTGCCCTGCTGGGAGCATCATATCAAGGCAGCCGCCCACGAGCAGATCTCCCCCTTTTATTTTTATTTCATTCTGTCATTTTACTAAATGGGACAATGAGGAAGGTGGTGACATTGCCCAAAGTGCCCTTCATCCCCACCTCTTCTACTCTAGATACTTGGCTAAGCCTCTCTCCTTAGCCTTGCTAAGGACTCTCATATTTCTAGTCCAAGCAAGTTGCAGTATTATATTATGGAAACAGGAGTGAATTATCTTTTGCTGATTATAGTTTTTCTTTTCTTTATTTTTATTTTAGTGAAAGACTAATGTTAAGGATGGTAAAGAATTTATAATTAAGCAGATGCCCATCAACATTTTTTTAAGCAGAAATTCTATTTGAAAAGCAATGAATATTTTCCCTGCTATCCCCCTTCAACAGATGTTCTGCCTAATCTACATTCACTTTACTCACTGTTTTACCTTTGACCTTTCTTTTGAAGGTATTCATAGAAGAGAATGTCAGTATTTATCTACCTGCTGTGCTTCCATCTGTCTATGCAGTGCACGAATAACCACAAATTATATTTCCTTTGTGGAAATTTGAATGACAGAAGCATTTCTAAGGCTTCATATACATGGAATGATCAGATGCTATCTCCTTGTCTTGGAGGAATTATTCATCCCATATCTGGACATGCAAACCAGGAACAGCTGCCAAATCTGGATTTTCTACCAGAAGTCTTTCTTGGATGCTTTTCCATCACCCGTGTTGTACTCATTTTTCTTGACAGGGAAAATGAAGCGGGAAGATTCATACCTAAGACTGCCACAGGGAATGTAGAGCAACTTAAAACTGTTTTAAAGAGGTCTCTTTTGGGAAGAGTTATCAGAATAATGATCTGCAAACCTGTTAAAATAGATACAGTCTAAAGACTGGGAAACAGGTCCTTCTCTGATGATTCCAGTGAAGCCATATTGACACCAGATCTGGTCTCAGGATTTACATGCCCTACAATGTACAGAAGTTTCCGATGTGAAGTGCCAAAATATGCTTCTTTTGGACAACTTAGAATAACAAGAAAAAACAGAGACAGCGTTCCCTGAAGGAACCTTGGCCTTTGCATTTATTTGAAACCCTGTCAACTCTTTTTTTTGCCAGGTTGGCAGAAGAGGCCACAGAAATGTTTCCTTACCAAGTCAAACACAAATACTAAATCAGAAAAATTTACAACAATCACACCAAGGCTCCCTTCTATATTTAAAATATAGAATGAAAACTTACTTTAACTGTAGCAAAGAAACATGAATATATTATAGAGGAACAATACCAAAGTATAGTATATTAAGACTTTTAAAATTAGATCAACCTGAAACAAACTCTTGATCCCATGATTTTCTGAAAGATTGATTTCTATATCTCATAGTCAGAGGTTAGGAAGAAAGGAAGAAAATAACACTTTTTTTTTTTGCTCTACCCACAAGTTAAAAGAGTGCACATTTTCAAAACTTCCTAAGCACGCAAATTGAAATGACAAAATTACTCTTAGATGAGTGATTTTCTATGTGTATTGATACCCAGTATATACTATCATTATACAATATCCTACTCTTCTAATACTAAAATCTAAATCTTTCAATTTTTTAACTATCTAGCTATTGAATTGAAAAAAGAAGCGTAGGCAAAACATACACATATAAACTTTTTCAATAAATACACCATTCAGATCCAAGCTTAGCAACAATATCTAAAACACTTAAACCTTCTTGGGCATGTACCTGTCAAAATAAAGAGTGTTTTCCTCCTCCTTAAGTTTTTTGAGCCCACCAACAATACAGAACTTGATTTATTTTAATTTCTTTTAAAAATAGTTAATTCTAATTGCATCTATTGGCAAACAGGATTTCCTCCTTCTTCTCTGGCTCACAGAGGTGTCAGGTTGAAGCCAGGTACTACAAACCAGAATGCATTCAGAGAGAAAAGTCTATGAATCACAGGAATAATAGTCCATCTGCCCACTTGTGTTCAATATCACTGTAATTCTGCAAACACATCTGAAAATATCAGAGTGAACACAGCGAGTAGCAACTTCTTACTCTACTCAACATCTCTTTTTCAGGAAGGTTCTTGCTAAAAATACAAAGCGAGTTGGTCATCTAAGTTCATAATTTGCTTTTTTCACAGCAGTTGTGCACAGTCATCCGTAAGGCTGTCACAAGAACCACCGATGAAGTGACATTTTAGTATCTTGGACAGACTTCTGATGAAGGAGGTAGAACTGATCAGATGTTGATTTTTCCTTCAAGTACTCATTTCTCTTTTTAATTTAAGCTAATTTAGTGCTCTTGAAAAGGGTCCAAGCTTACAACTGTGCCACATAACAGAACTGTACAGTCTCGCTAAGAACTGCTTCAGCAGAATATACAGCAGTAAAGTATAAAACAGACTGGACAATCTCATTCTGATGTATTTGCTAAAATAGAGAAGCAATTTAATCTACCACTTCGTTGGTCCGTGCTACTGGAGAACCTGTTCCAGTTCATGCTCCTGCCTCTGAGAGGTGTTTGATAGTAGTTTTACGGGAGGCGACATTCTTGCCTCTGAAACCAAACTGCCCTGCAACATCTTCCTGGGGAAGTCAGGCTCCTACAAAAGGAACAGTTGAGTGCAAAGGGAAAGCCATAATCACATGTTATCTTTAATGCTCCACAGCACATTTAATGTAAGTACGCCCATCAATTCCTCACTCTGGCCAAATTCCAGGATTGGCAATTAAATCTTCCTGAATGTCTACATTACAGTCTAAAGCATACTCCTGGACACAGTGGGACTGGGCAAAATTTTACATATCTATTTCTCTCCACTGACTATAAAAAGAGTCTGGCCTAGTCTGGCTCTCTAAAATGCAGACATCTCATTTTTATGTGCAAATGTTAGGATAAATGAATCTTATCCCAAACTCCTGGGAACAGAAAGGAGAATCATGCCCAACATTATGAAAAGGTTTACCCATAGCTGAGCCTGAAGAGTGAAGGAGGAAAATCAGATAGGGGAAAACTAGGGAAAGAGAAGAAAAGAGCTTAAATTAGGAGCAGCTTTGGAACATCATTGTAATTGTCTTTTATCAACATGAGAAAACCTGGCACTAATTCAATATATATTTAGAAAAATAGAGAAACATGTACAGTGAACTATGTAATCAATGTTTTGACCAACTAGAACACAAATCCATGTGCTTTTCATCCAATAGTTGCCTATCTTTCCGGGGGGGGGGGGGAAAAAAAGGGAA
>VXBO01011965.1:113961-215870 GCA_013400135.1 Rhinoptilus africanus
AAATAAAAGGTAATCAATACTATTAAAAAGGCTTGTGAAGTGAGAGGTAGGTTAGCCACTACTTCTGCACTTGATGTCACTAAGAGAATTATAGATATTATGCTGAATTTTTTCCCTTAATCCATTAACAATACAGGTTTTTGAAGAAGCTCATTTGTTCGGCTCAGGCATATCACAGGACCAAAATATTCACGATTCAATTACCCGTGAGGAACTGCAGAAGGTCAGGGTGGCTCTGAAGGATACCACCTCCAGAAAGGCAAGTAAGAATCAGCACCTTCCCCATCATCCTCCATACTTTGAAATTTTTTTGCATCCATCACAGGACTGAACTGTGCTGCTTAACTGAGTAGTATCTGGACACACTCTAAAAAATGTAAGATTTTCCCTACTATCCTTCAGGATGGGGGTGTCCCCTCTGATTTCAGGCTAATTTTCCATTCAATTTACTTCTCTTAACAAAGCAAAAGACTCAGTAACTCCATTAATTCTTGGTGCCTCCAGGTTTCACAATGCTTGAAATGGCCCTAGAATTGCAAGAAGAGGAATCACTTCCACTTGAAAACAGTAAATAAAATGCACTCTGTAAAGCCCGCAATTCAGAGAAGCATTATCTGTATCAAACCAAGAAACGTATCTTTAACATCTTGATAGTATTAAAGACTTTAAAGATTTTTAAAGACTGAAGTCTAAGGTTGCTTGCGAGAGCATTTTGACTGGGACTTGCAGGGAGGGTATCAAAGAGAATACATTAAATTTCTCTGCAGATTAAATCATTATAAAGGAAACTACATGAAAGACAGTATTTCTAATAAGGGAAGAGTTGAAAACTATGTCAGAAATTAGTCATGATTTTGGAAAATTAGACTTTCATTTCACTTGCTATCAAATAATTGGTGTTAAGTTATCCTCCTAACTGGACTGAACCCTTGAAACTAAGCAATAATGGTGGTCCAAGCCCTAAATGGAAATGCATTAACAATGGAAATTTTGTTCAGGGATGCATCAAATGAGCTGCATGACTTCTGTTAATTTGGGGCCTGCTTCTGCTTTTGAAGTCAGTACTTCTGTTGACTTCAAGGAAAATGAAACTGAACTGCCTTTCCTGGCAATCGCATGAATTCAGTTCAAAAAGAAATCAAAGCCTCTGCTCAAAAGCTAGTCCGAATTTCTGGAGTAAAACTAATTAAAAGAAAATCCTGATATATGTGTGTGTTCTTTGCATATCCTGGCTCCAGGCAGGTCCAGGAAACAACAGCACTCAATGGTTAGGCATTAATAGCCTTTTTAGCCTTAGTTAGCTATGAGATCCCCTGCCAAGGTGTCTCAGATTTATCTGTACTGGGCTTTTGGCTTTTTCATAGCCTTGGGCTATTCTCACTCTCCCTGTGCCCAGGCCCAGTTTCAGCAAAGGGGCAGAAGGGGCTCTTTTCTATTTAGATTGTATGAGACCAGATGAAGGAATTATTGTTCACTGCATTCACTGCATAACAAGATACTGACATTTACTAGGCACCTTTGGCACAAAAATAAAAACTTCCAGGCAGAGAAGAGTAACGTTTGTGCAACTCGGGTTTGATGAAACAGATCAAAAGGCTTCCTGAGGTTTCCTCAAATGAGAGGAGAACAGAATTGGTCAGAGGCTTGCAGCCACCCAACAACCACAACCAGAGAGAAAACACACTCATTTCTGCTCTGGCAGCTCAGTCGCACATTAACTCCCACCAGCTTTGCTCTTCATCCTCTCACTCCTGGCTACGTACACGCTGGCAAATCCTGCAAACTGAGCGGACACCTGTGGTACTTCTAGGTTCTACTGATAGCAAAAGAATAACCCCCCTACCAACAAATAGACAAACCTGACAACGCATCCTCGCAAAGAAGGGAGATACACGGTTCCTGATTCGGATATGAATGTTGCCTCTCAATGTCTCCGTGTACGTAGCTACAGGCAAAGCAGGAGCTATTTCTGTTGCACAGAAGCTATATTTCTGACGTGATTACAGCAGCATCTATTAGGCTTTCATAAGGACATATTTCAAAGCCCAAATGGGTCAGACCTGGTACACGCAGTACTACCGCTCCCCGAGGTTATGAAATCCCTACAGTTTTACTACACCTAGGAACTTTAACAGGGTGGTAATTTTGGATGAACCGGATTCATTTTGAGAGAGTGGTCATCTGGGATTATTTTGGATAAAAGACTCAGGTCATCAGTGTAATTAAGGAAGGCATGAGTAGAAGAGGTCGGCATGCTAAAGGTTTGTGAAATACCGTCTGTCTGTCTTCACCCTGATACACAGTTTCTGTATGGGCTGACATTCCTGTTGATCTCTGATGCTAAATTATACAGTTCAAAGAAGCAGCTGATAAGTAACACGTAGGATAATGCTTGAACTCCCTACTTTGAATATGACTGCAGACGTCCCAAAAATTGTCCAGTGTGACCCCCCAGTAAACACCATTATGCCTTTTGTAGTGCCCACATTCACTCTTTCCCAGTTTCTCCCTTCCCAGCATCAGAGAGCTGCTGGTGCCCAGGACATCAGTTCCCACATAGCTATCTCACCTGTGAGACCACATGTGCCCTGGGCAGAAAGGACTTAGGTACAATTGCCAGCCTCTTACATGGAAGATGCCATCTAACAGTCTCCCTTTGCTTCTCTATATTTGAAAACATTTTTCCGCCCCTTGAAATCCCCACAGCCCCCTCGAGAAGCCTGCCTTTGCTGGCACAGCCTGGGCAGCACCACGCTGCAGCCAAGCACCCCAGATGGCTCAGCGCGTGCGGCACCCAGCAGAGGCGTGTCAAGACTGCGGAGATACATCGTCTTCAAAGCCAAGTTTGAAGCTAAAATTTTGCTAAATCCTATATTCTGAATGGTGCCAACAATGAAAAGCCATCCGTGAAGAAACAGGAATAACAGACCTGTTATAAATACAGACTGGCATTGTTGTTAACGTGTGTTCCCCGAGGAGAAAAACAAGGCGAGGGTAAACACAACAAAGCAAAAAAAGCATCCCAGTGAAATTATTCTATCACCTTCAATCTTCACACCAAATGTAAACCAGGCTGATATAGAGAGTTAATTTTAGAGTACCTGAGCCCTGTTGCACCACTTGTCTTCATCAAGCTCTACAGGCTGTGGCTTAACTTTGAGGTGAGACCTGGCTCGTGGGAGTTTTCATTAGACGCTGCAGTGCTACAAACTCTAGAGGTGTTTTACAAAGTTCAGACCAGCAGCCCATGCAAATACGTAGGCTGGGACAAAATTTCACTAGCTCTTAACGTGAATACAAGTTCAGTTTAAACTATGTAAAGCTTCAGTGAAAAGACACCGAGATAATTATTTCTTGGGCTCAGTACCAACAGATTCTCTTGCAGCCCTCACCACCTTTTCCCCCTGCTTCTCCTTTAGAACTGGATAGGCCAATCTCTTCACCTTCTTTTCTAAAAGAAAGTGTTAGGTGTGTGCCATGGGATAAAACCAGGAAAGGTGATAATAAAAGAGCTTAATTTTTATAGCCTCCAGAGGAGATTCATGTTCCATCAATTCTGAGTTTAAACAACATGAAAATGGGCCCAACCCAGGAGTAAATCCCCTCGGAGTACAGCCTTTTGAGTCAATTTTTCATCTTAGCCTTTCTAGCTGGAGACATCACACATAAATAAACATGTGCAAGTTATTGCCAGCATGCTCTGCTTTATTAATTTTGTGTAGAGCAAGCTGGCTTTCGGGGAGGTTAATTTCCTGAACTGAGAAGAAAATGGCACTTCACCAATTTGAAAATAAGTAATTGTGTGGATACCTCAGTTCATTATTTGTAACTCTGCAGAGTCTTTGCAGGCTCCAGAGGCATGCTGACAGCTTAGAGAAACAGAGCTATTTCCACTAACCAGTTTCCCTGTGTGGTGTGTATTATACTCTGTTACATAGAAATTAATGACTGCTTAAAAACAGCAGCACCTTGTCTGGGTCCTTTTAAATGGAGCCCAGTTCATCTTGGGAATGTTGGTTCCAAAGATGTAGCTACTGTTGGAGTAAAAAACACTTAATACCACATTGTTTTAGAGAAAAGTGTTTTTAAACTCTAGCAACATACTCATAACCTGTTGAGCTGCTGTACCTCAGTGAGTATCACATCTTGGCTGCTTCTGTTGCCCGTTAACCTTAAAAATCCTTAGGTATGCGGAGCCATGACCTGAGTGCTAGGTTTTCCTGTTGAACTACCTGTGAACCTGGAACAAGCCCAAAGTGCTGGATTTGTTTGAAATAATGAGAAAACGACATTAGTCCATATGGCATTGAAAATCCTGGTTCAAACTTGTCTGTTGACTTAAAGGCATATGGGTGTTACAGGGTTTGGACGGTATCGTTTGTGGCTATTTCAGAAACCAGGCAGAAAACAGATGGCAGCGTTTCTGAGGTTTTCAAACATATGCTGGGAAACACGATTTAAAAATATATTTATTAACAGTGGGGTTAATTTTACCGGAAGTCGTAATGAAACTATATTGGTACATTTTTTAGGAAACAAGTGGCGTGAAAGCTTGAAGTTGTGCAAACCTACGGCTCCAGAATTATTTTCCCAGCCTAAAAGTTTGATAGGAATTCTAAATAGCACTCCTAGCAATCTGCATTTTTGTCTGTCTCAGAAGAGACAAGATTAGAGAAATAATGTAAATTTGAAACCATTTAAAATTCATGTGTCATTTTGAGTTTGCAATAATCTTTTCATCATCTTAACTAATGTCAGGTGATAGGCAAAAGTACATTAATTTATCTGTCTTATCAAAATGTTTAACATAGATAATGCATGAAAGAGAAAATATTATCTGTCTGACATGATGCAAAAATGTCATTCTGTTCTTCTCGGTACAGATGGTTTTTCACTTCCCACAGTGTTTTGCTGTGGAAAATCTGTTGTGTTCTTGGTATTTAATTTGCCTTTTCGATGCAGTTTTCTCAATTAAATCTCATGCAGATGATGCAGTCATTTATATTCAGAGGATCAGATTTTCTGCTCTTATTGGATATACTTTAATCTAATCCACAGGGTTCAGATTTAGCTGCGTGATATTAATTAATTTTAAATTTAGATAAATGTTTCTTTAGTGGAGATCAAAAGGTAAATACGGTCCCCAGATCTGAAGCCTACAGGGAGAGCATGTACTGTATGACTCGCTCGGATTTTACTGAACGAAGGGGAATCCAGGTGAGAGAGGATGGGCAAAGTGGCTCAAATAATTACCTGATCTGTGTAACAGGTACTGCTGGAGTGTTAGCTCCGCTTCTGCAGCTGGCATGTCTCAGCACTGCTGTCTGACCACTCATTAAGAGACGGCCAAGCAGGGTGATATTTTCATGACAAGGACATTTTCACCTAAATGCTGGACTTGTGGCGAGGGCATAGCAGGGGAATTTTTACCTGCTGATGCAGTACAATTGTTGTGTATGAAAATAATGTAAAAAAAAGACAAATTTGTGAGAGAACCTTCATTCTCCCATTTGCAACTTATACCTGAATAATATAAGAACCCCCTTTCCAGGACCCCTCTTCATTCAGAGAAGCAGAGGCAGTAATCAGTAGGCACAATCCAAGTTGCATATAGAAACTTAAATTCAGTGCTTTTTTGCGTGCTTGACTTAGCAATGCAAATAATTGTTTTAAACTTCTATTTAAAACAAAATCATTCATGCAACTGCTGTCAGTAGCTACATAGAAGCATGAAAGTTGACAATACATTCTGTACAAAAGCAATGAGCCAATTTAAACTTGGTATTCCCTTGATTAATCTTTGGATACCAGTGAATTCTGCCTTACGTCCTTCATAGGACCGTAGGAAAGGTCCTTATTAAATTAATTATCTGGTCCATAGGACCAAGTGCTTTTCTTTCCTTTCTCTATAAGCCTAGAGAAAACCTAACAGCTGCCATAGAACCTCTGATTTCCATAGCCACAAGGAGAACACACAAGGTTTGTTTCATGCTTATTAAGAACGTGTATGGGGATGACACAGCAGGTTAAATATTATACCCTTTACTTTAAAGTTGTGACTAATACCTTTCTGTGTCACATGAAACAAAAAATTCAATATGAGAATGGGAAAGGGAAGGTCTCTTTCCATTCATTTTTACAGCAGTTGCAAAAGGCCGAGCTCCCCCTCTGCCCCTCAAGTACAATGCATTCAAAGAAGTTCATCCTAAAAGACATCTCGAAATTTGTTTTATCTGTTTACAGAAGGATTTGTTTTTCTCTCTGACATTGAGCTATTCATAAGATACTCATTTACGTGGCTATCTGCATATAAATATTACCACCAGAGAGTAGCGCAGTGGATAGCGAATATGGATTTCTTAGTCTTATCATTGTACTTCTTTTATTTCAGGTGCTCATTTAGACAGAATTCATTGTATATTATTCTCCTGTGACAACATTAACCGGCCTCCAACTTTCCAGTGCTTGTTATCATTTTCAGTGTGTAAAAACCTCAAGGACTTAAAAGGACAGACAGGCAAGTTTGCAGAACATTTCATTAATTTGTGGGAAATTCTACTTACTGTAAGTGTCATGTCTTTGCTGTGAAGACTGAGAACATCTGCCAAATATAATACCACTTTCTTCCCTCACAGTCTGGCTCCTCTTCTGTTTGACATTGAGGGACTAACCATTAACTCACACTGCCTCAGCCTGAAGAGGCAACTATGTACATATATCTAAAGCTTAAATTTCAATTTGTATTGGAATGTCAGTCATCAGATAAATCCAGACACTGAGGAAAGTGAATAATAAATAGTTGTGTGGGCCAAGAGAGAATAGAAAGTGCCAGCAATAACTCCTTTCTAATCTATCCCTGGTCCTATAATGCTGTGCCTGTTATTTCTACCGGACGTTCCTATTCCTTCTAGCCAGAATGACAGCAAATCAGACTCAGTGGTAGTAATGGCTGAATCTCATTCATCTGCCCGAGGGAGTTGTCTCAGAAAAGCATTCAAATATTCAGACGACACTTGTCCAAATGATATAATAAGCTCTGGGGTTTGTCAAATTGAGATGGTAGTATCACCAGCTTTCTTGGGTTGACTCATTATCTCCCCTTCACATTTCAAGGCTGTGTTTATGTCCCCAAAGATAAATTAAAAATAGAAGAATATTAGGTGGTTGCAAGTTTTAACCATCACCTTAATAATAATAATTTACACATATCAACTTTTTATTCAAATACGATCAAGCACAATTTATATAGTGTACCATTCCAAAAGTGCGTGTAACTAACCGTAAACAGTATGGTACCTTACAAGTTCAGAGAAAACAACACCAAAACACACTACTCCAGAGTAGCTACAGGATAACAAGATATAGCTAGATCTGGCCACCTTTGCTGTACTTCATAGCATCGTTCTCCACAGATTGTCCTGGCATTTTTGGTCCCTACCTGTATTAACGTGAATTCAGAAAGTTCTGCATTTGGATGGGGATGTGAGCAACAAAGGATCAATATAGAACTACTTCCAACACGACAGTAAGTTGCTAGAAATCTCTTGCCATCGATTGTTTCCTGTTGCAGAACACATTATAACCTTGCCATTTTGCTTATTTACTGTTCAGTTTCCTTAAAATAATTGAATTCTATCATCCTCGGCAATTCTGTCCATGCCTCAGCACTGTCCTGATCCTCTGTGCTGTTACATTTGAGCCTAAGCAACCTGTAATTTTAAGACCAATTTAATCAAAACCTGGAATGATTATGATCTTTTATCCAATTTCATAGCGTTCAGAGATTTTTGTCTATGGCTTGTTGATTAAATGTTATCAGGCATGTTGAACCATAATGTCTCTTTTAGAACTCATTACAGTAAGGACAATGCAAATATGTACTTAAGGAGTTCCAGTCAGTCAATTATTGGTATGATAGACTGGAATGTCTTCTTTAAAGTAATATAGTTAGTGAGAGAATTAGCAGGGGTATGAATTTAAGAAAAGAGCACACTGTATCACTGGCATATCAGAGTTAATTCAACAAGAGGGACGGTGCCCTGGATTCTTTTTCATTTTCTCTGCTCTTTCCAGTGCGCTTTTAAAAAAATAATTTCACCAGCTCTTTTGGAGTTGCCTACCCATCTCTGCTGACAATAGAGAGTGCCTATGTATCAAACTCAGAGCGTGCCTCATTTTCCAGTAGTTAACACTGAAGTGTTCATCTTCAGTAAGACCATAAAAATCACACTGAAAACGTGTGAGCATGCTTGAGATAGACCTCAGACATGTTTTCATTTAAAAAATATCAATTTACGCTTTGAGCCAGTAATTCCAGAAAAGAAGGAACTGTCACAGAGATAAAAACCATGCTCCGACACATTATTTTCTATAGCATCATGATGCTGCAGAGGAAGACACAGGTAAGCTCATTACAGTAGAGTTCTATAATTTCCCCACATGACTTCTTCCAGTTTTCTTCTGTTATAGATATTTCATCACAAACAAAGTTTTAAACTATTTTCCAGCTGAGTTTCCTAATCTTACATAGCACTATTGAGTTTTCCCAAATCCATAGAATGAATATAGTTTTTATAAAATATATGAAACTCTAAATGTATGAGATTTACAGAATAAAAATACTCTTCTAGGCTTGTTCTCCCCATCCCCCCCAACATACTAATTCTAGAGCAACTCACTTTAAAGTAATGCTTGCATAACAAAGATCTCAAAACAAGGTAAAAAAACCACCAACA
Source organism: Rhinoptilus africanus (assembly GCA_013400135.1). Taxonomy (NCBI): domain Eukaryota; kingdom Metazoa; phylum Chordata; class Aves; order Charadriiformes; family Glareolidae; genus Rhinoptilus; species Rhinoptilus africanus. Next base: position 122,697 of record VXBO01011965.1, read on the forward strand.
GGAAAAAATACCAGAATCAATCTTCCCTCAAACACTGCCACAGCAACTTTTTAACAGCTCTGAAGGAACTGCCAAAAGGAAGGTGGAAGCAAAACCGAGCAGGGGATTCTCAATGCAGGGCAAGTCCCTTTAATAGTGCCTGACTGAGAATGGCAAGGGCTCTTTAATTACAATCCTTCATGAGTAATTGTGAAAAGCAGCGATTACCTGACTTACTGTGAATAAACTCAGTATAATTAATGAATGTTCAAGCTCTAATTATGGTAAAATCTTCGCAAATGAATTCCAGACAGTAGAGTGTATTTTTGGCATGTTTTCAAATGGTAGGTTCATTTTTATTACAACTCTTCCCTCTGTTCTTTTGGATGGTTTAAATTTATGGTGTTCACTTTTGACTGGGTTGAAACATTTGACCGTAAAACTAAAAGAACCAAGAATTCAAAGTCTGAGGAATGAGGCTGTACCAGCTGAATATCTGATACAACTGAGCGCTTCCGTTTGCTTACGTATGATCACCCTGGTGACTGCCCAAGTCAGCAAAGGCAGATGGGTGCTCAAATTCATCATAGAATCTTCATAGTTGGGAAGGACCTTTGAGATCATTGAGTCCAACCTTATACACACAAAACCCCCTACAATCTCTGCCACTAGAGCATGCCCTGAAGTGCCAAATCTACACGTTTCTTAAATACCTCTAGGGACGGTGACTCAACCACCTCCCTGGGCAGGCTGTTCCAGTGCCCGACCACTCTTTCAGTAAAGTCATTCTTCCTAATATCTAATCTAAACCCCCCCTGCTGCAACTTCAGACCATTTCCTCTGGTCCTGACATTATTCACTTGGGAGAAGAGGCCAACACCCACCTCTCTACAACCTCCTTTCAGGTAGTTGTAGAGGGCAATGAGGTCTCCCTCAGCCTCCTCTTCTCCAAACTAAACATGCCCAGTTCCCTCAGCCTCTCCTCGTATGACTTGGTCTCCAGACCCNGTGCACTCAATCCCCTCATCATGCACTCAGTCATGTACTAGCTTAATAGGTTCAGAAAGAAGCTATATAATGAGAAAACAAAGATCAAAGATCAAAGTCCTGCCCCCTCCCTAGGATTTTCCTAGCTCCAGTTGTGCTAAAGAGTTTGCATCTTTTCTTGGGATCCATATGAAGAATTCTGCAATGACTCTAAAGAAATGAGAATGGACTGGCCTTGTGTTTTAAAACATAGACAGGTACCTTTAATAGCCTAAAGATTAGGACATTCAGCCTGTGAACGAGGTTGTCACAACAAACACTATGTATAAGTGTACACAATGATATATTACAAGATATTTCAATTGCTTATCAACAGAGGAGCAATTTTACAAAGGAAACAAAGAAGTTTTGGAAGATCATAAGCCCAGTTCCTGCCACTATCAACATGCAACACTAGAAAGACTCACAATGATCTTTACTCTGCAATCACCATATCACCTTCCCACAAGTTACATCTAACAACAAATTAACCAAATGCCACCAACTTTTAATTTGCCAAAATAACAGCTGTGAAATCCTATTTACCTATCTATGAGCAATCCGAACAGATTTTCTCTGTGAAAACCATAACTAAACCCCCTCAACAAATGTGTTATTGGCAGACAGCATGTGTGATTGCATTTTAATGTGCTATTTTAACACAAGGTCTGACATTTCCTATATTGCCTACCTGAGAACTGCTAGCACCAGCTACGGCCACTGCTGCCTCCTCCTGAAGGAATTTAGCACATGGCCACTCTTTGTTCCCAAATTACTTCTGCAAAAAGTCTCACTTCAAGGTACAAAGAAGCAGATGACAAAGGCAGTGCAAGATTATTTTGCAATTATCCAGTCTATGTGCCTGTCCAACTTCTGTGCCACTCCTTTAACTCACATGGTTTCATATTATAACAGTTGTTAGGAATTGTAAAATGGAGCTTGAGAGGGGAAAAAAAAAAAGCCAAAACCTCAACAGCAAACAAGAAATCCCCTCCTTTACACATACAGCAATGTAAAGAGTTAATGGTTCCTTAGACTTACAGGAACGCTCCTGCCAGCCTGTAGCTTCTTCACTGGTGCTGTGGCCTTACATTTCTTGTAACCATTCAGCTCCCTAATGATCCCCTTGTATCAGGTGTAAATGAGTTTTCCCACTCCAACCTGGCTTTTGTCAAGGCTTTAATGTAAGCAGTTAATGAGTGCTATAGCTCTGAGTTTTCTCATGTGAAGAAGGGTATTTCTAACTAGCGAAACAATGACAAGCAGGAGCTAACCTTATCTGCTCAGCTGTAGCGCAGAGAGAGCTTCAGAAAGATGACTCTCCCAAGCAAAGGAGCACTGAGGACATGTTAGGCAGAACCACCCTGACGGCATAACTCCGCTCATCTTGTACAGGCTGGGAATCCTTTCATGCTTTGTCAAGGATCTCAGTGGAGCTAAGGGGAAAGAGGCTGGTTTTCTGTGAAACAGCCTAGTTAAAACCATCAACAGAACTGTTAGCCTGTAACAGACCAACAGATTTATTCCGCAGCAGGAGACAGCACAAGGATGCTCAGATTTATCACTCCAAATACCATCATTATTTAGTGTGCAGAAAGCCTTCTCATCTCACAGTTAGCAAAACAAAATTACAAATTAACAGCCATATATTTCCCCCCATGTCCTGGATATATCATCCAATTTCCCCTCTGTTGTAATTTTATTTTGGTACTAAACATATGGGCCTCAGAAAACTGGCATATTTAGAAATTACACATATTTTATCCATGTTCTCTCGTAAATTTTCATCGTGTGTTAATTTATTGGAAGACTATATTCCTTTTCTTAAGAATCAGCAGCAAAGAAGAAAAAGAGAGCACAGAAGGAGTTTTGTTTGTACCTCTGACTCTGGGTTACTTCCTTCTTATCCTTTCAGATACACATTGGATTCAAAGAGGGAGGAACAAGTCCTGCACATACGTTTGTAAAAGGCAGCAAAATCCCAGCTGGGTTCCTGCCATGGGTGAAAGAAGAGGATATACGAGAAAGCTCCCATGTGTAGAAGCTTGCCTCCTTTCAGGAACACATGGGTAAAAGGTAACCCAAGAAAGCTCTTGCCAAGGGACCCCAGGTGAAACCATCGTACATCAAAGAAGATTTTTCAGTCAAAAAGAATTGCAGTACTCCTTGCTCATGGAGATAAAAATGAAGCCTTTTTTCTTTTCTTTTAGAATGCAGTAAAATACTTCCTTGCATAGCTCCGGTGCAAAGGGAGACCTCAGCACGGACAGGGATGTATTTTTGTCCATAGATGTTCAAGGGGAAGATAACAGCCCACTGTCTCAGGAGTGCACGAAGGTGTATCCCAGATACGTAGGTTAAAATAAACCAGGACGTTGTTATCTTCTGAATCTTTTCTCAGACTTATGAAGAACCTGGTCACCAGGCTGGGCTCATTTTCCTTTGTATTATTTAATAGATCTTAATGTATCTAATTTTTAAGTGAAATAAATTACTTAATGCCAATATTTTAATTTAGTTAAATTAAGATTCAAAGTTTAAGCTCAGATCCAAACCCCTCTGATGATAGGAATGTAATGGAAATGAGGTGTAAAATCTCAAGATCTATCCAGATTCATATATTCATCTCAAAGCTGTCTCCACTAAAAGCACTGGGAGTACCTTCCAAAGGTTCAGCAAGAATAGGTTACGCTGGAAAGAAGTCGTCTGATTGCAATCTTTCCTATATCAACACAAAGCATGAGTCACCCCTCCAAGGTCAATGGAATTGCACATTAGAAAACTCTGATCAGAATACAGTTCAAAAGGTGATTTACTTTCAGAAATATTCAAATGATTAAAGGCAAATGAGTCCCTTTAAAGGTCCATAAGATGTGTCAGTGATCTTCGGAATAGCCTTTGGCAATTAATTCCCAGTTGATTGCTTATAGCCCTTTCATGCTTTGAAAAAGACCTCTCCCTGTGCAAACTCATGTTATTGCTGTCTAGAAGCGATGTTAGGCCATGAGCAAGGGCTGCTCGTAACAAGAGTAGGCTGCCTATGGTGAAAGCGGAATTACAAGAGTTGAACTTGAGTGATGTATAGAAAACTTTGCCTTTAAGTCCAGCTCTGATGCTTGCGATCTCCATAAGGAGAAGACTGCCTCTCTGTCTGTTATAAAGACTCTCAGGAGAACTTTCAGCTACTTGAAGTGCAAATACGATTTTTTTGATTTGTCAGAAATTAAGAGAAGACCCAGAAAACCTGGATCCTACGAGAGAAGGGGTAATATGGCTAGGGCAATTTCCAAAGATGACGTCAGGAAGTTCTCTGTGCACAGGACAGGGAAGGATGGTCCTGCTGTTACACTGTAAATACCATTCATTCCTACGGCTCAGCTTAAACATGAGACCAGCTGTGCCAGGTTAGAAGAAAGGTCTGTCTTGGCCAGTGTCCTCAGGCTGCCAGTGGCCAACACACAGCAAAACTGCAGATGGCTCGTTACAGCAGTTATGGCTCCTTAGGTTGCTCCGATTTGGATAACCATGGCATTTCTAGAGCTAATGCATGCTGGTAAGCACTGAACTCCAGGAACTGATGCAGTAATCACTGTAATAGTGGATACCTAGGGAAGAGCATACGGAAAGCAGAAGCATAAACCATTACTTCCATGCTGCGCTCCTGCAGCAGAGTCTGTATCTCAAGGATTTTTGGAGGCAGAGGTGCTATTTTTTGTCTCATAAATCCCTGGTGGATTATTCTTCTCAAAATTTGTGCAGGACCTAAGTTAAATTGAACACGAAAACCACACGCAACTCAAACCCCACACTAGCCTTCTGCTATAAACCTCTGCTCTAATTTCATTCTCAGATGAGCCCTGCAGCGGGGCGTGCTCTTACAGAGCTTCCACCGCTCCAGCCGCAGCGCGCTGCGGGCAGACAGGCTGCCTGCTTCTCCTGCCAGCTGGGTCCGAGTCTTGTGCTGACAATAGATGTCACACTTGTGCTTTTGCTGATGTTTTCTGGAGCAGATTACACCAAGCAAGTGCAGGGGAGCAGCACGACACAATTTATTTGAATGCACTGCCTTTATATAGTAAAACCAAATCTGAGAGAGATTTGATCTTCTGTAGGTTTTGCGATGCGCGTCCCTGGAAAATATTGAACACAAAAAGGGAAAGAGGGAGGAATGACAGCTTATCTTACAAGGCTAAAGTTCACGTTGCCCTATAGGTTACTAGTTCATAACTGTATACCTAAATGTACATCTGCTTTTATAGAGAGCAAATAATTTTTAAATGAATTTGCGTAATCTCTGGCTAAATGCTTTTTGTAATAAATGCAACACTGGGGGAAAGTCAAACTATTTGTGTTCAACGCACAAATAGCAGCAGATGAAGACATTTGCACTAGTTTTTTCAGGCAGATAAATACAGCAAAACCCCACTGCCTTAGAATAGCAAAAAACACGGGGTCTGACAATAGGTGTCCCAATTCTTCAATCTGCATGCAGATCTGACGAGTGGGATGGCATGATCCATGGGAGAAAACCTAGGAAAGTCTTTTTCCTGAGCCATAACTTCCGCTAATGGTCCTGTTAGAAAACCAGAAAGAATGTCTTTGGTCTTACTTTCCATTTGAAAAAAGAATTCCCTTTCTATATATCTGTCTGTGTCGATACATATAAATCAACCGTGCATACAGGAGAAAGTCAGCATTAGCAACAGTTTGCAAGACAGAAAAAAGCACTGGGTTTTAAATCACCTAAGTCAGTATTTGCGGAATTTCAGATGGAAGTGTTATTGCTGAATTTTGAAATGCGACACTGAATGTTTAATAGCTGTTGTCACTATAAGGAGATGTAGTAGAAAGCTCCGGGCCCTCTTCGCAACAGGAACAGCCTACTGTTCTGGCCAAACTTCATTTGGACTGTTATTAATTCTATCACTGCAACATCCCTTACTCTTTCTGGAAATCCAAACCCGTGTGCCATTGCAGAGGATTGTACCAACGTGCACAAACACCGATTCCAGGGGTACTCCGCACAGTCTAAACAAATCACAGGACTCAAGCTTCAACTGGCTACCGTGGTCATCACTTTCTGATGAGTCAAATGCTGTTACTGAATTCTTTCTCTTCAGTGCAACTATATTCCATAAACTCAATGAGGAATTCCCAATTTTTACAGCAGTATCTATCTTATACTTGAAACGTTTTCAAAAACACTACCAGGAAAAAAGTGTCCCATCCACTAGAAAATTTCACTCAAAGCCAGAATTCAAAAATAAGAAGTTCCCTCAACACAACAGTTTTTGGCCAGTTCCATTGCGTATCAAACAATTCCTCAGGGCAGTAAAGCTCCTGGAAAGTTAACTAAACTCTTTTCTGATTTGCACTCATCAATAGGCTCATTCATTTATCTCCCACTGAATAATTCATCATTACTAGCAGCAACAGTATGCAAACCAGGAAAAATTCAGCTAGACTTTCATATCCCAGGATGAATGTAGAGTCAGGAAAACAAGAAACTAGAAACGTATTTTCTCATTTCAGCAAATATCAGAAATGAACATTGCAACCATTTCAAGCAACATGTCATAGTTCTTGATAAGTACCAAAATCATTTTAAGAAACCCTGAGTTCCCCGGGAGCAAAACGGGACGCAGGCAGCGGCTCCAGCTGGTTAAAGGGCTGCTGGGAAGAGCTGCACCAGCCCTTCCCCTGGTGCGCTCTGCTTCCCCTCCGCGTGGGTTACACAGTGCTGGCTTCTTCATCAAATACAGACTTCAAACTCCAGCTGTACCCTCTATATCTGCAAACGGGAAGAGGAATGGCCATGTGGAGACTACTTCCCTTTCTGTGACTCCATGCAAAATTTTAAGTGGTAATACTTCACCCATTATATTTCTGTATATGTATGTGGAATACAGTGAAATCCCACTGTTAGGCTACAAGATTTCTTTGACCATAACCATGTTTTCCCTTGCTGATAGCTCACAAAACCAAATCATCATCTGGCCTGCAATATTCCTGAATTTCCCCAATGCTCAATTTATATTAAATGATTGAAGAAACCAGACTCTGGTGCATCACTGGAGCAGGAAATATAGACATCTCCACTATATAACAGTTCATCACTCAAGCTGAATCTAATTGATATCACCTGAAAAATAATAGAAAATTCCTTCAGGCAAGAAAGTGACATATTTGAGGGTAGTCAGCTTTGCTTAATTATTCATCACTGCGGCAACACCATTTTAATGGAAGTTATTCTGAGGGAAAATAGCACTTTTCTGGCTTTTTCTATTGCCTCTGATCCTTTCAGCACCAAGGCAGAATCTCCTCGAGTCTCTGCAGGCCTCTGTCACTTTTGTGAACTATACCCTCTCTGGCTACAGAGACACATCTCTTTCTCACACCACACCAAACACAACGTCAGAGTTTAGCAAACAACAAGGTCCATAACCCCCAAAGCCGTAACATAACTTACTGGAATTGTTTCAGTCACCTGGAATATTTCTGGCACTTCATATTAGATGCTGGGGAGGAGATAGAGAAAGGACTTTTCTGCTCAGGGTTTTCTTTGCTGGTCCATAGCTCTGCTGGCTCAGGAGGTGAGAGCCCAGCCCAGACTCCACTACCTCTCCCAGCCTCCTGCAGGAGAGCTGCTCTCTGTAAACAGCCGGCTCAGCTGCTTTGGTGACTGAAGAAGCTGAAATAATAAGTCTGTGGCAGCAAGCTCACTCCGACAGGATGGTTTAAGGAGTATCTGCTGAGCAGTGAGGACCCCTACGGAGCCCAGGTGACCCACTGACCTGGGAGAGGTGGTCACCTCCTGCAGTGGGGTGATGATGGGTAGCTGGGCTGATAACCTTCTCAGGTGGAAAGAGACAAAGGGCCAACCCTCAATGTGAAGATACTCAGCTCTGAAGGGCATGAGGCTCGCTGAGCCTCTGTGGGCTACTCAAAGAGGAGCACACGGGTGGAGGCACCCAACACACAAACCTAACAGGAGCCTTGGCTCTGGTCTCTGAAGCTAGGTGAGAGACCAAACTAGGCTCTGGAGGTCATACCTCGGCACAGGATGCTCCCCAGTTGTCAGAGAACCCCCATTTGGATTAAAGAGTCAGTCTATGGAGAAACCAGCTGGGGCTTGTTCCACGGGTATGGCTTCTCTCTCTAATTTTTAGTGGTTTTAGAAGTCATGATCTGTACCATTATCAGAGGTAAAACTTTGAATATAGCATCTTAAATTCAGTACCCTCCAGGTACTGACAGCATGCATCGATGAAGGAGAGAAAAAACTGAAGATCAGAAGAAAAACAACACGAGCATGAGGGACTTAATGAGGATTTTGCTGCCTATTGCTCTGGACTCACAGGCTGGTTTATATGCTGACCAGAGAATCAATGCCAAAGCATGAAAAGAAACTGTATTTTGCAGGTAGAAAGCTTTAATTCACTCTGTGCTTGATGGGCAGCTTTCTAGTTTTTTGGGTTTTTTTTCTATCTTATTTACCCATTTAGAATACTTCATTAGTTAACACTTTTTACAGCTGTCAGCCAGAGGCAAAATTGCAAAACAGAGTTCTGACTTCCCTCCAGGCATGTTCTTGGGGCTGCCGTGTCTCGCAGAGCTGATTTAACACAACTCTCACTCTGGAAGGTCAAATAAAGTAAATGCTGAACTGTTTGATCTAGGGCTTGTATGTTATAACTTGCTTTTGTGTCCCCTTTGGAATAACTGTTAGAAATACTAGTGCAGTTAGGACAACCTCTTAGAGCTGGAGCTCCTCTGTACATCAAACGGAAGGGAATGCACCTTCCCAGGGTGAATAGGAAGGAACTGGGGACACTGAAAATCCACCATGAGCCTGGTGACAAGGTGCGGATTACAGAATTTTCTGGAATTTGGCAGGTGGGTGTGCACTGACTTTTTTTTTTGGACAGAAAATAAGTTAAAAAAGAGGAAGAAGTCAGCAATGTTGAAATGCACCCATTCAACAAACGAAATGTAGAAATTAAATTTTCTTTAGAAAAATAGAAAATTCTAGAGAAAATTCTCTCCTTTCAAACCATGGGAAGGATACGAGTGATGAAATATCCTAAGTCAGCCAATAAAGCTCTCTGCCAGAAGCAGCACGTCTTTGCTACCACTCCAGCAGTATCAGGGAAAGTAGAAGCTATGGGACAAGAAAAACACAAAAACCTCTGTGGTCTGCATAATCCCTCCAGCCCCCTGAATCCATGCTGTGCTTGAAAGAATAATAACAAGAAAGGTTAGACACGAAGCTCTCTGCAGCCCACCAAATCTCTGCTCTCTCTGCTGCCAGCCTGCCCAGCTCAGGAGCACAAGCAGAACAGTCTCCTACATGGATGGCTTTCCAGCATATTCTGCTCCAAGAAAAATCATGTGCATTGGACTGACAGGAGCCACTTATGACTGCTTCAAAATTAAATAAACACTCTGTTTTTCTGGTGACACAGGAAAATGTGAATCATATGCACCAGAACATTCCTATAGCGTGCTAGAGAGAGCGAGTGATAAATCAGAACATTTGCCTGCCACGCGGCCTTAGAGCTGGAATAGCACAATTTACTTTTTCTATGCAAAATATCCTGCAAAGGAAATGGCATAGCAGCCTAATTTCACAGAAAGAGGGGACAGTAATTTATTCCAGGAGCAAGACAGAGCGAGGAAACAGCAGGTACTTTGAAATTCAGAGTGGGCTCGGCATTTTTGAGCCTAATGGATTTTACAGAGAAGAAACAAAGTCTCCTTTATGAAACTTTGGAATACGAGTATAGCCCTCAACACCTCCAAATGATAAATCTTTGTCCCTGAAATAGCATCTTTTTAGGTTTAATTTATTTTCTTTAGCCCATGAAGGCCTTCCTATTTATACACTTCAGCCGTAAGGACTAATAAATTATTTTCTTCAGCCTCAAGAAGGTCTTCTTCATTTATTTTCAGCCTCCCTCGGAGTGAACTTTAAGAAGTGTACCATGTTGCAGCACTGTCTAGAAAACAGGGATAAATAGATGGAGACAGTGACCACAGGGAGAAAGAGGGAAACCTAATATCTTTTTGAATACACCACTGTCTTATAACCTTATCACACATTTAACACAACCTGCAATTACACAAAACATGTGAGGCTCTTCATCCATAAAGGGAATCTAGTTTTTGGCAAGTTTTTAAAAGCAACTGAAAACGGAAGAAGCTGGAAGACAGAAAGAATTGAAGCAGTCCTTCCTTTCTTTACCAGTGCTTCCTCTGACACTCGGGCTATTGATGAAACTGCTGTTTGTGTCTTTTATTGGTTTGTTTCTCCTTTCTGTTTCTTACAAGAATAACCTGTGAGTTTCTGAACTCCAAATCTCTAGAAAAATTTAGGAACAGAGATTTATTCGCCTTTACTGCCATGCTTTAGATTTGGCTGTTTAGTTTGAATAAAACCCAGAGTAGTATGTTGGAGAAGTAACACAAAATGAAATAAAAATGAAAAAAAAAAAGACAAGGAGTGAAAGTAGACGTGCTGCTCACAAGTTATGAGGGCTGCATACACATTATGGAGATACCATTTGTAAATCTAGAGGTATTTATGGTATCACAGTTCTTTTCAAAGACTAATAGAAAAGTCCATTAATTTATCAAATCATCAAAGAGTATTCCTGCATTTCCAGAGATGCCATTAAAATACATTATTGAAAGAACATAAGGCACCAGGGCAGAATATTTTATAATCTAACGAGGTAAATTTTGATATCTCTTTCACACTGACAACCCTCAAACTTGATGGGAATTCTGCCTTTACTAAAAATTGAGTAAGGATTACATCATGTGGCTTAAGGTCACTGCAAGCCTTAACTATTAAGTATATGCACTTTTAATGGAAAATGCATAATGGAGACACAAACTCTTTTTTCTCCCCCTGCCAGTCAGCCAGCAAAATCATATGAACGTTCCAGGCAACAGAAAATAAAAAAATAAGGGGAAAAAAAAGGCATAGAAGTGCCAGCAACTATTTCCTACCATACTCACCAACTGAAGTTGAAGCTACGCATTATATATGTATATATCAAAAGAGCCTCTGCTTTGAATCCTCAACAGTTCAACCCACCCCACCCAAACAAGGAAACAGTGTGAAGGACCAACGGATGAAGAGAAGGCTTAGGGAGATGCAGTGCCTTGTTCCAGGGTTATGGAGCAGAGGGACAGCGGAGCTGGGAATGCAGCTGGAAGTTCCTGCCTCCCAGCCCTGCGCCATTCTGCACCGGCAGCTCCAGGAGGAAGCCTGACTCCACTCACTTGCATCAGCACCACTTGTGAATAAGGCGGCCCTATCAAAACAAACTAATAAAAACATTATTGCTGTCACTTCATTTCTGCTTATGGATTAGGAAGTCTTTATTGTAAAAGATCTTTTCCTCCTACTCTATACTTTGTTCCAATTATAAATTATTTTAACAGCAGTTTTCTTTCTTCTTCCCCCCCGCTCAAAGCACAATTAGAGAATAATTGTTTTCAAATAATAACCACTACTTTTCCATTTAATTCTTTTTTAACACGAGTGGCGTCTCCCAGCTGACTCGCTCAGCATTAGATGAGGGTTTAGAAGCGCTATAGAACAGAGAAACAGCTGTTTCTTTGAGCATTATGAGTTTTATTAATCCCTTCTTGCCTATAAAACGTAATCATCCCCTTTATTTCTAGGGGTACTACATATAGTTTCCAAATAACTGACAATCAGAAACAAAAGGTTTCTAACCTTTTTATAACAAACCTTTTTATAACACAATATATATATATTTGACCCTTCAGGGTGACACGCTTCCTCTGTTTTCTCTTTGGCTAGTTAATAAAGCAGAATACACAACAAAAGTAAACACTTCAGAAAGCTCAGTTTTACTAAAATCTCTTTTGATTAAAATCTCAGTAAGGGGTATTATCCACAGCAAACAGGAAGATGTTAATAGATTATATTGAAAAAAATTCTTTCATAGTAGGAAAACTACCTTTTGTTTATTTTACTGAGGTTTTTTCTTGAGGCTGGAGTGCCATCTCACTGAACTGCTTCCCTGTACTGTCGATCGCAACTGAAGCCTGTTTTGAGACTTCAACCCTGTCCCTTCCTGCTGCCTTCCCCCCCCCCCCTTACTATTACAGATGCTTATGAAGCAACTGCAGCATCTTTAGAACAGTCCCTGGAAAATGCCAAATGGCTCTCGGTGTGCATACACAGATTCTTTTATTACTTACTCATTTTGTAGGCACTCGATGCAATATTCATATTTCTATTCCTCTGAATAAGATACTAGATGCTCTGCATTTATGCTGGGAGGAAGTTAGAGGAGGGCAGTGGGAGAGGGAATGTGTACGTGCCGTATGGAACACAAAGCACTTATAAAGGAGCATAGGTAAAGTCCTGGTAGAAGGTAGCTTGGCTTCATTGGAGGTGAAGCTGAAGCTTTGTTGTGGATACTTTATTTAAGTAAAAAAAAAATTAAAAGTTGCTGAGGGTCACTTTTGCCCTGCTGCAGTGGTACCTCACACAGGAGTAGAGAAAGGAACAGTTTTCTCTTAAACAGGAATGAGCCATTGCCTTCAAAATCTGCCCCTAATTTTTGCTGTGCTCAGATGCTGCTGAGGAAGGTGAAGCTCTGTGGGCTGGGCCAGGAGCAGGAATGCGTTAAGGATCTCACCAGCTCACTGTCATACTGTCTAACCATCCTGCTTCCAGCATAAGTGCAGAAGCAAAAAGCTTAAAGTTCACTGCAATGGATCATGAAAAGAAAAACTTCCTAAGGGCAGCAGCCTTTTCTATCAGTAAACAGCTACAGCCCGTGACTTTCAGGAAGCTGGAACAAAATTCATTAAGGGAAGGTTTCATGAATTCAAGAGAGGTATCTATGGTTATTCCATCCAAATTTCCCCCATTGCTGATGCTCTGAGCTTGAACCAAAGCTTTCCCGAATAAAGAAATCAAAGGGAATTCTGTTCATTTACAAGACTTCAAGAGAGAAAAGGATCCTTCAGGACTAAATTGATGCAAAGGTGCTGAATATATTTGGGTGGGGAAGCTGTATTTGTCTGGCCAGGCTGCCTAAGCACGTGTGTAGACGTGCTGCTAAGCGCATGGGTTGGGTGGCTCAGGTGAGTAACCATGTGTGGACAATCCCACTGCAGGTTTTTTTGTTCCCCTGATAGCACAGTCATTTACTCATTTATCTTTGGTGCTGAAATTACTTCAGTTTTATCCCTTTTGAATAGAAATCTACCCTCTATTTCTGTTGCAGTCTGATCTGTCCAAGCAGGGATAAATTTCTAATTATTTAACTTTTCGTATTATATTTACTTAGCCTGTTATTTAACAAGCAAGTAGGAAACAATTATTCTCATACTGTCACCTGTTTCTACTCTCTGCCAATTTTTAAACAAACTGACTTGAAGAACCAGACCTGCTTAAAAAGAAACAAAATGAATAAGGAAGTTGGAAGCAGCTCGTTTCTAAGAATAGATACTCCTATCTGTCTCATTTTTGTATTTGCTCATTTTACACACACTGTTTATCGTATTATTAGGAACATGCTGAAAATGTGCCTATTGCTTTTTAGGGGAAAAAAATCATATGAAAATGAAGATGATTTTACAGAAAGTCAATTAAATATAAATTGAAAATTTGCTGCAAGAAAATCTCTATTCCACACCACCATAGTCTTCAACAAAGCACAAAAAACATCCCTACCAGAACTGAATTTAACATCTTTATACATATTCATGTCATATGGTATTAGTTTTAGTCTTAGGTTCGTGCTGCCAACATTGTTAAAGCTCCCGTTGTAGCTAGTCAGAAAGTCAGATAACACGTGAATACGTACATCATTTAATAACACATTCTGACAAAAAGCAGATCAGAGGATTTGAAGAACCAAGGAAATTAATACAGTGTTTGGCTTTGGTCTTGATAGCATAAACGCATGGTAAATATCTATTTCCACATATTTAAATGTAAACAGAGCGCAAAAACCTTTTCTTAGTTCTGGCATGAGATATACATCGCTACTGTAAGTAACGACACGGCTCAGTGCATCTACCACTGTCATAGTTATGGCTCCTTCTTCCTCGTCCCCCCTTTGCCTACCTCCCGCAGTGGCAACACCAGAAAGGCTGACTGGGGAAAGCTGCCCACGCAACACAAGTCCCTCCATACAAAACACCTGGGGAATTCCGTGCAGCAGATGGGAAGCATCATGATAGTCAGCTCCTGACTTGGGTTCCCACCCTGGGTGGTGCCCTCGGTCCAATCTGATTTGAGCTTCACTTTTCTGCCAAGCTAAGTTTCCATTCTGATAGAGTATGGGCCACAATGAAAAAATATTAAAGGATCTCCAAACCCTACTCTAAAATTCATTAAGTCCCCAGAGATTCTTCCAAAATATTTATTTCTCAGGAGCCGCTTACCCAATCATAGCAGCCTCCCACAGGGAGAAGTACCTGCAGCAGATGACCCAGTCCCTGTCCAGATTTGGAAGCTGCCCCTCAAAGAACCCCTCCCTCCTCCAAGGCTTCGCAACACCTTTGCAGCACTCAATCACCGAGAAGAAACGGAACAAATTCAAGAGGGGAAAAAGACCCCTATACTCTACAACTTTGTAGCGTTTCAGTAGGTTCTACTAATTTGGGAATGAATTTCAAAAGTCTTAGATTTCCAAATAAAACACCTCAGCAGCAGGCCCCATTATTCTACACATTTAACTTGAAGCCCAAGAGCATGTCACTAAAAAGGGAAGCCTGTAAGAAGCAGATGAATAATAAGTGTAGCTTGGATCAAATGCTCTTCTAATTTATACAAAAATTCAATACAGAAGAGAAAAAGGAAGATACAACCATGACCAGAATTGCTAATTTGTAGCTCACTGTCAGGCTTTAGTTTCATATCCAAATATTTAAATAATACCTAGATAACATAAAGTCATGCCCCCCCCCCNGTATGACATTCTCTTTAGATTCCAGAACCTGTCAACCACAGAGGTGTTTTGAGGGGGGCAACGCAGCTCCTTCCTCGCTCATTCCCAGAAGGACGCAGCCGTTCCTATGCTTTTATCTGAAGCACGCAGAGCTTGGGAGGGCTCACTGGTAACAAACGCTGATCTGCTGACAATCTCATCAAAGATCTCCCTTATTAGTTAATTTTTGCACTGAATAATTTAGTCCATGGTCACCTAGGCAGCTTATTATGAATTGGAAAGTAATTTTAAACATGTAAGCCACTTGTATACAAAAATCAACCACCTAGTATAAACCATTTCTAAAGCTGGTGTTAATCCTTTCTTTAGCCATTGCTTCAAGATGCAGAGAAGGAAACTGTTATCCTAAAAAATTACTTTGAAAAAAATGGAGCATCTGTGCCTTGCATGAATGATTTATCTGGCTGCTGTTCTAGAACTTAATTACAGCATCATTTTAGGGTTCATGTTTGTAATATTCTTTTAGCTCATCCCATAGCAGATATAAAAGAACACTGAATCAAGTCAGCAAATAACAGAAACAAGCCTTGACTGAGGAATAAAATTGTACCAGTGACCACATCAACAAGTAGATTAACGCGCTGTTCAAGGGATCAGCCTTCAATATTGGCTAAATTCAGGCTAAGCACTGTCATGTACTTTTCTGGTTTGTTGGGACGCTATGGCAGCTTACTTCTGGGCTTGGTGAGCCTTTCTGTGAAATCAGTGGGTGCTGGGAGATGATGTCTATCTCTGCCGTACGGTGATGAGCAGAGAAGGAAGGCAGAGTGTAAGAAAAGAAGAAACCATCAGCGCTGGGGGCAAGGGGAGGTGACCCCGAGCTGGAGATGAACGCCACAGACAGACTCAAGCCACAGCCTCACAGACTCCTGTAACAAATGGCTAACTTACGTGCAAATATTCACACTAATTTTAACAGATACTACACAAGAAAATAATTAATTAATTAAAAGTAAGCATGTGCATCAAAACTACAAACCAAACTATGCCTTGGAGACCTTTCAGCCTTTCTTATGTGGCCTGTCCATGGCCATGGCTAAAGCCAAGGGGATGGTTTTAGCTTTCTCTATGATTGTCTGGGAAGAGCCACGCCATCAGTACCAGCCCACAGTCCTTCTGCCACCTGCTGTAATTGGGGAGTCCCACCTTAGCTCTGTACCCAGACCTTCTCCCTGAGCGCCTGTGGAGGTTTTGATTAAAATGACTGTAAAGTCTACTCAAACCAAAGAATTATGAATTATTTTATCTAAAGATAAACACTACACTGAGCAAAGGTTAAATAAAAGACTAAATATAATAAACAAAGTATAGAAAGTATTTTTTTTACCTCCACTTTTTCTTCAAAATCTTTCATGAATTTCCCTTAACTCCATCTCTGGAGCATATTGCATTTCTGAATCTTCTCCCATGCTGCCCCTTCTTACTCAGCAACCACATGCTTTAGTAAGTGAGTGTCTTTCTGTCTCTTTCTTCTGAGTTTTGGCAAAACTCATTAGCTTCACGACAGCTAACAAGGTACCACGGTTTGTGGCTATTGTATTTATGCCTGCTGAACGCAGCTTTTCTAGATCACTGTTTCAGCCTCGATCCCCTAACAATGCATTCTGAAGCTACCCTACAACAAGCAGCTGCCTGTTAACACACAGGACCTGCATCATATTCATTAACAAAACCAACCAGCCAACCAAGAAACTATTTGCATAAACTTGTTATGGAGAATAAGGGAATTAAATGCTTAGCTGGATTGAGGCCTCAAAGTGTGGTTCTGATTATGAATTTACACTCGTATGAATCAGAAATAACTCTGCTAACGTCAACTAAACGACACTGCAGTAAAACCAACAGAAGCAAAACCAGAATTAATCTTAAGGCAGATTCTGATTTTTGTTTACTTATTTAATTTTTAATTAGAAGGATTCTGGGAATGAAAAATATGAAACAATTGCACAACTTCTCCCATTTCAGAAAAGGAAAAAGGCAGATGTGAGTGCAGATATGGTTTGCTGAAAGAGGAATGTGACATTTATGAGCCACTTTCATAAAAACGAAGACAAGGAAAAGAAAGTTCCTTCAGAAGTAGCACAGGATCTTAACAAGGAACAATATAATAATGATACAATGCTGAAGGAAAATAACAAATGACAGACTTTTAGTAAAAAACCTGAAGATGCTTGTGCAGTAACACACTGTAATGATGGTATTAAAAAAGGCGCTGGCTGATGTTGTAGAAACCCATTAAGACAGAACAGAGTACAGCAGTAGTTTAACAATTTAGAGAAAACATTTTAGCAAATACATTATATTAAGGTCAGAGCACTTTGGAGAAACAAGTTAACAAGATGAGAAAGGTCACAACACAACTGTGTTTTGAGTCGGTAAAGGTATTAGAGTCATTCTAACAATGTATTAAATTCTTTTGGTTTTTAAAGTCATTTGACAAAATTTCACATCTATCTTTTACCTTCATGAAGCACAGCCTATACCAAAGAATAGCTGCAGACTGGGGTTTAATGGAAAAAAAAAATACTTTATGGAGCTCAGTATGACTCTTATTCAGAATCATCACCATTTAAAAATAATTTATATTCAAAGTAAAATAAAATGACCAGCTTTACATGATATCATTAGAAGTAACACAAAGAAAGAGAAATAGCTATAGAAAAACACAGCAGCAACATTGCCAGAAAGTAGGCTAAGCAGCTCTTTGAAGAACATAATGTGCATTATACTGCATTAAAGATACATGCCAATCAATTACTTCTGTTTTAGGGGCATGTTACCAATTTGGAGGGTCTAAAATTAGAAGTCCTTTTTGTCATGCTGGGTTTTCAATGGGAATGCTTCATGGCATATAGAGGCACTCTTAAATCTCAGCAAAAAGGAAGCCAAGTTCATAATAAACAACGTGGATAAAAGCTGTCCACACTATTTTAAATAGTAGAGATACCATTAGCTCTACAAAATGTCTAACTTCACAGTAGTTCAATGTAAGAGAAAATTCTTAGAAAATAAAAAAAAATTAAAGGGAGAGAGGGTTCATCCCAATTTCAACCAGGTTTACCGTACACGATTCTCAAGAGAAATCCCTGACCAGCTTAGCCGACCACTTTTCTATGAGATTTAATGGACTTGTAGGACAACATCTGTTGCTTAATGGATCATTCACTTAACATAAACGAGGTTTGTCTCTTAAGGAGACAAGCTCCCATGCAGCCAGATTGATAGCCAATGTCAATCAGTTAAAGCTTGGTGGTAACAAACTGTTACTAGAATAGTTTGTATTTATTTTCCCTATGTATGACAATTAAACATCATTAGAGCCCTGGCCTGTAGGCAGAGCGTGTACACAAAATCAGTCTCATCACTCAACAGATCACACTTGTCAGGCAGACAGTGTTTACAAAGCATACAATTAAAGGCGCCCACACACCTTAAAACTTCAGCCCAGTTACGAGTCTAGCTTTGAAAACTGAGACAAGAAGAATTCACACCAACATCTGGTGAGATCATTGGACTCTTAAAAATAAAAAGAAACATCTCCCTCTCTCTGGGGTGGTATTTAGATTGTGATGCTATTTTTCTTTTATGTCCTTATTAACTAAATGAGTAGTGGGACTTTTAATACAAACAAGAGCTTCATTTTTGTCCCCCATGATTGTGACGTGATAAGCATGGGTGTGGGAATCTGGTTTTCTGGTTTCTTATTGCTTGTTCCTCCTTTCTGTCATGTAACGCTTTTCCTAAGAAATGACCACCCTGTGCCGATGCTTCACTCTCCTTCCTTACTCCCATTTCTGAGCCATTCTCAGAATTTCCATTAAACACGATTCTTCCCTCCCTAACGATGTCACTGTAGCACAGAAGAGAGCCTGCTAGCTTCTACCTGAATGCTCTAGCAGACAGTTCATATTTATTTTCTTGGCATCTGCAAAAGTATTCCATGAGTTGGCAATAAGGAAGCGCTGATATGCCGAACACATCTGTTCGCCAGGTTAGTTCTTGCCAATACAAGTACATAATCATTGCTCTAGAAAAATCTCAAGCCTATGAGATTTGGCACCTTTTCCTCTGGTTCATGGTAGAGCAGGTTTGCCTGCAGCAGCAAAGCCATGCTAGACTGGTCGAGGGTTACATGTGGCCACACACCAGGGCTTCTGCTGTCTTGATTTTACAAGCACTGTGAACACAAGGCAGGGGAGTGCTGCCCTTGACAGATAACAGGCTTGTCCTGCATAATTTACCACATTTGCATGCCTAACAGCGGCAAAATTTTCTGTAGAATCGATGTCTTAAAACTCAAAGTAAGCACACAGCTACAGAGAAACAAGGTTCCCTGCCAGTGCTGAACCGCAATGTCCAGTTGCAAAGATTAAAGAACTAGACACATAATCCAGAAGAGACTGTGTTCTGCTCTATTAGTACCAAATTCACTATGTTTTCTGTGATTCAGTGTGACATAATTGCTAATGACCATTATGAGAGACGTGACATGGCATTTGATGATACATAATTTTGAAATTGCTCCAGAAATTATGCCCTGTACTACAGTTTAAGATCATCTTTTTCCAATACAGAGCTATTTCTTCAGACCTTCATTCCCTCAAGCTAGAGCTGAAGATAATTGCAGTATTATAATCCTACAGAGCTCAAGTGCAGTCAGACAAACTTCAGAAAATCAGACAAAGTAAAAGACATCTTGAGACAGAGGTACATAGAGTCAGCGGAGGTACTGCTGTGCCCTTTGTGGTCCATGAGTCATCCAAAAACCTGATACACACAAAAAAACTGAAGAACATCATCCTCTTAATTTGGAGGCCACTGCATGTATGGGGACTTTCCAAATACAGCCTTGTTGTTCTAGACATAGTGCTTCTGCTGGAGACACAATGCGATCAGTAAAGGCATTTCGCTGACATACTGTCACATGAGGGTTTTCCACACAGAAGGAATTGCTCTCCATCCAGACATGCCTTTTTTACAGGTTCTTCCACCCACCCTCAAAGCAGCCCTCATTCACCACTGAATTGTGTGCTGACTTTTCGGTGCAATGGGTCACCTTTGAGTACCTGGGATAAGGCTTCTTTCTCTATCTTAAGAAACCCATGTCACTATGGATGTGAGGTCAACCATATTCTCTTTGCAAGCTTACAGCGATGGGTGACTTGCTATGTAATTGCTTTTCTGGGCAACTTATTCTCCTCAATCAATCTTTTATGCTGCTGAAGGTGCCAGAGTAGTTCCTTTGCAGCCATAACATTATTTTTTTTACCCACCCACATTAAACCATTAAACAAAAGAAGGATACAAGCTTTTTACAAAATTATCCTGTGAATTTATTTAAGTTCTTAGAGCTGAAGTTAAAACAGTTAACAATTTTTAGGTTTATATTAATATGACTATTGTTTTTCTCTGAAAAAATGATGTTTATATAAATATTAAATAAAACTAAACAAAGCATGACAGGGATAAAACTCTTCCCTTCAATTACAGTCTCTACACATAGATCTTCTTCAGCTTCAGGTTGTCACGGTGATCCAAAAAAATAGCGATTGAAACTTTACCCTCTCCCCTCCATCTACCTGATTTCAAATAAACCACAGGAGCAGGATAGCCCCACTGAACTTCCAAGCTTAAGACCAGGTTACAGTATAACTACTGATTTTTCTAAACTATTGAATAGGTCCCCCGTCAACTAATACCGTTTAAATCGTCCTGTTCAATCTCGCACCACAGCATAGCTCTTACCTCTATTTCAGGACATACTGATTTGATTTGTAACTCAAGGAAATCCAGAATGCCAGCTCTGGTTTATATGCTTACTCCACATGTGTGTAGGTATAAGCAATCATTCTGGGCTCATTAAGACTCATTCATTTTAACCACATACTTCTGCAACACCTTTTAGACAAAGTTGATGTCACTCACATGCCTGGGGCTCAGAAGTTAGGATGGCAGCAAATAATGCCAGGAGTGAGGTGTGACTGCATTAAAGGTGATTGTCTTCGAAGTTGTAACTGTACCTCTAATAGATTTTTCATTCTCGCTTTTCAGTATACCCATTGAACCGACGAAAAGTCCCTCAGAATCACTCCTACGTGAGGAGTATGAGAGGATGAGTGATCTAAAAGACTCTGCAGTGGCATCAGGGAGTCTCAATTAAGGCAAAATAACTTCTACCACTTCACCTATCACCTCTGGTGTGGGTACTGAATGCTGGTAAATCTCTTCTCAGTGGGCTCTCTCATTTGTCTTATATTTAATCCTCTTTGTGAAACTTTCCCCACCTTTGAAGGTAACTAAGATTCATCTTGTTCACCTGTTCTTTGCACCTCATTGCAGAAATTGATGCTTGAGATAAAATAGCTGGATAATGATCACAAACAGCTTCCAAGAGCCCCTTTGGTGTTAAAATAACATTTTAAGGTACTTTCTCTTCTGCCTGCTGGGTTTAAAAACTTCCCGTGGCACACATAACACGTAGGACTGCAAATTCTTGGTGCACAGGTTCCAGAACAGCTTTTTAAAGCATCACTGCCATTAAAAATCTTTACTAAGTACATTAGGAATTGTTAAAATGATGCAGAAACAGACAGCTACATCACCTGCTGCAGGTCTAAACATCTTCTGCACTACTAGTTATACAGTGACTAGCGGGTAGCTTCGGCAGATATTGAGCAACTGTTACTTAATGAAAATTGTGACAAATGTTTTATGCTTCTTCAAGTTATATATTGTAGCAACTTGCTCTTTGTTTCCTTTTGGGGTATAAAAGGTCTTTGGGAATCTGCTTGAAACAATATAGAATGACAAGCTATGAGCAGACAATACTTCATCGCTATAAGAGCTTTTTCACTGCACCACAAGTTAGTTCATCACATCTAAAAGGTTCTCTGGATCCTCACAATGTAGGAAAGGGGATCCTAGTTCCTTCCTATCCCCTGGAAAAGGTCCTAATCCTAGATCTTTTGAATATTACAGATGAGAAACTGAAGGGAGAAAAAAACGCAGAATGGGAGATTCACCTTAGGTTTGAAGACCCAGCCTGTTTATGACAGAAAGACTTCTGGCTTTTTTTTCTTGTGGATAAATTGCCATATTTAGCTTTGTACTTCCACAGATATGCTCCTGGCTTAAGAAACCTCCATATCAGGGTAATTTTGTTTCTGCCTGCATGTCCCTCCTTCCTTTAGTCCTTCACTATAAAACCAGAGTCTACCAAAATTATATCTCTAAGAAAACTGCATCTCTACTGAACAGAACACATTCTGAAGTCAAGATTTAAATATTTGGAGTATCCATGAAATGGTTTAGTTGTTTCCAGGAAGGAGGGAGGCATCAAAATTTTGGCCATATTAAAAAATAAAAAAATCTTTTTAAAAAATAGTAGCCTACACATTTGAGAAAAGGGTTTTGCAACTGATAAGAGGGGTCACTCTTGGAGGGGATGTGCCCTGTGCTGCTTTGTTTATTTTTTTTTTAATAAAACAAAACCAACACCAAAATCTTTTCCCATTTGGCTGACCTAAGACTATAAGAGCGCTCGGTTAGCACAACTAAGTCCAAAGCTGTTAGGTTGGCAAAGACATTTTCTGGGATCAGCAGCACTTACTCTGCAACTGCTCTTTCCAGTTCAGCAGGAGAGGACAAGGGAACCAGTGGAAAGAAACAGCTTGAGGTGAAGAGAGAGGCATGAGGGATGCTGAGCCAGGCTTAGGGAAAAAATCTGAAACAGAGTGCGGGAGGGATAGTGAAGAACATTAAAGGTGTCTGGAAAACATTTTGTTTTAATTTCAAGGACTTAACTGCATTTTAAGTAAAAAGAGGAGGACAGTTCAAAATGGGAAGGTGTAAGAAACACTGTCCAAAGTTTTTGTGCTGAAGTGAAATAAATTTTGCTGCTGCTGTGTTTTCCGATAAGATTTCATCAAAATTGATCCAATTTTGTGAGGCATTTTGATGTCCCTGCATCCACAACAAAAGTGCTTCAGCTAAAAGCTGGTGCCATGCACTAACTATGCTCTCATTATTTGAAGTGCTGCACATACTGCCCTAAAGAACTATGTGTTTTCCTCTTTTGTGATTCTTCCTATTTGGCTATGGAAAGATTTCAACATCTAATACACCATGAACCTCCTGTTTCGTATCAGCAAGGATTCATTATGGTGAGGCTCCAATACTACACGCTTTATCTGAACCTACAGTAATTACTATAGCAAGTCTGCTGGTCTTCACTTATCTTGTTTGCTAACGTATCTATTGATAATGAAACAAACAACAGTCAACCTTGGTAATGAACACAATCAATCACAGTATGCACATGCCAGAGCCAAGGCCAAAATGTTAAGACATGCTGCAGCCCTGCAGAAAAGAAGCCTCCAACAGTGACAGAGCAGAAATATTGGAGGAAAACACCAAAGCAAAACAAACATCAAATTGAGACTAACAACCATGGATTGTTTTGCAAAATAAAAGGGCTGCTGTCTTTGTGACATCTTACTGAGCCATGTGCTTCAGGCAGAAAGCCAGGATGAAAGGGGGAGCAGGGAAATTGAGCTCTCTAATGCTGCCTGCAGTAAGCATCCATCTCTGAGCACAGGAAACACCTTTCATTTCTCCATGTCACTTTCACGTTCGATAGCTAAAAATAGATTAGTGAGATATCTGAATTCATCTGAACAGAACATTGTGCCACAGAAGAAAGCTGTGAGGGTATATACCTTGTGGTGCTCTCTCCCTGCTTAAACAAATCCTCTGTTTCTTTCCAAAGTGTCTGCTACTGGTCTCTGTCAATGGTTGAATACCTGAGATGCTGAAACCCCTGCTCTGGCCCAAGTATAGCTCTTATGTTATTACATATCATCGATCAGACAAATAGGGATTGAAATTAAACACATCGGCTGAAAGTTCCTGCTGGTGAGAAGAACTAGCAGACAGCCTATGCTCTGCTCGATTTCTCAAAACAGGCGTTAACTGGCGGTTAAGCCGGGCAGCGGCACTGCACTGGTCCTCTGCCTCAACAGGCTTTTCCTTTTAAGCTGGGAAAGAGAAAAATCTACTTCTCTCACCACCGTGACTTGCAGACTCCTTGGAGGTGTCTGAGGAGGAGAGGGAATTACTGGTTTGTCACGTCACCCTGACCTCTGTAGCAATTACACAGCACACTGCAAAGCCCAATTAATTTCCAGCCCTGTTGATGCAAATTGTCAAGTTCATTCTGCAAACTACCTGGCACTTAAAAGCTCAGAGTAATTCCTCCTCTCCTTAAGTGTCCTTAATTAAGCATTGTTAATTATGTTTATAAATACAGACACATAGCCCAATGTTGATTATCATGTTGATATTAGTAGCCCAGATAACCAAGTTCTTCCCTTTCATCTTAGCAGCTACTCCACTACACAAAACCCTGCTGGTGGCTGCTGGCGCAGACCTTCGTGCTTGGCTGCAACGTACCTGCCAACGCACGTGGGACCAGGCAGAGCCGAGCAGGCAGGTTGGTTTGTAGGTAGCCAGACATGCTTCCACCCCTTCTCTGCAGAAAGTCACTCTGCAAGACAGGCAAACGTCTGGAGACCGTAAGGATGTAGGCACAAGATCTAATCTGAATCGTGCAGGCAGGAGGCTTTGAGGTTTTGGAGATGAAAAGCATGCCAAGTCCTGGGCTTTATGTGACTACGATCAAAATATGAAATTGTCTATCGACTCTGTGTTGTTCTGCTCCATAAAATATTAATGTATTATAGGAGAGGAATGAGACTGTTGTCTTTACAGACATGGATATTCAGAGTGAAGTACTAGTACGTAGGCTGAGGCTTAGGGCGTTACTCCATCCCTGTATTTACCAAAATGAGATAGCATAGATGAATTTTAAAATCTTACCATACCTATTTAATTTAGTCAGTCCTAAAACATTAAATATAATTAAACAGTAAAAAGTATATTAATGGCTTGAGACTTGCCAGGAAGTCCTGAGCAAAGGCTGAAATCTTCAGCTGTCACTCCAAACTTTACGCCGTTCAATAACAAAAATGAAAAACTGATATTCTACATTTAGGCACGAGAATCTAGTCATTTCTTTTTTGATTAAACTGTTTCTATTGGTTTTGCCCCAGGTCTTAACTTCATTTTTAAAAAACGTTTTTAACATTCACATTGCTGGAATTTTAGAAAGGGAAAAAAATATAGCATGCGTATGCATATATAGAGAGATATACTCACTTATTCATACATGCATAGAATAAAAAAGTAAAATTCATATATATAAACTATATGAGTTTATATATATAGAACGGATATGCACATTTGCACATATGTACATTCTCATTTTCATTGTACAGTTTCCTTTGGAAAGGAAAATTATGAATGATGGGTAGATACAGTTAGCTTTTGCTTACTTTCACAGCACATATTTCTAAAGATTGTAGCCAGTTTTAATGACATCAGTATTATCATCAGACCTAGAAATCCCAGCCAAAGTCAGCAGCAATGGGCAAATATAACTACACAGAAGGGATTTTTATCTCTTAGAAAAGGTGTTTATTGCACCTAGGCCTGTTAATGGTGTGACCTGAGTTTGATTCTTCTATCCCCAGTCCAGCACTCTCATTCTCATCTATGCAGGTCTCTGGAGGACAATAACAGCTCAGTGCATTTACTGGATAACCTAATGGTCTCTTCTGCCTTAAGGATTTCCTCTGCCAATAAAAGAGAAGGCATTATTGTTGATTGTGTTGGTGCCTAGAAGCCTGAGTCAGAGAAAAGAGTGCAAAGACATCATATCCAAACCCTGAAGAGTTTATAACCTATGCACATGTTTTCAGTATCAACTGTCCTATCAGGTCAGAGAAGTTTGATTGAAACCCAGCCCATTTAATGTAATTTCTTCATGCCAGAGGAAACATACATGGAGCAGCGGGGAAGCAGAAGCCAATTTGCAATGAGGAGCAAGTTGTGCTCTGCATCCCAAATTAGCATCAGTTGCAAACGCTTTTGACTATGCATTTTTTTTTTTCCACAAGATGGCTTTTAAAATCCATCTCTGCTTAATTTGTCCTACATCAGGAACATTCATGAACTCACTACGCAGATCTCACTGTTATCAAACACCTTACCTTCACTTTGGTCCCCATCTACAAAAAAACCCACCTATTCCCTTGTACACTGCTCCGCAGTAGATATTACTCAGTAATTACTGAGGGAGTCATAAAAGGGAATTGGCATCCGAGCGACAGAGTATTTGCACTCCTTACAGATTTGTGACTTTAATGTTGAAGAGATACATCTTGCCTCACAAAATACTCCCCAGGCTGCTTGTTTCCTTCAGTTGAAGACTGAGCAAAGGTATCATGGTTTTAAGAGCAATCATGAGACAGCACAAAGTAGCATCCCATTTACAAACAGCATCACTGGCCAAACAAACAGCAGAGGAGGATTTACAGGGACACATTCCCGAGAGCCTGCTGTTGAAATGTGTCAGCAAATCATTCACATGCTTAACTGGATTTGGCAGGAACACCGAGATTCAAACTATGTTTTATTATACAGGTTCACAACTTAAACGTACAGGCATGGCAATACACTAGAAATGATCATGCCTGTGAATTGCTATGAAATCAGCCTACATTTGTCAAGTAAATCA
The DNA here is from genome assembly GCA_013400135.1 of Rhinoptilus africanus. Taxonomy (NCBI): domain Eukaryota; kingdom Metazoa; phylum Chordata; class Aves; order Charadriiformes; family Glareolidae; genus Rhinoptilus; species Rhinoptilus africanus. The sequence continues at coordinate 149,346 of VXBO01011965.1, forward strand.
ATACGAAGATTTTCATACCCTGATCAAGAAGGGAAATTTATTCTTCTTCTGTGAGAAACAGTTAGAAGAAAATCCCCGCCTACCCAAACACACACACCAAAGAGAGCTACTTTTTATTAAGAGGTGTCTGTCAACCTCTAAGTACTCATATGTGCATGTCCACTTAAACACAGGATGAGGCAAAACATTACACCAGTATTAAGACCAGCTCAGCATGTTCTGGATTCAAACATAATAAACTGGAAATACACTCTGAATCAGCTACACTCCCCACCACTCTATAATAAACGCTTCTCAGCCATCATCCTTTCTAAAACCCCAATTAAGTATAAATTCCCCTTGCACTGTGCTTGACACATTGAAAAAGATGAGGCTATTTTGCCCCAGCTGGAGTTCTAACATGTAGACACTATTGGGAATTTCAATCTTGAGCATCTCGCCTGGAAAACTCCACTCATCCCCACGCCTCATCGCTGATCACCAGCCCAGCAGATTCACTTAGAGGGAGTCTCAGGCAGCTCCCAAATCTCTAAGAGCTTTATAGGCCAATAACCAACAACTTAAAACTCTTTCTAAAAATTAATAGGCAGCCTAAGGACAAATAACAGTGCGGCAGCATAAAGTGTTCAGGGTATGAAGCACCTCTCAACAAGCATCTGAATAAATTACCCTCCAGAGGCTTACTCCAAAGTTTATTATCTAGGAAAAAAACCCCCTCTTTCTGACTTACCAGGGCCTTGTATCATGTCACTAACTCACTTCGTATTCACAGGAAAGCCTCTGGAAGACATGTGTGGGCTCACCAATAAAGGCTAGGTACAAATGGAAAGCTGTCAATACTATCTTCAAAGAGAGATTAAAGAGAAAACCAAGTCTCCACAGATCTCACATTAAAAAGTAGCAAAGCTTTTCCAAACAAGAGATTGCCAAACCTCATCAAATATACTGATCAATTATATTGAATAGAGCTTCTATTAATTAAAGCCTCCACATCATATGTTATATGTAATTATATTACCTATTACCTTAAAAGGAAACGCAGATGTCCATACTCCTTTGAGTAAAGGAGATTCAGTACCTCTTTCTTCACATCCAATTAATGGTACCACCTTAAATCAGGAGCATCTCCTCTCTTCTCTTTTATTAGCTGAATAAGATCCTTTTCTGTTTGACAAAAGCAGGGAGAAAAATGACCTCTATACCAAAGCTGCTTAAGCTACTATGAATTTGACAAGAAGACCCATTCCGTTGCAGTCCACCAAGAAGGCGCTGGCCATGCCCAGGAGCAGGGCTTGGCACTGTGTGCCCCTGGCACAGGACACCATGCAGCCCGCTCCCAGCAAACGTGTACAAGAGATGCTGCCGCAGCAGTCCCACAAATTTGGGAGCAGCCTGGCCGACTCACTCCACAGCGGGAAGGGCTTATTTTGCTTCTTCCTCACAATGGAGCTACACATCGACCTGTAATTCATACCACTTCTGATGGCCTCTTGAATGGCACTCAAGGATGTCTAGACACAACATCTTCCGAGAAGCAGATGGTGCTGCTCCCCGTGCCAACAAGCACAGTACAGAAGAGCAGGTGATAACGGTAAAAGGAAACCTCTGCACTGTGGATTGAGACGGGACAGATGCAATCTGCATGCAGCAGTCCTTAATGCCTGCAGTCCTGGGTGATTTAGTGCATTTTTAGTCTTTTCCTTTTAGGAGTCTCCTGAAGAAATTCAGCACCTCAAAAAATAATTACACTGATTGTGCTACTACTGACAGTCTGTTTTTACCTACTGCAATTATAATTAAAATTTTAAAATTGTGCTAAACTGCCTTGAGTACCACATACATGCAGTAGAAAAAAATATTATAGATTGAAAAGAAGAATAAGGTCGTAATTTTTTCCTAACCTTGCTGTAACAACCTACTGATAGCTAATGAGAAGGACCAGGAGGCAATCATGTTGACTCTGTAAGATGTTTGGAGCCTGTTTGCGACTGTGTGTGAATTACAGACTTAATTTGTGTAAATGGGCATAAACCCTCTCCATTTGACTATTTTGAATTATTATGCAAAAGTATTTGGGGATCATCAGGCTTCACCAAAACTTATACTCACTTCATCTTCTCTTTATTTTACAAGCTTCTATCATACTTTATTATAAAGCAAATTCCATTAGAGAAAAAAATTATGTAAAACTCAAATTGAATTAGAAGGGATTGTCCACAATTATTTTCTTTCATTTAAAATGTAAATTTTGATGCCAGCTATCTGGAACCAGAATAAAAGAAAGACTCCTGTTTGATGATTCATACTGACTAGTAGGATACACTTAATAAGAAATGACAAGAACTCCTGATGTACACAGCTGGATAGACTCCTCTCATGCCAGACTACTACATTTCTAACCCAAACTTTACAACTTCCCTTCCGCTTCCCAAGTTTGCAGACCTCCTGGGTCAGGCTGGACCAAGCATCTTTAGCAGTAAGTGCCTTAATGTATCTCCTATATGGTGTTACCGCATGCTTTTTAGTCTCTTGTATGTGGGCAAGGGAATGGGCACAAGAAGCGTGGCTTCCACGTACGTGTGCATTATCCACTACAGCTTATGATTAATTCAACTGGGTTATCTCGCTGCAAGTAAAACTTGAAAATACAATAACTGCTGTAACATCCATCAAAGCTACTTGCACTTGCATAGATGTGAGGCTGAAACTTGTCCATTATTTTGGAAGTAAATGCACCTTGGTTGAACTTTTCACTGTTACCAATGCTCTGCTTTCCCATCTCCCACATCAAACCAATTTAACATTCCATCAGCATCTCTCAAAGAACATGACCAAAACCCATGAATGAGCTTGATTAAAATTCAGACTGAGTCTGAACTATGATATCAACATCATAGATCAATAAGACCCAGACAGAAACTGATTACAGACAAATGAATATATACATATTATTCCCTCTTTTCCTTCATTTTCTATTGTACCTTTATATATCTTCTTTCTAGCTTTTTCTTCTGGCTGCACCCACCTCTTTAGAATGACATTTAAGAGCCACACTCCCATGTAAAACTCTATTTGCCATATGTAGATAATAATACTATTTGTATTACAGTGCAAAGCAAAATGCGGGACTAATGTTGTTAAGAGCTGGAAGAAAGCATACATTAGTGTCTCAAAGGTCCTTCAGTCCAACAGAGAAGAACAATCAGTGGAAGAAAAGCTGTTCTCTTACTCTGCCTTATCTGTGCCAAATGAATGGAAGAGCAGCAAGAGTCAAAATAAAAGCAAAAGCAGTCTTGAAACAAGTAAATCAACTAAAAAATAAATGATGAGCTCAAGTAGAGCTTATGCTTGTTAAGTCACTGGACACAACCCAAAAGCCATCCTTGGAACAGAGCTATTACCGCTAAGCAATGTTTCACTCTTGCCCTAAGTAACTTGGGCAAAGTCATGCAGGAGGACATTGGCAAGGTCACGATTTAAGTTTTGTCCTACAGGGCATCAGTTCAGTATGGATATTACCTCCTGGGGTAGGTAGGAGCTTCAGAAAGTCCACCTTTGCAGAATTTACCAGCTGAAAGGAGCAGGAAAAACATAGCAAAGACACAGCATCAGGGGCAATCACTGATCATGGCCCATTTTGCTGTGTGAAGAAGTACCAATAAGATGTTCGCAGTGAAGTTCTCTTTCTCATAAAACTCAGACCTGTCCTGGCTTTTTATGAGCTCAGTATAACATCATCCAACACCACGCAGTAGAGACTGTGGAGTACAACCTGCCTTTCCTTTCTTATTTCATACATCATTTCAAACTCACTGCAATAAGCCCACAAAGCCAGCAGAGGCTTTAAAAAGTTAATGAGAAAGATGTAAGAAAAACGTATTACTGTTTGTTTCAAGAGAGTCCCTCAATGTTGGTGGTTATATGCTCTGAGACACTATGTCAGTTCCACGCTGTGGGGTTTTATTGCATTACTGTGGCAAGCAAACCAGTGTATCATTAATGACCAAACCTTTGTGTCCTTCCTTAGTGCTGCTTTCTCTAACAATGGTGCCTAAAAAAGGCGTTCAGGCTTGGCTCTAGTTTCAAATGTTACGGCACAAAGCAGGATGAATTAAAAACAAAAGCAACAATATAGTATGGGTTTCAAATAAAGCTTTGCATATTACGTAAATCCTGGTCTCATGGCATTACTATGCTTCTGGCATACTACACAGAAACAATCTGTCAGAGACACAGAAACATGAAGAATGACACAGAAATGATGAACAAGCATGTAAAAGCCTTTAGAGAATCACACAATCATAAAAGAGTTTAGGTTGGAAAGGATCTTCCAAAAGAAACTGTCCTTACAGAACGGGGTGAAGGTACAAAACTGGGAAACAATTTTTCATTTGTCTTAAATCAAGGTGCTTATACTCAGAAACTACCTTTGGTGCTCACACAAACCAGTCCTAATGAAAAAAGTTTTAATTTTCCATCGATTCAGTCAACCCAAATAAAAACTATTATTGAAATAGCCATTGGTAATAATGCGCTTTGGTCACCACAGATAAGCATTCTCTACCACACTTTCAGTTCCTTTACCTCTCAAAGCCCTCTCCTCCATCAGTCTGAAATCAAGAGGATTCAGTTTTAATATATCCTGTGATTTTCCATAAATATTTCAATAACATTTACACTGTACCTTATCCACAAATGAACATTTTTCTTAGAGAAATATATAACATTCGTGATATCTTTCAATATAGAAGTGTTGGAATTTTTAATTACATATGGAAAGCTTGGTTAAGGTAAGCATGCGGTAACCTGGACTGCATACTTCATACTTGCCAGAAGAATTATGCGCTTTATTTCAAAATATTAAAACACACTTAGTTTCCTGTCTTTCAGACAGTGAACCGACTTGAGAGTAAAAATGAATCAGTGTAGAATAAATAAATTCCCATCTTGTAAATACAGTATGATTACTCTGCAATTTTCTTATGACAATATGTAACTAAAGATGCAGAAATCCTTTGTTTGTGACTAATACACCTATTAAATGAATAGAAGCAATAAACTGAACCTAAAATAGCTAAATCTGAAGTGAAGTCTATTATTTAACCAAAAATACAGCTTCTAGCACCACCAAATATTACCATCTTCCATCACTAGAAAAAAAATAAGATGATGAATATCAGAAGAAAAGCCTGCTTTCAGACACTTCCAAGTATGCACTCATTTGGGGTGCAGTTTATTAATTTCATCTGCTTTTTTTTTTATTGCAGACTGTTTATTCCTCTTTTTTTTTTTTTTTTCCCATCAAATATGAATAACGGGCTGTTCCTGCTAGTACTGATTTCAGTGGAAGAGGTTTTTGTGCTTTATGTCACACCTCACTGATTGGGGGTTTGATTCATACAGGTAACTACAGACATATTTTATACCAGTTTTCCAAATACTGCAAAAATAATTTCTCATTTGTGGAAGAACTTATTTAAACATGGTCAAAAAGAATTACAAGAGGAAGAGGAGCAGCTGTTTAGTTTGCTGTGAAGTCCAGTGAAATCAATTCACAAATTCCTGCTGGTTTAAAGAGGCTTTGGCTCTGGACCTGGCTGAGATGACATTTTATTGCCATGTGGTAACAGATGACTTTGAACCTCTCTATTGCTGACATTGAACAGATAACTCAGACCGCTCACTTTTGTTTAAAAATACAAAAAAAAAATTCAAATTTTTCCTACAGAAAGATAGGCCCAAACACTACTTAAAAAATCGGAAACTGAATACAAATACAGGAATGTGTATGTATGTACCCACACAGAGAACACTGTGTTTTGGTTGGGTTGTTGGTTTTTTCAAATAATAATTTGAAAGGGTTCAATTCATAGCTACTAGTACCTAGAGCCCAATTTTTACACCCAGATCACAAATATATAACGGAGATGAATGGGCGTGATTCATTGTACATATATTGCCTGAACAGTCTACCCCCAGCCAGCTTGTCATCTCTACGCCAGCAAGATTGTCACCCCAGATAATGACAACTGTAGGCATGCGAGATTTTCAATCAGCCATCATGTGCTCTGCATCACGATCTGATGACACTTTTACTTGTAGGGCATGACCATACTAAATCACACACTATCTCTGCACATATATCTCATTGGATGAAGTGCAACCCAAAGCAGTACTTTTTTCAGGTGACAGACATTTGATGAATAGAGACATGAATGCCGAAGACCGCTTCTAAATGGTACAGTGCTGCTGTTGCCAAAGAACCTGTGCTTAAGATCATTGCACACGCACAAGAAATCTCACGGAAGGCTCTTGCCTGACTCGGGAGTCATACAGGGGCTCAGGGGGAGGCAGGGAGCTCTCTGCTGAAAAGGCTGCGACGGCCAAACTGAAATGAGGGAGACACGCAGAAGTGTCAGGGAGGGAACTCTGACTCCTAGTTAGCTTGGGGGTCTCCCTTCCCCTTTCTCACAGCTCTTCAGCTGGACAAGATTAACCATGATTTTCCAACCATGGCTACACTAAAGATGTCACAGAAGATTTTTATTTTGGAGCCATGGTCTTATTTGTTCCAGATGGGAAAGGATAACCCTTCCTTGCCTGCCAGCTTATCCCTGCTCCCCAGCTGTGTTCCTCCAAGAGACATGAATGCAGGTACCACCAGCCCCCCTCTTGGCCAACAAAATACCTGTGACCAGGGCTCCTCTCTGCAGGATTATTCAAAGAACATCATCTGGGCTGGGAGCCCTCGTGCACAGAATGATTTTTTTTTTTTTTTTGTGCTGTGCAACAAGCTGGTGCTGAGTCTCTTTAGGGGACGTGTTATATCTCTGTCATCTCTAGCTACCACAAGGTATGACGGTTGTTATGGCAACCCCTTTTCATTGAATGGCAAAGTATTGAACGCACATAATGCCTTGGACAGATGCACCAGCATCTTCCTTTTTCTCTTGTGCAACTAGTTTTCTTTTCTTTCTTTCTTTTCTAATTTATGCTTATCTAAGCAAGGTATAATACACAAAATTTGTCTTTTAAATCCAACATGTTTCCCTTCAACCTTCCCCCCACCCTCAGCACAAGTTTTCTTATAAACCTACCTCAGAACCAAAGCGAGACACAGGATTTGGTGATATTTCATATGTATAAAGAATTTATGATCTTAGAACACACACACAAATTCACTGAAAAACAAAAAAACCCTCTCTTTGATTTCACCAACCAAAATACACTAAAATCTGAATATATTTAACTTTTTCTATGCTCTTTCTACTGCTATGTAATTGCTCATATGCATGAAACTAAGGCTGCATTTGCATATGACTTTTGCAGGACTATAGTCTACTTTATAACGTGCATTCTTCCTTTTCTGTGCTGTATCTTCCATTTTCATTATGCCTCAATTAATACACTGAAATACGCTGAGCGGTTTCACATGAAATATGTTTCTCATTTTAATCAGTTTAGCATCAAAGGTTTTAGGCTCGTATTTTCTAGGTTAGTGCGTAGGGTGTTTATTAATTTGTCTGTGATGCCTCCTCTCATTAGTGTTTAATGGAATTTCAAGCAATCCTAGCAGCTAGTAGATAATTTATTTTTTAAACACATTCTTATCAGTGTATTAAACAATCAGAGTCTCTATTGTTTCTGAATATGGAGTGCTTGTTTCATCTCCAGATTGGAAAGCCGGAGTCCTGATTGCACAGGGCTGAAAAAGAACCATTTTTATTTGAATTTAGCATGATTGAAAAGTAGCAGCTTAACAAACCCTGAGATTTGGATCCTATGATTTTCCCACCGCAACAAAAATGACTAAAACAAATGCCACCGTGTCCTGATCCAGCTCATCCATTGACTGGCAAAAAAGGCCCCTGCCACAGCCTTGGCCAAAACACAGGACCTCTGTATTTTGGAAATCTGCTCCAGCAAGGCAAGCTCAAACCAACACCAGCACTCACCTCCTCTGCTGCCTATGGGTCTTCCCTTTCTCCTGATACCAAGGAATACTATTTAACGATAACTGCATTATGCAAATATTCAGTAACTGAGAATGTAGCAATGTCTGCTAACTATTAACCTTTGCTGCATTTGAACCCAAGAGAGTGGGTTTAGGCAGCTGAGAGTTTCAGCGCCCCTAAAATAACGTGAATAATTTAAAAAGAAATTGAGTATTCTCATCACTAAAGCAATGTTTTAAAATCAGCTTATGTTCCCAAAAGAATTTGAAAGAATGCCGTAATAGCCCAAATATACTTTTCAATACTTTATCAGTGTTCAAATCATACATCTGAAAAAACCCTGACAGTACTAAAATAGTTATGAGGGCATAATTTTTGTTCATCGAGAAAGTTTTTAAATCTAATAATAAACTCTATAGCAAAAACAAAAATAAAGGTTTTCTATTTTTAGAAGAGTAAGTAAAACCCAAGAACACAGAAGAGTTTTCCACAGACACAGCCTGTCTGCAGTAATCCAGAGGCGTGGTTTGGTGTATGGAACAGTAGTTCTGATGTCGGGTAGAGGTGAAACGTTACTACGCAAACTAATCTGAGGGTATTTTTGTTTTCGTTCCTCTGACATTGTCTTCTTTCAAGCCTATATGAATAAAGGACTGTATCTTCTTGATCACAGTGCCATGAAATCACATTTACATTCTCGTTCCCAGCTCATGTTCTTGTTTCACTTGGTTTAGCGTGCCAGACAAGAGTCAGAAACTGACTGCAGCCGTATGAAAATGGCTTAGCCACACGCGTATGAAAGACAGACTTGACAACCATTAAACTGAGTCTCATGACTTTGTCAGCGATCTACTTATTGCTGAAGTTTTGCTAAAGAAGAGAGTTCAGCATTTTACACGAAAGCTTGATTCATCCCTTCTGGTCCAGAAAGGACACACTACAAAACCAGTAAGGCTACTGTTTTCCAGTCCTGGTATTTAACATGTCACTGGTATTGACTGTGCTCTTTAGCCTTTGTGTTCCTCTTTGTCACTTCTGTCCTTTTCTGCAGAGGGATCCTCTTGCTTTCCCCTACTACTACATAGCCTTGCACAGTCCTCAGAGAGGCTTTCCCTGCATTAGCATTTTTCCCTTCCTGGAGCTACCAGAAATAGGAATCAAAGCTGTAAAGACAGTTTCCAGGTGTCCCAACCCCCCTGTCTCCTGCAGATAACCTACATGCAGTACTACTCAGGTGGATGGGTTTGTATCTCTGACTGTAAGAAGGTTTGAGAGATCCTTGCCACAGCAAAAGCCCTTCTGTCTTTGGAAACCTTGAAGTCAGGACAGAAATCACGCCAGTCCTGAGAGCTGGTCCCTGTCGGTGGGATGCTCTTAAAAGCAGAAATGATAAGGAACAAAGAGACCCAGCAAACCGCTCTACTTTGCCAAAAACCAGCTGAACATTTACTGTAATTTTTACAGGATCAAACACCCCGGTAAGGTTGAGCGGAGAGGAAAAATGACAGTAAAAGAAGGAAATCTATCACTAGGACTGCCTGGCTAGTTGTTGCTCGGGAAAATTATCCCTTTTTAAAACAAGAAGTCAGGAAATGTTTAAAATATGTTTCAGAAAAATAACTGATTAACAAGTTCATCGTTTTCACTGTATTAAACCTTGAACAAACCACGGATTTGTCTCAATTACAGAGATGAGCAGCCATTTTGTACTGACTGCGATGAAGCTGCTGCAGAAGACGTGCGCACATTACATTTATCTCATGCGATGGTGGTCTTTCCAAAGCAGATGCAAATCATAGTTTTTCTCATCAGAGAGTAGTTTACAGGCATTTTACCCAAGTCCTGACACTACCATCAAGTGCATGATGATAAGAACCTGGCTCATTCCATGTTCTTTTGTGAAAAAAATGTAGTTTTGCTCTTTCATTTTGTGATGCTTTTCACCTAATAAAAGAGCAATTCCGTGGGAATGTATCTTCATCTGCATGGGAGAAATGTAACTACTATCAGTGCAGAAAATATGTCCTTTGGTATGCAGTCCTTGAGTTTTTCCTTCAAAGAAAACGGAAGCAGGAAAAACAATGATGCTTGACATCCACGGAATGCTCTTGAAAGGCTAGCAAATACCAACTTGCATAATTAAAATTATCTTTCAAATTCACATCAAGATAATATGAATATGAAATAACATCACATTTATATGCTCAATTATAGAATGTAGTTTTCTTTAGAATACAGGCTGTTAAAAGTGGCAATGAAAAATTCAGCATAATGGCAATGTATGCTAATTCTTCCTAACTGTATGAACTGTTGTGATCATACTGTATGTAAACCCCTTCCATGCCTCCCAGATTTGCTTGCAAGCTACAGTACTAAAATGGAAAAGATTACTGCACACATTTTCACAGGGAAGTTACTAATTGCCATGCATTTTTTTCTGCTTCCTTCTATCCTCCAAATGAAAACATAGCAGGAGCGAGGGGTTTTACCTGATCAAACAGAACACACCCTCCTGAAGGACTGCTCTTAGGAGCAGAAGCTACAAACTGATTTTCCTATTATTCCAAAATGCACAGTACAGTATTTCCAGCACGTGTCCAATTAACACACCAACCTGATGAGGCCGTTGGCATGCCCAAATCTCAGCTGGCAATTTAGAAAGCCCACACTTCAGTGGTACCTAATCCCAGCCGTGCATGATCTATCGGCACCTGCGCAGCTCCCTCCCTGCAGCAGCACCCAGGCTCACCAGCCCAAGGGCTGAGCTCACTGAATAGGGGCTAAAATAAGGGGAAAGAGTAAAGATATTGGAACAAGTAAAGAAAGTGAAGAAGAGGAGGTCTGAGGGATGTGAAGGACATGGAAAAACAGCAAAGCATAGTGGAAAAATAGCAAAGTTTTATATATAAAAAAAGGAAAACACCCTGAAGATTGTATTACATTCAAGAATAGGAATGCATGTGGATGATTTGAATAATTTTAGAATCGATGTGCTACATTTGTTCAGTACCTCAAAAGTTATGAGCCTACACAAAATTACAGAAGTCCTCCCAGCTGTAACTATATATTTTTGGAGGGAAACGTGTACTTGAAAAGAACCCCAAATCCATAATTTCTGACACCTACTTGGAATGCACTCTAGATTTACTTTGATTTACTTGTTTAGGAACTATTGATGAACCAACAGTTAAAGGAGGCCTTTTTCCCCATGGTTAATTCTTGGGTTTTTTTACTTGCACCCACTGCCAACGGCTGGAGCGGGGTAAATTCTGGAAGAGGCTGGAGTTGAGAGCTGCTGGGCTTTCCTTGGGTTCATCTCATTTCCTGCGATTTTGTAAACAGGAGGTGAGTGTGCACAGGCCAATAATTGCATCCAGTAGTCCTAAAGCAATCCTTGCCCAAGGGAGTGACCCCAGGCAACTTCTGATCACATCCCAAGTCAAGAAATAAGTGCACACATGAAATGGCAGTAAAAAAAAAAAAAAAATTCAGCAGACTCACATAAGGCATTTAGTATTTGACAATAATAATAAAAAAATTCCTATGAATCTGTCCCTAGGAGGACAAAATGCTAAGTAATTAAAAATTCTCTTTTAAAATGAGACCACTGGATTGAATATAAAAGTATATGTTTCAGAAATCTTACAACTGGCAAAAAATTTTAATGCTATTACCAGTCAGTGGAAGTAATGGCATCTTATCAAGGAAATTTGACTCATGGACCAACAGCATGGAAAAAAGAGGTTAATTCACCTCAAAAAGATTAATGTAATTTTTCAAGTTACCATCACTGAGATTCAAAGCCAGTTTGGGAGAATAAATTATACATGGTTGAATATAAGAAGATCCAAAATGAAAGGGAGAACGTGAATTACAGCAAGGGATGTATTCCCATTCTGATGTGATGAAATTTATGTGCACAAACCCCATTTGCATCAATAGGAGCTGCACACAAATACCTGAAATGCAAATTACTTCAAATTTACTTACATAAATAACTTCATACACTATCTCCTGCAGCTTTTTGAGTGTGAAACGCGGACACTGACAAAAATATGATTAAAAAAACCATAGAAGATACATATGCCTTTTTCTATTGCTAAAAGACCAGTAGGTGTCTTGTGTGTATCCAGGAAATTTCTGAGGTCTCAAGGGAAGACTCATCATATTCTTCCTTTGGCAGCACTAGAAAAATTCTCTCTTTTGCTCTAAGCTCAACTTTAATTTTAGGAGTCTGATGTAAGGACTGCTGCAATATAGAAGTTAGCTCAAGAAATAGGATCTTTTAAGACATATCATAGAATGGTTTTGGGTTGGAAGGGATCTTAAAGATCATCTCATTCCACCCCCCTGCCCTGGGCAGGGACACCTCCCACCAGCCCAGGTTGCTCCAAGCCCTGTCCAGCCTGGCCTTGAACCCCTCCAGGGATGGGGCAGCCACAGCTTCTCTGGGCAACCTGGGCCAGGGGCTCACCGCCCTCACAGGAAAGAATTTCTTCCTAATATCTAATCCAGATCTCCCCTCTTTCAGTTAAAAACCCTCGTCCTGTTGCTACTTGATAGCTCTCCTTGATAGAGAATCCCTCCTCATCTTTCCTGTAGGCCCTTCTTTAGGTACTGGAAGGCTGCTATAAGGTTTACATGTGAGGCAAAAATTCCTCATAAGATTACTGCAGAAAATCTTTGCATCATCTTAATGGGTTTACATTGTGTGGTGGATTTCTCGAAGCAGTTGCTATGCTGTAGTTCAATCGTCCATGGGGATAAGCTTGATCACACAAAAACTGAGAACAACTTTGGAAATCCAGACCACATCTGGTAATCAGAACTGACATTCCAGTGGAGATAGAAGGAAACCTGTGTGTCAGATTAGAATAAACCACAAAATCTCAAAATTTCCAGGTGAGCAGAAATTGTCAGTGATACAGTCCTGAGAGCAAGGAAACGTTTCATTTAAAGGATAATAAAAAGGGACAATATATAAAAGTCCAAGTGGAATGAGGTGAAATGCAATGACAAAGTTGAATTTTTCCACCTATAATTTAGAACACTGTATACTGTTGTGTCAAGAATTTTTACCCATGCTAGTAATCACATTTTGAACATCTTGTGACAGTCGTGGAGATGTTCCCTAAAGACAGTCAGTCAGTTCCCACAGAAAGACAAAAAGGAGGCAGAAGACACTTTCACTAGAATTAGACAAGTAGAACGCATTGCAAACTTTCTGGGATTTCTGAATTTAAATTTTAATCCCACAGATCCTTTTAAAACCTCTTGCATTTCTAGGGTCTTGAAATATATTACTTTTATGAGTAGGGATGGAACTTTACAGACAGGAAATACGGGACCTTCAATCTATATCCTTCAATGTTTTATTTTTTATCAAAATGTATTTCAGACTATATGTGATCAAGGAAAAAAAAAATTCAGCTGAGATTGATTTTTTCACAAGGCAACTACATTTACTTGCCTTTTGCCATGATCAATGTTGACTCAATTCGATTTTACCAATAATTCATGAGTTTACATGAATATGCATACACTTCTCTGTACAGGTTAGCATGATTGTGTTTGACTTTTCTCAAGAGCAGGGAAATGAATTAAACAAAAGGGGAATTAAGAAGAAGAGGTGATAAACAAATGGCTATGAAGAGAACACTGACACTTAAGCCGGTTTGGCACACATATCCTGCTTGCCCCAAGATTCTCTCACTGTCAGGTCCCCGGATGCTGCTTCCTCTGATGCCTTCTGGTTTTGTGAATGTCTTGATGAAAGCCTTTCCAACCAACTCTAATGTGCATCAGTTTATGACAGCAATATCATTCAGCTGTGTTGTGCCAAAATGCCCCGACCCTCATCATTTTAAAATAATTTCTTTTTGCTTTCATCAGCGGAAGATCACCATAAGGAGTTTGTAGCTCACTGGAAAGTAAAACACTGACTATGCACTTTGTTTCCTCCAAAAAGAAAGCATATCTGTCATTCATGTCATAGAGTAGTTGTCTCCAAAAATAAAACATTCTGGTTATGTAGGGAAACTGCCTGAAACCACAAAAGACTGATTTTTCTCCCAGAGCAACTCTGACACATTTTATGCTAGCATCTGCTTTGGTTTACATGCAGCATATACATTAAGGACCTGGTACGTCATGTCCAAATCACATTGAAGCATCCCTGAAGTAATGGCTGGGGACCTCATCCATTAAAAATTTGGACAAAAACCTGCGAACAGCTTCTGACTCACTTCAAGTGCAGCAGTTATCCTCTACCATGTCCAGGATTTCAGTCTGGACATCTGTGTCCGACAAAAATTTAAGGCTCCAGAATCTACTCCCAAGCAGAGCACCAGGCTGTGAAAGCACCAGCACCCTCAGCTGAGCTTTCCTGGAAGTCTCTCATCTGTGGTTCTCAAACACTTAAAGGAAGATTTTCAATAGGAACTGACATTATCCAGGATCCAAATCAAATAGACTAATAAGAACATTCCCTCCCCAAACACGTGACCCTGTAATCTAACAAAAAAGATAAATGAAATTACTTTACTTTCAGTTTTATGATATTGAAGAGAATTAGAGTTCATTTATTTCAGACACATGGAAGGAGAGAGCTCTGAGCATTGACAGCTTTTCAGGAAAGCGAATTGTATGTGAATGAAGTAGGAAACTGATACTTGAGAAACAAAACCAAAAAAACCCTAACAACAAAACAAATTAAGCTATCGAACAACAGTCAGAATACCAACACCCCCATCCTACACCCCCAAGAAAGGAAAAAAAAAAAAAAAAAAATAACCCTACCCTGCACCCCGAGTTCTAGAGCTGGTGTGAGACCAAGAGCAATAGCGAAACACAAAAGCACGGTCTTCTACTCAGGGAAGCCAATAAACTTAATAGGAGGAAAGTGAGGAGGAAATACCACGTTTAAAAATCTAGTGGCTCACTTGGAAATAAAGCTCCCTAGTTTTCTTTTAAAATCATAGAATCATAGAATCATAGAATCATAGAAGCATAGGGTTGGAAGGGACCTTAGTAGATCATCTAGTCCAACCCCCCTGCCAGAGCAGGGCCACCTTAGAGCAGGTTGCACAGGAACGCGTCCAGGCGGGTTTTGAATGTCTCCAGAGATGGAGACTCCACCACCTCCCTGGGCAGCTTGTTCCAGTGCTCTGCCACTCTCAAGGTAAAGAAGTTCCTCCTCATGTTTAGGTGGAACTTCCTATGCTCAAGTTTGTGCCCGTTACCCCTTGTCCTGTCACTGGGCACCACTGAAAAGAGCCTGGCCCCATCCTCCTGACACCCACCCTTCAAGTATTTATAAGTGTTAATTAGGTCCCCCCTAATCTCGCCATACATATGCAGTGGAATGAATTATACTGAAATGGATGAGCTCCTGTCATCTATTATTTGAAATGTGAGCTGAAGTTCACTTTAAATCATCCCTCTGCCAGAGAACAGATTAAAAAAGAGGACCCAATAGTTTCTACTCTGAAAGCCATTTCACCATAAATATACGTCTCCTGTTGACAATATATTGGATGAGCTTATTTACAGATTCCTGTTCCTATGGTCTTAGATAGTCCCCAGCTTCTCAGCTTTATTCTCATCACAATATGTATTTTATGTAGTCATGTATAGGAAAAAAAAATATTGTTTTATAAAAATATGTAGTCTTCCCCCCTGAATTAATAAAAACTAAAAGAGTGGATAGCGCATGACAAGCTTCTAAGTGCACAACGACTTCACAAGTATCTTTGCTAAATCATATTGCCGTACAGACTGTGACCTGGGCACTGCCTCTTTTATGGAAGGACAAACGTCACATCTTATGTGTTTTTTTTTTTTTTCAGTAAACATGCAAATGAAAGGCGTTCAATGGAGGACTAGACGTGATAAGGCACTCAGAACAACAGCAACCCAATTTCAGCAAATTCTTTCTTCCACCCCTTGTGTGGAACAGGTGATACCTCCCAAACTTGCACCCAGCATCAACATTAACTTACTGCTTTCTCTGCCACCTCAAACCTCAGGGCACGGAGATGGTCACCTGTATAACGACTTTGAGAAACCAGTCCTTCCCTTTTACAAAGATATGAACAGTGAAGGCTTGATAACTCTGAAGTGTATTCACTGGCCATCAATCCACATTTTCATAATAATGATAAATACATAACGTGTCCAACTGATGGATGGCTCAGTCACTGGCTGCTTCCTGGTTTTAGCAAAGCTGTGACAAATAAATATGGATGTGCTACTGCAAGTGGGCTTGGTATTCGCGCTGTTTGTTTGGGTTCTTTGAAAAGAAATACTCAGTCTTATCATAGATATTATCTGACACAATTAACTTCAAGTGATATCCTGGAATAAAAGAATCAAATAACATAGCAACATCTTTTGTAGCAAAGCTAGAAAATGATCTTCCATGCCAGCAATCAGGATGAAGACAGCCATCTACATTTCTTGCAAAGGTGCTTGCACATTTTTGGTAAGACACGATGGAAATTATTTGCCCAAATTTTCAGAACACAATTAGTATATTAAAATTAGAAGCTATATAATATATACCACAGATCAGTGGGTGAAGAAATGGTTGTATATGAAAATGTATTAGAACAAGGATTAGTATTTTTCATGGTAAACCATGAACAATTACAGCACATCAATAGAGTGTTCATTTACATTTGAATGATTATCTTATATATATATACACCTGTGTACTATACGTACACACACACATTAATTTCTAAATTAAGCACACTGTCTACCATACTACAGGCTAAAGTATTGTTTTCCCTCTGAAAGCACAACATCTTATCGGAAGTTTTAAGAACTTGGTCACTGGGAATTTTGATGCAGCATTTCAGCTGTGAGGCTTGAATAAAGGTTTAAAAGGAGCCCTATAACCACAAAAGAGTATCTAAATAATTCTCATGAAGTCATACCTCTAAATAACCTATTTGTATACAAATAGCTCACAGAGTGGCTGTGAAATAGCTAGCCACAGAGCAGAACCCCGCTTTCCAAGGCTGTCAAACATAGATTGGAGACTACTCTTCATCACTCTAAAGCAGTTTTCTGAACACCCAGAGCTACTACTTGAATCTGCAGTTCTCCCGCCGAATTTTGAGTTCCTTGCAATTAAATTAGACATATTTCTGCAACACGCTGGCTTTAAAACACTGAATACATGTTGGATTACAAATATGACTTGTTTCAACATATGTTAAACCTTCCATATCTCTTTTAACATAAACCAAACAGCTACACTTGTAACAACGCTTATTTTCTGTGCCAGGTTTTAATTACATAGAACTGGAACTCAGAGCACCACTCAGTTCAGTAAACTCTATTAATAGCCATAGATCGTGTGTATCATTCCTGCAATGCAATTTGAAACATGGGTATGTATAATTTCAGTATTACAATTATTCACTCCAGACTGTTTAATAGACCTGTCTCAATATTGTTTTACTGATTCAAATCAACCCCAATTAATGTCTGTGAAGCACTTGATCATGCAAGACATTACACGAATGCCAGGGAATTTTCCTGCAATACAATTTTAACAAATACTCGTGCTATTCATTGTTTCTGAATCATGAAAAGGTGTTTAATACTTCACAGACATACAAAGTGACAGATTTTCTGTCCTTGTATGCCACATAATGTAGAGAAATATAAAAATAAGTGTATTGGTTTGCTTTTTGTCAGTTTATCTTGACATAATATCAGCTCAAAGATTTGCATCATCACAGCAACTTGATGGATCTAAGGAGAATCTGAAAACTCTCTTGATTCAAAATCAGCTGTATTTTGATTCCAAGCACTGAGTAAGCCACTTGAGACTTTAAAAGATGTTTAAAGGCTTAGAATAAACAATTTTAAAAACACCAGCTAATTGCAGCAGAAAATACAAGATTTGCTTTGGAGAATCATCTTTTATTTTTCCTAAGCTAGTAATTCTAGCATTTCTCAGAGGGAGTTTTTCTTCCTTTAGGTATGCAAATCAATTTTATACATATTACTAATTAGAATTATAATGAATGTGGCTTTAGAAGAGATGTTGGCCTATTTGCTCATTAACTGGAGGGTAAAGAAGCAGTCTGGTGATTTGCTCCCTTGATTCATCGTGTTGCACTCTTAACCAGGTGCCATCCACTCCAGACGGTACTTTCTGTAGGGTGCACAGCAGCCGCGTGAGGTTGGGGAGCAAAGGCTGTTCCAGCCCTGGAGAGGGGCTGGACTCTACACTGCTGGGGGGAATGTTGCAGACAGCCACCATTGGGGTTTTGCAGTATAAATACATCAAGCGTGACTCAGAAAATCTCTTTTCACGGAACTCAAGTCATCTTTTGGGGTCTGAGATAAAGTTGCTCATATTATTTATCTTCCACTGGTTTTCATAATTAGAGGTTATAAAACTACCTCTCTTGTTTTGTATCCTTGTCAAAAGGTCTCCTTATCGAGTATATTTTATTACAAGATATTCCCATAAACCAGATTCTTTGTAGGCACTTAAGGTGACTGGTAAGCAGGCAGCTAAATAAGAAAAACTCTAGAAGACAAACACTAAAAGAAAATATTAAAGGAAAAGAACATGCATAGAGACAGTTGGCCAAAATTAGAAACAGAGCCATGGCTACAGCTTCAAGAAGATTCAGGAGTTTCTTATGAGAAACTGTTAATTTGAAACACTCCAGCATAACCTACACGTGCCTCCATAAACCAGGATGGAAATGCTTTAGGGTTACTAGCCATTTGAAAAGCAGGAAAAGATATAATCTTAGCAAATGCAGTTCCACAGAACACGTCCCATACTTAAACACATTAAAGGAAGAAAAAGATAATAATAATCATATAACAACAACTCAGAGCTATGGACCTGACTGATTAATAAATGACAGGTTAGACGTAACTGACAAGTGCAATCATAAAATAGCCTCATCATAGTTCTCACAACAGGCGAAGAATGCGTACCGCCTGACTTCAACTAAAAGCCTGGAAATCAGCATCAAACAACCCTTGCACAAGGACCAGTCAAAATATCCTCTTGCTCCTGGGGCTGCCTTCAACACCAGCTCTGAGTTCAACCCAATCTTAATCCCTCCCCAGAATCCCTGGCTCACTCCAACCGTAATTCTCTCCCAAAGTCAACTGCTACAAGATCTTTCGCATACATATAGCCACCTTTGTACCATCTCTGAGTAACCGTGGATCTGGTTTGCAATGTAAATACCTGCACCTGCAGCTTGAAAAAAGCAATCTCCTGATGAGCTGCAAACTGAGAAAAAACCCACCCTCATACAAAACTGTTCAGGAAGACAGTAAATCTTGAACTCCATTACATCAGCTTTCGCAGTCACTCGATGAGAAATGTACCCTCAGCTATGAATATTTTAGCGAGAAGCCGCTACATCTTGCCACCTCATAATTCTCTTCTATTACTGTTTTATAAAACAAAACTGTGTTTGTATGTTACCAGATAGGAGTATTAATACTCTACTCTTTTATAAGACTTCTCAAAGCACTTCAGCAAGACAGGTACTGTTGCATTGATGCTCCCAATGCAGAGCACAAGGTCATTTCTACACGGCACAGCTAGAAGGCAGAGCTGGATCCTCATTCCTTCTTTATTTAGCTACTGCACTCGCCTGCCAATGCAAAGCGTTCCTATAAGGCATACTGTGACACTGGGAATATAGATATAAAGTTCTTATTGCAGCCATATTCCTTACCATTTATAACATGGATGGAGTTGATCGTGAATGGGATGGAAATTTCTCTATAAATATTACTTTAGGAAACATCCTTTGCTGGTTAGTAACAGCACATTACCATACCACTTCCCAGACCATCTATTAAGGAAACGCAGAACTTTCTAGCCCCCACACTGACATCACTTACTGAGCTGTTTGCTTGCCTTCAGGTGTTTCTTGAAGGGCTGTTTAGCATAATGAGAGCCAGCTACGCTTGCCATGAATTTCACAGCAACCTCCAGGAAAATCTATGGGGAAGCTATTGGCTGAAGTTACGCACGAAGCACAGTTTTGGCTGCAGTTGCGTGCATCGTGACTAGCAGACATCAGCATATTCAGGACCCACTCGAGCAACACCCAACTGGTCTCAGCAGCAGAAAGAGGCAGGAATACACAGTTTGGTTGATTCGGTATCGGACAAGTAGTACTGGTCACTTAGCAACCTTCACTTCTTGGAGAGATACAGATGGCTAAACACCTGCAGCAGTCTTCAAATCAGGGACTAGATTTTTCTCTCACACTTCAAAAGCTTCTTCCATTTTACACAGCTTCTCATGTTACACCCTCACAAGAGGGAGGAGAGTCATTAAACAATTACTGTAAGCAGGGCTGGCGTAACCCATTTAGTCACAAAGTGACTGAGCTAAAACGAATCTGAACACAGTCTTGGGCACAGTGTTTTCCTGTTAATTTCATACACAATATAAAAATCAGAGATTAAAGAACCACAAAGTAAAGTGCTTTACTGCGTACTACTGGATAAGCTACAGACTTTGTCATGTTTATCACTTAGCAGTGGCTGCAGAGACTTATGTGGAATGGGCAGCTTATAGCCTACATGAGCAGGGCTGTATTCCTAGTGCTGCCACCGGCCTGGTGCATAAATTCAGGAATGACACTTTGCTTCCCTCTACCTCTGGGTGGATCCACAGCATAGGAACTGATGTGGTTGATGTATCGAGGACATGGATATTCTGACAAACACTATTATGGTAACTGTGCTACTACTTCCATTTTGCAGAGGGGGAACAAAGCTAATGAGCTCCCATTCTTCTTTCCAGCAGCACTAGATGTCACTCTCAAAACTGATGGCAAAACTGAACAGTCAGACTGTGGGATTTCTTGAGTCAGTATATCTGCGAGACTGAAAGCTCATGAGGAGTTATAGAGATGTTAGACATTTGCAAGAATATAAGTAATATCCAGGGTTGTAATTATAAATTCAAAACAACCCTCAGCCCCTAAATGCTTTAGAAGGCATGCAAACTCCAGTGCTTCAGGGAAAATTTCTAGAGCTTTTTGTATCTTTGAAGACAGGAGAAAATTTCCCCCTAGAGCTCTTTAGACTACAATTGCCTTCTGTTTGGGTTGTCTCTGAAGCTCATGGTTTAAGCCCTATCTGTGACAGCTATGGACTATATAGACACTGCACTGATCCAATACATTAACTCCCATGTTTCTGTTCTGAAAATACCATCAATTTTATATAAAACTTTCTGCTTTCCTCCTTTATCGTACTTACCGCATGAATGATCCAGCATACAAATTTAATCTCTTTTTTGAAAGACTGAAGACGGCATTCCAGCCAGATACTGATCTACTCAGACTCTTTTATCTCTCTAATGGTCAATGCTGACATGTACTTAAGGAGGCTGAGAAAACAATGACAAAATAAACACTAGCTAAAGAAAAATCATTTCTGCTGTCGACTTAGATAGCTCAGGATTTCTGCACATTACTGAGTTTGAAATGACTACAGTCTGTTATGATCTACCCAGATACGATGACTTTGGTTGGCTGTGTAGTTTATTGCAATTCTAAATGTCACTATTGATTCAGACACTCACTGACATTTTTCTGCATGGACAGACATTATTTTAAGCGGTGCTTTGTTGTTAGGGCAAATGTATTTGTGGGGGAGTTATTCACTGGATGACCACGTGCTTGATTATCAAGCATTATGTCGATTATATCCCAATGTGTATCGTCCTCAATAAGGACACCCGTTTCATTAGGAATACTGGTTATGTTTTACCAGCATTGTTATGATACCAAGGGTTCAGTTTAGGGGTGTTTTGGGGTTTTTCCTTTACAATTTAATAACCATTTCTTTGGCATTTTAAGGCATTCCTCTGCACATGGGCACAAGGATGTGATGAAATACCTGAAGATACATCAATGACAGCCTTACGGAAGGATGTTAGTAAAAAGTTGAGGTGCACTTTGTGACGTGGAATAAAAATCAACTCTGCTTAGGCTTTATTCTTCCTATATAACAAGATGTAGGTAGAGAATTCTGGGGTCCTCTTAAACAAGTTATCACTCTACTTGTACCTTCTTTCACTGGTGCCCTATTTTTAAAAAGAAATTATGGGCATTTCACATGGTAACGTTGTGACCGAACACCTTAGGAACCAAGCACTTCACACTTTAATCATCTAAACTAGATGCACGTTTACATGATTAAAGACGGGGAGAAGAAGTTGAAGCTGACTGAAGAAGCTCCAGGACTTGACTTTACTAGCTGTATGAAAAGGAGTTTCTTTTTGAGACCCTTATAGAAATCCTAAACTTTCATAAATAGGTTACGCTGAACCATTTGTGATGACATAGTAAAAAGTGATTTATCATCCTGTACAGCTCTCTGTACAGCCAGTACATGAAGGCATCTGTCAGGTTTGCTCTTAGGACAGAAATAGACTTCATGGTTTAGGTGCCAAATTATATTTGACATTTAATTTACCATCTATGAAGCTGTAATATTTCACCTAAGCAGAAAAGGAAGAAAACAGCAGGAAATGCCATTTGCCAAAGAGAAATGCCAAGACTCCTTGCTCTCAATAATCAGATATCTGAAGTAATAGATTATAGACCATAACAAAGTACATCTAAACATGATGAATGTATTGGACTAGAGAGGATATTTTGTAGATCGAAGTGAAGGAATAACGCATATAACAAGAATGAGTGTCTTGATTCTTACCTCTTTTTCCTGATTTGGTCTGGACAAGGAGCAAGTGGGTCCTAAACTGTTTGCTCATCAATATTTTTCATGGTCACTCTGCCTGAATCTCTTGTGAAACTTGGGAAGGCAAAGCTGAAGGTGTTTCCGAGAACCTCATGTACTGCAAAGAAAAAAAAAAAAATCCACTGTGAGTATTTATCAAATGGATTCCATGTTGCATTGCTTCCCATCCGTGATGGGTTAAGTTACTTTTTCTAAAAAAATTTTTATTCAATCTCAAGTTGTAACTCTTGAGACAAAGGAGGGGGATGAGGGGGGTGGACTAGATGACCTTTAAAGGTCCCATCCAACCCAAAACATTCCAGGATTCTAACTGGAGAAGTCACCTTTTCAACTTTTCTTGGAAAATTATGTAGAAGTTTCAGCAGTTACCAAACTTTACCAAGCATGAACTTAACACACACCTTTCCCATTTTCCATTTTTAGGGAGAGAGAAATTCAGGACCTATGGAACTATTTTTCAGTCACCACAAAAATACACATAAACACAAAGCTATCTCTGCCACTGATCTCAGACACTTATTTATGATATCCTTAGTGACAGTGATATGCAGCATTTGCGTTTTCCTGTCTCCCAAATCTCTTCCCCTTCAGGACACAGTGATCACGAGACCATTTCTCCAGTTCCATTCAGAGTCAGGCAGGTAAGGATTATTTTAGGGAACCCTATAATTATATTCAACAAAATATCTAGAAACATATCAGGCAGAAAGGGAGACACTCTCATGTAGTCAGATGTTTAATTTCACTAATGTATGCTATTCACCATTCCTCAGTAAAGAACACCTGCAAACTTCTCTCTGGAAGAGCCAGGAAATAAACGTGGACTATACTAATGCCTTGTTCCGTATCTGTAGTTGCCAAAGTGATTTGGATATTCTGAGCTATCCAAGTGAAGATTTCATTAATGGAGGAGATAGAACTATTCTTACAGAGCATATTAAAATTAATTAGCCTTCAAAAGTAGAAAACTATGAGCAACAAGATTCAGAGGCAAGTAAATTAACAATGGATCTCATTAAAAAGAAGCTGTGTTTAGACTAGAATGCCATGTTACTTTAATGTAAATCAAAGCTTTCAAAATGACCATTTTTTTTAGCTGCAGAAATTAAGAGGAAAGCATTGTCACTTGATCCTCCAGATGTTTGTGTAGATTCTGGAGTTCTAAAGGACTGCTTGGGAGAATTACTTTCAACTGACTTTCAAGCTTTACCTTATTTACAGGCAGAGCACCTACAGACGTCGTCATCACAAGCAATTTCAAAGGCTAGCCACAGCCTGCAGTAAGAGTGCCTCTCTGCCAGAGAGGCTGGGAAACAGCCGTTTTCCAGATAAAAGATGCCAAGAGTTCACATCAAATTGCTGCTGTACACTTAGAGACCTTGTTGGCTTTAACACTCATCTACAAAGGGACATCATCATCCAAGGATAGCTTATTTGCATATTGTCAGTGGGCAGCAGATTTTTTTTTTTTTTTTTGCTTATTTGCCATTTAACAGTTTAAGTTTCAGACCGAGTCTCTTTAATTCGGGGATGAAGGGATGGGTGCAGATTGGGGTAAAAGTTTGAACATCCCCTCTGTAGATCACTGATAGTAACTTATGCCAACTGCAAATATTAAAGCACTACTTCACATGCATGCACACACCATAATTATTTTGCCACTTATTAAAGCTAGACAAGTGATAGAAAATCAGATAAAGAAATTATAGCAAAAATCCAGTATGTAGTGAAGTAAGTCCCCAGTTCTGTAACACAAATGCAGGCTGAACTTCATTAGAACAAGTGGTCTCTCTGCCCTCATCTCAGGAGGAGGAAGCTAAGAATGTGCCAGTGAATCATTGTAGCATCATCACCATCCAGACTTGCAAAAGCATTGATCATGTGGCATAAGGTATCTTTTACCCAACTCTGTCCAGATACATTTTGGTGAACTGGCATCTTCCCTCCTAGCTGTGAGTGGACTGAAAATAGGTGGACTGAAAATGGATGGTCATAAATAAATAAATACAGTCCCAAAGGACCTTGATTCTCTGTTAGCAATTCCAGTTTGAGAGCAAAAAACTCGCTCATATGGTTAATTTGATATTTTTAGAGGGGTGCCTCATGTATGTGCCCTTCTCAAGAAACCTTTGCTGCAAATCCTGAATTTTATTGTTGTATCACAATTAGACTCCGGTGTAAACATAAGCAGACACAAATAATGCTTTCTTAAACCAGTAAAATACTAGTGAGTTTCATTTCATGCAAGCTATTAATCTTGCTTTATTTTTTTGTTATTAACCAATTAAATAATTGTCATCCATTTGTGAGACAGTAATATAAGTGACTTATTGCACCCTTAAATCAGTTTTGGTTTCTCTTTCTGTCAATGGCTACCAACTTAGTCTATTTGTCTTGACATCGGCTTGTGGTGTCATCTGCAGAAGTGAAATTGGTTGAGATAGTTTAATTTCAGGATATGTAAGCTGAGAGCAATCATTACAGACGTTTGGGTAGCTTGATGTCTAAGGCTTTGCCTTGGAAGTTATTGAAGACTCTAGGCTTGATCCAGTAAAACATACTTGATATGAAACACACTATTAACAACAACAACAAATATCTATTACATAGCAGTTTTTCTTGCTTATTATCAAGCAATTTCACAAAGGAGAAAACAACTTGACAAATAAAGATGCTGAGATGTGAATAATTCTGAACACAGTGCAGTATCAGTAGCAGGAACAAAACTCAGTTTCCTGATTCCCAGCACAATCCTTTATCCACACCACACGACCTATCTATTACTTGCTACATTAGACATTCCTTTCTCAGAGCCGGATGGGTCAGTATATTTGTACCTCATCCAACATTAACATGCAATCACTTTTAAAATGGTGCCTGTTTAATTAGACTGTACTAAGTAAATCAATCTGTAAATAATGTAAAGAAAATGGGGTTTGATATTTATAGTTATCATGAAGAATTTAGTGATGACAGTACAGTATATCACCATCACTAATTTCATTAGATGTATATTGTACTAGTATGGCATTGATATATTATAATTAAAACTAATGATCCATTGATTCTCATCCAGAAATCCAGTTAAGATGACAAACATTCTTCTATTACAGACCAGTGAATAAATATTAAAAGCATACAAAAGTCTAGGAGGTAAATTCTTCATTCAGTTATGCCAAGGTTCATAGGCAAGTAAAATTATTTAAGTTAGGGCTCCAGGATAAATAAAAGGAGAGTCTATGATGTTTTGGAAGCACGCTGTGTCAGAAGCAGCATATCATCAATTCCCAGTTTCACTGGAGAATAGCTCCAGCTTCACTGCACGAGCTATCAGAAGAATTTCAAGCTATAAGGAGGAAAACTCTGCTGTCTCCCGCCCAGATTCACAAATATCTGTGTAGAGTCATTATAGATTAGAACTATTCAGATGTAAGGAGATAGAAGTGTTATTTGAGTAACTTTTTAAATGCAATTTCAACATCAGCCATATCTGGACCCCTACAGGATCACATCAGCTCTTTCCGCGAAAAGAACTGCTGATGGTACCCAAGATCCAGTGCCAATAATCCCTAAATGCTTAACTATTCTTTATCAGAAGAAAATGAAAGTTAACAAGAGGAATTCCTCTGAAGGAATGGATATGAATCAACCTAAAAATGCATTTTAATTAATTGTTTACCTTAACAGTCATTCAGGACAAAATACAATAGAGATTCTTCTTTTCTTTCAGATAAAAGGCCGCTAGTCTCACAGGTGCTGTAGACACAATTACTCATATCTCTTGCTTTCACACATCCTTTGCTTTTGTTAGATGATTTTCCTACAATTAGACCTTAAAAGAATTGACTCTCACCATAAAAAGGTGAGACAATTTCTTCTGAATGTTTAATGAGAAGTAGTAACAACCGACTAGACATATTCTTTTAATCTCATAGTAAATATCCACTAAAAGAAAGGGAATCATCTAGATTTCACAAGCCTTGCCTGGATCTACTCTTGATTTGCCAATTGCCAGTGTAACAATTAAATTTGCCAACTTTTTAAAAGTTTAGAAAAACTTGTTTTGATTTGCATAGGCGTACGCATACTTGCCATAGACCTAATGCATCCTGAACAGCCCTTCATTTATAATATTTGTTTGACCTCATCGTCAAAGTGGGGAAAAATTACCTATACACACCTGAGAAAGCTATTCAGTCCGTCCCTCATTTAGACAGCACCTGGCTGACTGAGCTCCTTAGACTTTCTATACAGTCAGTGGTCAAAAATTATCCACCTTCACAGAGTGATTCAGAGCAGCTAATTTAGGAGCCTCCCTCTCCCACTAGTCACATAAGCTTCCCAAGTTACCCATCCAAGTCACACATCTTTACACAGCAAATGACCCTCTTTTCCCATCTGCTCGAATTCAGACGCGTGGTGCATCTCCTCTCGGTAACTTGAGGAAAGAACAGTTCCCCCGTTCACCCTCTCTTTGCCTGACCCAGCGACAACTACCCACGCGTTTCAGAGCGCGTTCACCATTGCTTTGGCAATACAAATATTGAGTATGTGATAAGATGTGCCAGGGACAGCAGTAACCCACAAAGCCTGTATGCGAACAGAAACAAATGCAATTAGAGACTTGTAGGGCATTTCCCAGGGGACAGAATACATATGTAACTTAATTAAGCCTTTTTCTGCTGGCCTAACTGATTCATTGGGCCAATAGATACTGGTTTTAGGAGAGCACATGTTTAATTTACAAATTAGTGGATTACAGTATTATGCGTTACAACATATTAAATGAAGTATTAATGTAATACAACCCAAATGACACATGATAAACTATATAAGCATATATACAAATTTGATTTAATATGTTAGCTTCCTTTGCCCTCTGTCAGTCTGATTGCCTTTGCATAATCCATGTTTCTAATTATCCCCTGGTATGCCTTGCATATAAATAGCTAATTAGATAGTGTCCCTGTCAGCCATGAAGTATGTAATATCTGAAAAAAAATACTCCTTTGGAAATTTAATTTAGGATAACAGATTGTGCTATCCAACTGAAGAATTAAAACTTTCAGTTTACTAAGATGTTTGTGCATTTAGTATCAATCTCATACTATTATATTACTGCCCCAAGTGCGTCCCAGTGTTTTTATTATTTTAAAAAAATCATTCTGTCAACAGTTTGTACAGTAATTACAGTAAGAAGCTCAAGATCTAAAAACCACATTGAAACGATGATTTTACATGTTCATTGACTGTCTGCTGAAAGTGGAAAATACTCAGATGCAGCTCTAGAAATTGCTATCTAAAATCATACAAAAGGGCCATGTAGTGCTCTGTGTCCTTCCTGTCCATAGCCAGATATTCCAGGGAACAGCATCGGTGTTCCGAGTCTGACAGATGTGGGATAATTTTGAGCATCAGGTTACCCTGCATCAAATGCCTTTTTCACATCTTGTCCTGTCATAGTTACTGGCCAGCTCAGATGCCACCCTGATCACCTCCAATGCACACATAATACTTCCAAGATTGCCTTACATTTTTAAAAAAATAAGAAAATTAAAAAATCTAATTTTGTTGACCGTCCTCTTCCTCACTTAACCTGCGTTCTTCTACAACTTTTTTAATCTCTTCCCCCCAGACCTTTAGTGGACTTAAATCCTTTTTATTTAATCTATGTAAAGCAAGAATATTTTTCTGCAGTAAAAATTGCAAATATGTAGTTGTAAGTAAAATGCTGGCTGCAACGATTACTTTCTCTGTCTTGGCTGCAAGAGCAGATATGAAGAAGGCTGGAAGGAGTTCAGGGAGGCTGAAAGAAGCAAAGGCAGGGACATGGCGGTAAGGAGGCGGTGGTGTGATGGGGCAGACGCAATGGACACACAAACGTCTTGCTGTCCTCTCCCAGTACAGCTGAGACTTCCAAAGCCATACAAGAAATGTAAATATTATACCTTATTCATCTTACGGGCAAGAAATGTTCTTCAGCTTTAATAAAAATTAAAGAATCTCTTTCTTATATACAGGCATTTTCATCTGAAGGGAGTAGAAATGCTTTTTAAAGGTACACAACATGAAGTACTCTGAAAAATAAAATTAATTAAGCCACAGCCATGTGTTTCTCTCTCAAAGTTAAAAGGGAAGATCACACATTTTTTCTTTAAATGAATTGTTAATGCTATATGACAATTAAAAAAACGCCACTGGAACTCTTACTCATCTTTGTTGCGTCTGGTACGCAATAATAATGGGTATACTTTAAATCCAGGCCATCATGCTGGGAATAAGACCAAGGGGAACAAAAAGCAGTTGGAAAATTGCGTGCTCTGGTTTGCATACGGCACACCAGATCCATCCCTGGTGCAACTTCACCCCAGAAGCAGCTCAATATGCTCTCTTCTCTGTATTATATAGCCTAAATAAAGGGCAATGATGCACATTTCAGAGTAATTATGGTTAATAAAGTACTGGCATGGCAAAACAAGTTCTTATAAATAGCACAGGAATAAAAATTAAAAAGACAAAAATGAAAATCTTTTTGTTGAGGAGGGAGGAGATTTTTAAAAGCAATTGTTTTATGAGTTCACACTCGTTTTTAAAAAATTGCCCATGTGCACAAGGGACTGTAGGAACACGCTGCTCTGTGATACTGCTGCAAACGACGACTCTTGCCGTCGCTGTCAGCACAACTGAAGGGGTGAGAGCAGCTTCTGAGGAGGAGTAAGACAAACCACAGGAAAGACCCTGCACAGGAAGATTTGCTGCAGAACAAGTACCGTGCTGCATACCTGCAGCCCCTGCTCACTTCAGAGACACACCTCTGTGTGCCCACAGCCAGCTAGCAAGGGTGCACTCACGACGACTCAGGGGGATTTGTCTTCCTAAATAATTGCTGAAAACAAGATACACAGTGGCAACCAAACAGCTCTTTTTCCCCTCTCCTGTACAGGTGCATTCTCTCGTATGGAAACTATATTGATGGCATCTTTGCATCACGGTAGTAGAAGTTACAGAATACACTGGCACAACCTTAAGGTATTATTTAGTATAATTTCTCAATTATTTAAAGCACAGCATGAACAAACTCAGGATTTTGTTACAATAGACGTTCCTTGTAACTGACAAAGTATAGCTGTACTTTTTATAATAAGTTAATGCTAATAACGTTTTGGGGGCAGAACAATACCCTTAGGTTTCCTGTGTGTTACACACTAATTTATGCTCTTATGTGCCAACATTTAAAACAATTTCTATATGGTCAGAACAAACATAGGATCTTTGGATATCATATAACTTTCCTTATTTTACTCTGTTACAGAAGCCTTCTCAAACAATGTGCTTGCTTACACTTGAAAAAATAAAAAAAAAAGTGTTTATGCTTCTTAGCTATTCCCCCAGCTGCGCTCTCCTTGCTGTGCTTGGCACAAAGCTGTTCCTGCTGTGCCACGTCACTGCTGTGACTGGTAGTCGCAGCTTGATAGAGAATCTTTTCAGCATTAAATACATTCACAGGTTTTTAGAGAGCAATTGTTTACACCTGAGCTATTAACTGAAAATAACAGAATCTTCTGTAGTAGTATGGATTGTGTTATTAGTAACAGGTTAGCAATGCATGTAAGCATTTCCAAGAGTTCTTGATAAAATGAGATAATCCATAAAATAAAGAATTCCACTAATATTTGGACAGTGGCAATGGATGGCAATGAGCACCAAGCATCCAGGACTCAGTTCCAGAGACAACACTGCCCCTGGAGATCCCTCTGATGCGTGAAATCAAGCATCTGAATACATCACCTTTTTGGTGAAGCATTTTAACTGGCAAATGTAGCAACAGCTTTTCCCACTTGTCTGAATTTTTTGCATATTGCAGTCCTTTCCCCACATGCAGGAATTTATGCTTTTAATAATATAATATACCATAGCAACCTGCATTATTATCAGTAAATATACTGCTGTGATTATTTTGTCTATCATCAGGAATCTTAAATGAAAATGACAATGTCTAGGGATACTTTTAGCTGATAGCTGTATTTACTCTGTATGTTTATGCATTGGCTGTCAAAACAGCTCTAAAATATGCATGTGAGAATGTAGATTCCCTAGAAATTCTGAAAAATGAGATAGTCCAGTCCACCCCATTTTAGATACACAGGCATTGCAAAACATATCTCCATTGATGTTTTTATTACAGTCTAAAGTAAGGAGGAGTTTTAAAGCTTTGTAGGATGTCGGTTAGAGGGTCTCTATCTATCCAATTTGCTTACCAATCTGTCTGTTATCAAGTGTTTATCAGGCTGTGACGACTCCAATAAACTGGAGGGAATTCTGGATGAGTCATGTGCCACTTCAGTATTAATACTTTTTTTTTTTCTTTTTAAAGCAGATCTAACAGTTTCCCCCCCTCACTGAGTCAAAGTTACAAACACATAATTCATTGTTGTCTTTTGAATGCGTTTGCGTGAAAAAGTCAAACTCAGGAAATCATGCAAGTTTTTCCCAGAATATTGTTCTTTGCACGTGTGAACTGCAAATTGGTACCCAGTTAAAAGCCACCGTTTATGCTTTGCTTAACTTCTGCCTAAACTCTGGCTTAAGCATCACTCTGTTTAACATCAGTATCAGGTTTGACCGCAGGACTGTGGTTTGGTGTATGACTCGCAGACATCCGTATGCAGAGATGACTGTTAACCATACTGCTCGGTACCAATGCCTATATACATACTAAAGAAACCCCGTTTATCCATATAGACCTAGTTACGCAAATTAGCCACAGAATACGAGAGTCAAGCGACACTCTTACCCACCTAACAAAGTATCCATCACGGGTCTTCAGATTTTCTTCACTGGGTAAATTCTATGGATTGTGTCAAAGATTTTCAGCAGTTAAGGGCAGGATTTGATTTTTCTGCAAAGATGTTTTGAGGCAGACGCTAGCTTGAACAGCCTACACAATCAAATCCACTCTCGTTAATTACAAATCTTGCCTCATCTGAATGAATAAGCATCTCTGCATCTGGTACAAGTCATGCTGCTAACATTTTTGTCAGCTGCTTGTCTTCACTTAGCAATTAAACGAGCTCAGCACTGAGAGGAGACTTTTTCATTTGCATTGTGGCTAACTGCAAGATGTCTAGAAGCAGTAGCACAGCATAAGGTACCAGGATAGAGAAAGAAAAAATAAATAAGGTTTTGTTATGTGGGCCTTCAAAGAAAGCTGAGAGCTCAAGTAGTTTCTGTCCCCGCGGGATCGCAATGGGAGCTGGACACCTGTATGTGCCGTTCTGTATGTGCGTGCTGAGCTGAGCAACCACTGTCATGGTTCAGGCATAGGCTGAGTAAACTCCTTTCTACAGAGGAAACTTAGATTCTAAAAACATTTCTGCCATATTCCTAGATGGTTTTCCATGTCCTTTCTTCTGGATAAATATATCTTCAAAACGCTTTCTCATAAAGAATCTTATTTTATTTAACCTGACACACTCAAGAGAAATAGCATCTCCTTTTCTTCTCCTTGATTCTGCACTTAGAAACTGCAGCGCAGCTCCAACACACACATCTTCTCAACCTGCGGTAACCTGGTGCCTGCTTTGGTCAAGACACACTGTCTTATGGTTCAGCCGTGACAAACATTCAGCTACTATGCAGCATCTTAAACAAAAAGGTACTGGCACTTTTGCTTGGCTGGTTGAAGAAGCCGAACAGCTGCACACCATGACATCCCTTTTTGGTGTGTAAAGGTATATTCTATTTTAGGCCGATAACAGAAGCAGGACACAGGATGTTCGGAGTGGCAGATTCCCTGCTCTAATCACACGTCTCAAGTTCCTTCACAGGATACTCTGGGCAATGATTTTTTTTTGGTGATTTGATCTCGCTTGAGATTGATAGATAAAGGTGTAAGACCTGGGAGAATCTAAATGCGAACCTGCTGTCAAGACACTTTACAGCATTACCTGAGGCGTGCTGTGGTTATCCGGATATGCACTGCCTGTCATCTCATCTTGCTTAAGTACTTTAATTCTGTATTGGTATCACAGTTCACGGTAACTTTTCCCATCATTCCTACATTTATATCTTTGCTCCAGGATAATTATCCGCTGCTCTAGTTCTTGCTGAGCTGCTTCACTGAGTTTCAGTCTGTCTTGATGACAGATAAATTATTTTTCTCCTCTGTACTCTCTTTGATCTGCCCTCAGATGCAGCTGGTAAGAGATCTTGGGTCCTACTCATTTTGAACTAGATACCCATTTTAGCTTGAAGAGTACTTCATGGTTTCTGCTCTTCCCAAATTCTTTCTGGAAGCAGCTAAAGGGAAGCAATCCTGATGCTTGCAGGGTTTCACCCCCAAGGAAAGAAGGAAAGGTTCTCCCCTGTGCATGCACTACAACTCTCCATAGCTGACTTCATAGAGCAGAAGGAGCCTTATTCTTATGTTAGCTACGACTGTAAATGCTTCTTTTGTTTAACCTTTTTGTAAGATACTTTTTAGCTGGACTCAGGCCCTGCTTATGTGTATTTTAGGGCTAGATGTTCAAAAGAGCTAATTTCTTGTGTAAGCATGTTAATGAAGTGGCCAGATGTTTCTCTGCAGGTACTGAGATCTCAGTTATGAATCCTAAGCCCACCTAAATAGGCTCTCCTGAAAGCCATT
The DNA here is from genome assembly GCA_013400135.1 of Rhinoptilus africanus. Classification (NCBI taxonomy): domain Eukaryota; kingdom Metazoa; phylum Chordata; class Aves; order Charadriiformes; family Glareolidae; genus Rhinoptilus; species Rhinoptilus africanus. The sequence continues at coordinate 182,727 of VXBO01011965.1, forward strand.
CCCCTTCAGTTCCCTTGACTTTCTCATATGTAATTAAAATGACATTAAAAAAAAAATAGATCTTTGAGATTTGTAAGCACTGTGACAGTTTTACAAGAAAAAAAAGAAGAAACGCAGCAGCACCTTTCTGGAAATACATCATCTATTGCCAAACACAGCATGGAGAAGAGAAACACAAGTGGTGTCTCTGGTTCCTTCAAGCCACAGTGACAGCACAGCAGTAGTGACCAGAGGAAATCTGGAAAGACATCCACCTTCCCCTTCAGAAGCTGGAGCTACTATTTAAGTCTGGTTGCTGCAGTGGGAGTTGAGTTTTAATGAGTTTAAAGTCTTTTCATACGTCTCTTTTCTTCTCTTCTCAAATGAATTAAGGCTCATTGGGCTGCAACACCAGAAGCTAATCTGTCCAGTTCCCTGTCGCGTTCCTCAAGTGGATCAGAATAATATATTAAATGAGAGCAGTGACCTGGGAGATTACAAGGAAGATTAATATCTGTGCTACAACACTTAAACGCGAACATATATATATGAAGGATTCATATGAAATACATATATTTCAAATATCTCAGGAAAAGTAGTGGCCTACAGTATAAACTGAGTGTTCTGTGTTTAAAAAAAAAATAAAATTAAAAAAGTCAATACACTACAAATTCCATTCTTCAAAGATTTCTGTATTAAACCCATCCACATTACTGACACTTACAGGAGTACCACATCACATGCCAAGGAAAAACAGTGTTCCACAGACACCACACCTTTGTTGCACAAACACACCTCTCGTGTGCCCAGTCACAAGTACTACTTAATGAGAGCTGATGCTTTATTGCTACCTAAACCCATATAAAAATACAGTTATGTTTCTTAATGCAAGGCTTGAAAGAATATGTTTCCACATGGCTATGTAAGTATTTTGATTTAACAGAATCTCGATTTCTCACTCTGAGAATTTGGTACGATGACAGGACAAGGCTTTTGCAACAGTTAAGCTTTCAACACTGAGCTTAAATGAGGTTAGTGCTTTGTGCCAGCCTTCCACCGACCTTCCCAGGGCTACATTTCAGCTCTTGGGAAGGCCTTCAGGGAGGACCAAGCCCAAGAAGTAGCAGTAAAGCACTATCAATCCTTCAGGTACAAATTTAAAGATAACCTGGCTGCTCTCTGCTTGGCTTACACAAGTTCAGACAGAAGTGGTCCACATATAAAAACTCTTTCCATCATAATCAGAGACTGAATTGAGGGCGGGGGGGGGGGGTCCAAAAACCCGAAGTTCTGTACACTGAAGCTGAAAAGCCACGTGCTGTGGCTGGGACTATAAGAAACTCACTCTCAGTAAATTTAATTAAATTAAAATCTATACTGCAGATCTTCAAGGGTTTTTGTGTCCCCAAAATATACGTGTTTGCTCATGTGACGCAAGGCTAAACAAAAATTTGACGTTATCATAGCAAGAAAAAGAAAAGAGCCTGGAACAACTAAGTAATTAATGCAGGCATTTTGATTAAAGTCAATTTGCCTTCAACATCATGACTTACAGTGTGCCCTAGGCCTACATTAATAATCCACTAGCACATGGCTTCCCTGGTTGTTTAATTATTTATAATTTTTATTGCTTGTTAAAAGAAAGCAACCTTAACGAGATTAATAAAATTATTTTCTTACTTAACTTTTACTTGTTAAAAGCAAAGCAAAGAATGGAGTTTTACTCCTCTCCTTGCTAAATGGGAAGCCTCAAAGCAAGACACAAACCTCCAGCTCTCCCCCGGGCTGCCTGGCTGGAGTTTTTCACCGTATGATAAAGTGCTGCAGAGATGTTTTCCGGTGAAGGTGGGTGCAGTTGGCCCCTTGCTGTTTGGGGGGACCGGAGTCGATTGCTGTCACTGCCACTGCTCCACTGCTAATGCTCAACTAAGAATTTAAACAACAGACACTGAAAATAACATCACAAATCCCACCCCCAGCCCCGAAGACGACACAGAGAGCAGAGTCCCCAGCGACAAGGGGGCCCAGCAGAAGCACTACGTGCTGCAGGTTAGCTCTGTGTTCACCGGGACACAACAGGAGCATCCTCTGCACGCTCCTGTCCTCCCCTAAGCATCCTGCAGCCGAATTCCCAATCCACACACTTCATTCACAACTAAAAGGGCTAAGCCCAGGATGGATTTTTGAACACCAATTGTGTTTTTCAGGTTACAACTCTGGTAAAACCTGGCAAGAGCAGGGCACTAGCTAAAGGAGCTCGGATGTAAAGGGTAATTTGGGTATCATTACATGGTATTGTTTGAGGACGTTGACATCAAAACTGGAAGTGCCACTTGCAATTAGGGAAAAACTTTCCCCCACACCTCATAATTTATTAGTGGTATGAAATTCTCCCTTCTAAACTCTGCACTGAACAAAACAGGTGCAGCTTTTCCTCTACAAAATTATCCCCACTACCACAGCAAACATACCTCTAATCAAAAGTGACTTTTATTTAGATTCCACCTCTACAATCCTTAAAGTGTACTTCTGAGATGTCAGCAAGGGAACACTTTCACATATTCTTATCTAGGAAATGTAATTTTTTTTCCTCAGAAGTTATTGAATAAACTGTTTATTTTGAAATATATTTTGACATACTTCTGTAATTTAAAGACATATTGTAAAAGAGCATTTTCAAGATCAGAGAAAAGCACATGATGCTTTTAGAAAGATCTGTTTATAGTTACTGGGTTGAAATTCGGAAATACCTAAATTAAAAATACAGAAAAATAAAAATTACTTCATGCAACTTTGAGCATCAGAGGCTGGGGTTTTTTCCTTCCATATCCTCCTAATGGGTTAAATTATCTTTGTGAAATGACTTTGGTATTCTGTGAAGGACGTTGCTTCCTGCAAAAAGCGTTTACTAAGAGCTTTATTAATTGCAAGAAGACTGCGTTTATAAAAAATAAAAAACTACTTGGGCAATAAATATCTCATGTAATATATGTACATCAGCTCAAGTGAATTTGGATAGCTAGAAACAGCTGTTCAGAATACTGATAGACTTAAAGAATTTAGTATTCTCTGATCACCTTGCTTTGAAATATCTGATTAACCTAGGAAGACACAAATAAATTCAATCAGACAAAGCCTGCAGAACCTATTCAGTGTAAGGCTAGCATTTGTGCCATTAATAAGACTAATTGCTATCGATCAATTTGTTTCACTAGCAGTGGGGATGAAAAACCTGGAGCAAAGCAAGGGCTTGCCTTTCAGAGTAGTTCATTGGTACATGCTGATACTGTAAAATCACCACGCAGTTTCAACAGGACAATTCAGTATAGCACAAAAATATGCAGAAGAAATCTTGTAGCCATTTGGCCTTAAACATTCACAGCTGGGAAAAGTGCCTTGCATGGAAAAGTGGAATTTGAAGCCTAATTCGAAAAGGCATTTTGATTTCACTGCTCAGGGTGAAGATATTAAATATAGTTCCCCAAATCCTTCTGAGGATCTGCAATTGTAGTTCCCACTCAGACGGCAAAGGCTACTGCTTGAAGCACTGAGACCTGGAAACGCAAAGGACTTTGGTCCGTCTTCCTACACCGTGTTCCCTTCCACATTACCCACAACCGATGCTCTGGCTCAAACCATCCCTGCCCCTGACGCCCTGAGCACGCTGCATCCCGCCAGGCCTCCTGAAGCTCACAGGGCTATAACTTCATCCCTTCTTTTGCACTTGGTTGCCAGGATCGCTCTTTTTAAAACAAATACTATCTTTCTTAGTCTTTCCCAATTTCATTGCCGTTGGCATTGTAACAACAACATCCACTGGCAAACGAACTCACATACGCACGGGATAGATGCGGCACCTAAAACAGATTTATATCTTCCCCTGATATTATAACACTAACAAGTTTAGTACTCAAGAGTTGCAGGCTTCCTAGTGGCATCTTTATGAGGCCCAGCTGACTCTCCACCAAAATTTATACCTGCTCAAGCATGTTCCCTGAACCACAATCATAGACACAATAAATTTAAAGGCTCTTTTATACGACAGTAGACACTTTTCAACGCTTCCTTTACATGGCACAAGGGGGAAAAGCACTCCTCTTATTTGGCAAAACTCTGCAGGGCATTCTGGTTGCTCATTTTTTGGTACTCACACACATTTCGCAGCTTGGGAAATAAAAACATTGAGGAAAAGAAAAGCAAGCTCAATTTATTGACTTAATTATCTCTTAGCCAGAAGCATAGCCAGGTATTTTGATCACTTCAGCAGTGGCCGGCCCTCCATCCGCACTGTCAGCAGTGCTAAGCTGATGGCTCTGAAGTGTGAACCTGCGCACCACAACAGCGGCAGCAATGGGGAGGACCGCAAAAAGGCTTTGAAAGCTGGCAAATTCACAGGACACTGATAAGACCTTGATTTCTTCCATTCATTCCCAACCCATCAGTGAAGCTTATATGCAATACTGTCAATACTGAATGGTGTTCTATGGTAAAGTCCAAATGGCTTCACGAAATTTCCAAGCAAGGGTGGAGGTAGTCTGCTTGCATGCATTTTCACCTTGACCTTTAAAGTACTGACCTCCAAGTTGAGAAAATAATCCGAGAGATCTGAAGAACTTCATAAAACCTGAGCTGCTAATATATTTTCACCTGAAACAACTTCAAGAAGAGGAGTATATCACGTTATTGCTAAAGTTTAAGTTGGAAGAAGGTTTTAGCTGTAAACATAGCTGTTCAAAAGATAAATATTTAAACACAGACTGCATGTCAGAGTCTATAAAATATAATATTCACCACTTGTTTGTAAGCCAATGGGAAATTTTAACAAGACGATAGACGACTACTTTTCACAGTTAGTTAAAGCAAATTAACAATGACAGTAATGTAATTTCCTTGGCACGGCTCTTTTTCATTTCTTTTCAGCTGCCTCCTGCTAAAATCTTTAGAGAAGTTTAAACCGATTTCAAGAAATCCTTTGAAAAAAAATGCACTTTGCTATTATATATCTTTCAGGTGTTCACAGAAGTGCAGAAGAAAGAACATTTGCATTTCCACTTAAATGCTCTGTTTATACAGAGCTGTAGATGGGAAATGACAACACACATTTTCCAGGACCATAAATATTAACTTCCACTAAACTGGAAAGTTTAGGTTTCGGATTGTGGCCTGTTTCGGGTAACTTGTGCAGGAAGACTCCTACATAAGATTTTTGTAATGAAGTAAGTTGCTGAAGAACCAGTCTGATACAAAGCCTAATGAAAGGGTGTTGCAAGTTCACAACTAGTGATCTTTCTAGTTTAAAATAGACCGCTTAAACCCATTTTCAGGGAATTATTTCATGCTGATGTATTGTTCTGATATTCACCACATTAAAATCAGCCTTCACTGTAAGAAGGAACTACTGATTTCAACAGAACCTTTTCCAGTGTTACACTCATTCAGTCCAGCAGCGACTCTGTGCTTAAGTTCTGAACATATATGTCACTGCCTAAAAATTGTTTCGTATGTGCAAAACTTTAAAATCTTGAGAACTGAGGATTCTTATCCACTGAATCCAACAAAATTACTTTAGAATCAATTGGGTTGTGAGGATCTCTCTTGTCTTCTAAAGCCTGATAAAAATACCTCTGAATTCAACTCTTATCTTTGCCTTCACTTTAGTAGTCCTTGGAAGATGTACCTAGGGAACACCTGATTCAGAGCTATAAATCATATATGTCACAGCTGATGTTGAGCTACAGTTTTCAGAGTCCACTGTGCTTTAATCAAGATTTATGCTGTTAGGAAAAGACCTCGGAAGAATTCTGACTTCAGACTCTCTCTCCTTCAGCTCCTGCTTTCTGCTGCTGCAGATCCCAGTCAACAGCCAGTCCATTCCCACAGTTACACCCAATGTCACTCTCCTCGTCCATTGAACCGCCTTTTCCAGCAGCATCACCTGAGTTATTTGCTGTAGAGCACTGGCTGTTTAAGAATGAGGGGTTCTGGCAGAAGTCATGGGATATTTTTACCTGCTTCTGTCAAGACATTCATGCTACAAACCTCTGTTTCTTTGGGGAGCCTTGCAGTCCCACGATGCCCGAGTGCGTCCTTAATTCCCCAACCTCTGTTCGTAGTGCTCCTAATTAATACAGGTCACATCATGTGTGTTTGGGTAAGATGCAATAAAATTAAATCTCTTGACAGCAAGCTGACTTTTTGGGGCTGTCTGCCAAGAAACCTAATTACTATAACCAATCATTTGCAGAAATTACAGAAAACCAGCTTGTAGGTAGTAACTGCACTAGTCCATTGGGGAAGGTGGAGGGAAATCAAAGCAGGAGAGTTTAGGTGAAGCCATTAAATAGACAGAACGGTAACAATATGCATAGGTTTTGTGATATTTTTGCCTTAAATAACCAAATCTGTTATTTCATTCTCAGTGGGCTTCTCTGTTTCAGTAACATATCTTCATTTTTCTTGCCAGGGTTATACTTGACATATTAAGCAATATTAAGATGACATTTCCTCACGTCTGACTTTTGAGAAGAGTTTTGGGAAAACTATCTTGTGAAAATATAGCAAACTGCTGGCACAGGTATTTACATGAAGTCAGCCCCAGAGTTGCGCTGCAAAAATCAAAGGAGTTGAGTGGAGCTACTTCTTCATTTCTTACTCCATTAGGTTACCCAGCATTGGACAAAAGTAGCTTCAAGAGAAGTGGGCTCCATTCCAGTAATTCAGTTTATTTTGGCCAGGGTTGTTTTTTTCTTTATTTGTTAGTTTTTAAATGTCTCCTTCAGGCAACATCTGAAAGTGGTAATAAGGAGCTGATGTTGCTTTTCAGAAATCACATGCAGCACTAGTTCCCTTTCTTGGAAGGTCCTGCCAATGCTTGGACCTAACAGCCAACAGCTCTCCCTTTACAAGTTTTCTGTTCCATTTAAAAAGGTTTGTAACTCACTGAAAGAACATGGAGCAGGGACAGCAGTTCATGCTATTTCTGGATACATCTGCCTAAAGGTAAGCTGCTCTCACAGGTGTTTTTATCCCATCTGTTGTTATTGAGATACGGTACCATGATGATACAAATGCAGCTATCTTAAAAGTTTTTCTCTCCACTCTGAATCATTGTATAAATAAATTTCTGTAAAATCTCTCCTAAAATAACACATTAATATAGTAATTACTACCAAGTACATTGAGCATTCCGTAATTAATAGTCCCAAATGCCCATATTTTCCTTTATGCAAATAAGCACCTACGTCAACACAGTGTTAGTAGAGGGTACTCTATTAAAGAAAGACATTAGGGGAGCTTCAGCTTTGCTTTTCCCTTCTTCTCTCAGCAGTCTTCATTAATATAATAAAACTCTCATTATAAAATCATTAGTGTAAATCCAAATAAAGTTTTACATTGTTAATGTCCCCACCAGGTCCTTAATCATTTGAAAAGTCATGCTGCATTAAGTGTAACATTGATTACACATGATAAAAGGGAATGACGTAGAAGATGTTACATTAGCTTACACTGAACTATTAAGGGAACAGGATGGTCTTTGTGTTCAAAACTATTTTTCAGTATTGTTCATATGTTGGAATGGAAGAACCACTAACTTAAAAACTAGACAAAACTCTAGACTTCAGTTATCTAAGGAGCTGTACAACTCCCGGACCTCTCAACTGCTCTTTCCATGTTTCCCCCAGCTCAATCCTTCTCCCTTATCCTACCCCTGCGCTGATTAACTACTGGGAAATGATGAAACCTTCACTTGGGAATTTAGATTCAACAATGCAGCATAAAGCTACTGAATGCATTTCCACCATAGTATTTTTCCTGCAACCACTCTGTATTTCACATCTATCTAGGAATCACGGGCGTGATGTTAAAAGTAGTCACCGTGAGACAGCAAGGCAAGACTGCGCAAACCAACCACCAAATTATAGGAAACAGGAACTACAAAACACAAATACCTCTGTTTTCCGGAAATAGAGACACAATGTTGTGGACATATTTTCAGCTTTGAGTCCTATGTATTACTACTGAGAAAACATGGGTGCTTACACTTTGAGCTATTATGTTGTATTACTTGTAGAAAGAATTTCTATATATGTTGTAGATACATGAGCGTATGACTGGAACGTAGAGGAACATTTTGTTCTGGAATCTCTTTTTCCTTGGTTTCTAACTAACCAAAGTTATTTTTGTGCTTCCAGAAGAAAGTCATTAGGATTATTCTAATTAATTAGTCCAAGAAGGAAGGAGGTTGATTGCACTAATAATCATACACAGATCAGAAAGAGATTTAAAGTGTGAACCCAGGTATAAGGTGATAAACGAAAATAGCTCTTCCAGATTTGAGGAGGAGTGTATTGTAATGAAAGAAATTGGTAACTCCTGGTCTTAAAGTGTTCTTATAACGATGTCTGTTTTATAATCCAAAAATCAAATGGAAAAAAAACCCAATTGGGATACAGAGTTTGAGTAAACCAGCACTAAAAATGGAAAACAAGGTTCCTGACTTCTGATATTCACCATCCGTTGAACCCAGTGGTTAAGTGCCTATCTCAAATCAGCACAGGTCCGGTCACGGGATGGTGACCTACGGCGACTGATACTCTGTTAATAATTCAAGTGACAAGTGGGTCCAAACCTGCTGATAGTTTATGGGATCAAGACTTACATGTTACTCGATTGCAACTCAGAGTTAAACAAGAAAATCAATTCCCCTAGGAATTGCTTGTAAGTAATTTTTAAAGAGGGAAACACTATTAAAGTTGCAACTCAAGTATTTGAATGCTAGGAAATGTCAAAATTAAGGTTTTCTATGCAACTTCAGCCTTCCAGAGACCCTCTTCTGACCATGCCCTTAACACATGATGATACACACTTTAATTACAGAGAGCAACATCCAAATGAGTTCTGCCAAGAGACATGCCAGTCTTCTGAAGTGAGATCAAGCAAATGATCTCCTTTTCATCTCAACCTATTGTGTGATGCAGTCATTGTTAGCATATTGTAGCTGCTATTTCCAAAGGGGCTTCCCAGATTTACAGCTTAGAGAAGCACTGAATACCTGAGGCTTTCAAGTTAGTTAAGGAATGACAATGAATGCTCTCAACATCTGGTAAGTGTATCGGAGGGGGGGAACAAAAAAAAAAAAAAGAGGAAAAAAAACCTGAAAAAAGAACAAAGAAAAACCTCCATCTAAAATGAACAGATACTGAAGTGAGATAAATTCTTCTTTCAAGTTTAGGATTTCCTATCTTAGGCCTTTCCCTTCTGCTCAGATCAGTAACCACCACAAGCCTTGGCAAGACAGTAAGTAGTAGAATGGCTGCACACGCGATATACCTACCTTGTATACAAAGTACCATAGTAGACATTAACAGCTTTACTCTGGTGATCAGAAGGACAGCTCAGGAAAGGGAGATTCATCTGTGTCTTACTGGACTCCATGCTTGCCTTGCACAGGTTATTTTGGGTTTATCTGTATCATGCAAAACAGCACTTAAGAGACATCCAAGCCGGCTGGAAATGAGCTAGCACCAGAAGGGAAGGCAATATAACAGCATCAGCTTTACCCAAACTCATTAGTTTGGGTGTATTGCCATGCTAATGGAGCTATACTACATCTGGGACTTATGAAATGAGGAAGGCAGCTCATTCGGAGCCAGCTCAGGTATCTTTACACCACAGTGCATCATGTAGTTAAGCATATGTTAAAAGTGCAGTTACAACTCTCAGTGTAAGATAGCTCAGTTCCTAAGCTTCTGCTTCATGGGGCAGCCCTTTCCTCCACCCATGTGCCCCTCACCCCGTCCCGTCTCAGTTCCAGTGGCTGAGTAGCTGCACAGTGAGCCGGGACAGGTTGCTGATCCCACAGAAGACTGAGCTTCCCACTGGAGGCCAGGACTAGCTCTTGCCACAGCAGCGCTCTCAGAGGAGCTGGCTGTTGGTTGCAACTGGGATTTTACAAAAAGGTGGCAAAGGCAATTCACTACCCCCAAGAGAAATAGCAGGCAGTGGGGACAGGGACTTTGGAGTAATCTACTGAGGGAGGGGGGGGAAAAACCGAAAAAAACCCCACAGAACACACAGAACAAAAGGAAGAAACCCACATCAAGGAAAAAGAGGAAAAGCATTTAATGGTTTAAACAGCCTTCCTGTATCTCCACCTGGAGCAGCAGAGGGGAGTATTTAGTGTATCATCTGTTCAATCCACTGTACATATAGCTTTAGGGATGAACTAGAGTTGTTGCTGTGGGGGTGGCTGGGAAAGTTCAAAGATAGAAGTGAGAGATGATTAAGTAGAAATATTAAATTAAGCAGAGACATTGCCTACTGGGCAGAGTGATTGAAGGAGCGTTACCTGTACATCCTGAGAATGAGTGCTGCTTAATTGTTGAAAGATTAATACTTAAGCCTCATCCCCAGGTGGCATTTCCTAAGGCCACAGTTAATGCTTATGCACTTTTTTTCTTCCCTTCCTACGAGGAGTGACACAGATTCAATTCAAGGTTGAAGTTCAGCGTGAACTAGGGCTCAAAAGATCTCAGAGCAACCCGGGCAGCTGGGAAGTCACAACTGTGGAAATCAGAGGCAAAGGAAAAGGACAAAGAGAGAGGGCTTGGTATTTTTGTGCCTTTCAGTTTTAAATTATTCTTGGACATAAAGAAAGCTTGGCATTACCCTTTTTATCACCAATCACTTTTGGAAATTTTTCAGACTTCTCTAAAAACCCCTAAAAACTAGATTCTGCACAGTGCAACATTCTTACCTCCTGAAGCTAGATCCTATTTAAATCAAGCTTGTCCAGGCAGTCTAGTTTGCACCAATTACACTGGCAAGTCACAAGCCTTGTCACAAAATAAAAAGCTCACTGCTTTTTCAATAAAACAGTTAGAAGTAAAGTGGAATTAGCACATACAATGCTGCCTTCCTATTAATTCTCACTGCCTCGCTTTTTCTTCCAGGGCTGTTAGCATAGGAATAAAGAATGTATTTACATTGCCAACCTCGTTAAACAACTTAATACCCAGTTAATATTCAAGGAAAGATCTGGAAAGAGAATAAGACTGAGCAACAGGGCCCACACTGGCAATTTCTCAGAGACTTATTTTCAAGTTTCAGCAAAAACCTGCTAGCAACCAAGAAAAATCGTAACCTGTAATGAAAGCGAGTATTCCTCTTCACACAGTTATATGGGTGTTTTTGCAGCACACATATTGGTAAATGCACATACGCACTTGAGGCTTGATTATTTGAGTGAGAACAGCAAAAGGACAAGATCCAATTCAATTCAACAGCCTGCCCAGCACCCTGGTGCTGTAATATTGCTTGGGTAATAAGAAGTGTTACATGAGGAACGGGATTGATATGATTCATTCTAACTGATCAGTGCCACCCCCTGCCCCTGGAAAGTTCCCAAGTCAAAAGGTGAAGGGTAGGTGCTTCCACGTGATCCGGAGTTTGTCCAAATGATTTTTTTGAGCAAAGAGAAGCTGCTAGATACAACCTCTCAACAGCAAACGTATGCCCAAGCTCAAGCAGGATTTGTTTTTGAGATGTCCTACCATTGCTTTGGTCAAGATGGCGTATGAGCAGAGCAAGTACATAATAAATGCAGCAAAAGTTGTCTCTCCCTAGAGAACTGAACAGTTCAGTCTTGTCAGCAAGAAATCAACAGCAGATAACGTCACCAACAGAAATACATACTATTCCTGCTCATACTGAGTCCTTTCTGTTTGAAGAACATAAGAAGGGCTGCAAGGATGCTTCACTCTCCACACTGGCTGACTGCCACTGTACCCTGTGGGGAAATGTGCCCCCAGCACCCCTTCATACTGCAAAATTCTGGAAAGAATGGTTATCTCTGCAGGCACAATCTTCTTTTTGCATGACATAGCTCTACACTACCAATCTCTTCTAAACTGAGCCTGTAAATTCCTCACTATATATTTAACAAACTGAGCAGAGTGTGATATTGCTTGCGGGAAGAGTGCTTCCCAGCCAGAATTACCAAACAGCTGCTTGAGGATGTCACATCAGCCGCATCCTTAACGCTCAGAATCAGCATCGGAGGAAAGCACGCGAGATGCCAGGCTCACAATTTTACCTGATGGAAATGACAACGCAGGCGATTCTGACCCATATTCCTCATTACATCAATTGCACCTGAATATTTAATTGTCATCTGCTGTTCTCATTAGCACTGTTATGCCAGGAACAGGACACTGCAATGAAAAGTGTGACAGATTCTGCATATCCGAGTGGAAAACACTCTGTCCTTGTCACACTGCACCCAGGCAGCAGAGAAGCAGGGCCACACCTGAGTCACCAGGAGTAGACCAGGGAATATCATCTCCTCAAACACATACGGGGGGTTTGGGGGTTATTGCACTGTGCACCTCAACCCCAGAGCAAAGAGGCTGCCCTACAGATCACAGAGCACGCTTTTGTGGCCTCAGCACTAGCCCATGTTCACTGGCTAACAGAACCACGTTAGGGCAGCGCCTGGACCTATGCAATAAGGATTTAGTAACAGGAATCACCACGAAACCTAGTGCCTTTTTACAGCACACTTTCACATCCTCACCATTCCCCCCTTAAATCAAGCAGCCACTGAAGCAAGCCACACATTAGCTATGTCCTTACCCCCAGCGCATCACTGGACCTAAGCACCCAAACAAGGGAGGCTGAGTTTGGAACAAGTCTCAGATGGCGTCAGCTCATTATTTGAGAGAAAACCTGCTTCAGAGAGGAAGGTAGGCTGATCTTTTTAACATCCCAAGTTACTTTTAGAAATTACGCACAAAGAAAGTTATATGCATTATTAACCTGATCTCAACACACATCAGTATCCAGTGTGAGCTCTAGTGGAGCCATGCATCAAATGAGTTATATCACATAATCCAGCTAAGCCATATATGCAAAAGATCAAATATTAGAACATATTAAATATACATGCACTGCTTTCAAATATACAACAGAAACATTGACCTGACTCATCAGTGCTAGCTCAGTCTGCTACATGAAGAGGCTTTAAAGCCTTAAAAAGCTACCCCTTCATAGAGACAAGGAATAGAGGTATCACATGCACAGTGTCCATGGACTGCGTTTATTTCACATACCTAATGAAGATTTATTAAAATAGAAAAAGACTTAAGGATGTATAAAAATATATAGGAGCTTAGCAAAACTACTCTCTACCACTTCCTACTTTTAAAAAGACTTTTAGGTACAAAACATCAGATGTGGTCCTCCCAAGACCACTTTTTTATTCTTTTCCTACTAGTAACTATCAAGTCCCTTGGCTACAACGCTTCAGGAAACGACCATCAAAGAAAATGAAAGAAGAAATGGGAACACAGAATTCAGATTTTTGGAATCTTAACAGCACATCATTATGAGCATCCTACTTTTCTACCTTTTACATCCCTGTGGTTTTGTTTAGTTAGTATTACGTATGTTCCTCCCTAGAGTACCTTGAAAAAAATAAAACAAAACCAGCCTAAAAAGTAGCAGAGTCCCACCACTTTTTTTTTTTTTTAATTACGGTTTAAAAACCATATCTATTTGGGGATAGAAAGGGAGATCAGGCTCATTCTTCAATGATTTTGGTTGGCAATATCCTACCTGCTCAAAACACAAATACTCCAGCTCAGAGCTGATCAAACCCTGCTGTACCACGTCCTGACCTCTCTCCGAACGGCTGCCTGCAGCTGCCGACAGGCGACTGATAGAAATGCAAAGGGCACATTAAATATTTAAGTTACCTACCGCTGTATCTAATACTGAGGTTTCTACTTGTATTCTGTGCTTGACAGAGAAGTCATACCCTTAACAAAAGGATCACGTGCAGAAGTTTGTATGGCAAAACTTCCAGCTGACATGGTTGAGAGCATCCCAATGAATTTCAGTTTAGCAGCCCCAAACAACTGACCCCTGGACTTCTGTAAGCCTGCTCCATTTATATTCACTCATATCCAAAGTTATGGAGTGTTTGCGATTATCTCCTAGTCCAGTGCATTTTTCTAATGCACAAGAGGATTCATTTCATTGATGAAACCCTAAAAGATGGCCTGTTGACATCAATGTTTGTAAACTATAGTGTAAACGCAATTAAAATAACACTGTTAACTGTGAATGAACGTATGTCCTCTGTTTAGGGCTTACACCCCAAAACAATATTCATCTTAGCAAATTAGTGAGAAAGTCGTACCTTGCCAGGAGCAGGAAAACAAAAAAAGAAAAAAAAAGACTGGGCTGCTCAATGGGGATCCAGAAGTCTCTGGCTCTGTTTTTGTTGGCTGCCATTTAAACAGCAGAAAAACAACATTAGCATTTTTGTGGGCTATTATATGCCTCCACAATTTAAACATTACTTAGCTTTTAAAGTGAAACTCTGAAGCCTTCAAAGCTTAACGTGTGGAAACCTTTAGTGCAAAAAGGCCAGAAAAACTATAATCTGTAGTTCTTAAGTCCCTGTCAAATGTAAAAGCTCTCAGTTTCCAAGTCTGAAAAACATAGTTTGAAAATGGAAAGATGTTTTCCTTTTCCTGTGGTTGCCAGGAACTGTGGCCTTTGAAAAACGAGACAGTGTCCACGATTCACTGGAAACTTGCCCAGTCTTAAACAAGGCCTTAGGTGCCATGCATTTTAAGATGCACATCCTCAATGAAGGTTTTGCTCTGCAGGCTTGGTTCAATTCCATCCTTTGCTTGTTTTACCCACTGGAAAGCTGCTCATTTGTCTGCAAACCACTAATCTCAATCTCTGGCCACAACCATTCACAGAGAAAATCAAAACTCATTCCAGTTTATTTTGACTCCAGGCAAGATTCAGAATTCAGGCCAGTTCCTGGTATGCAGCCACATTTGTGGCATTAGCAATCTCATCATTTGACATGCATGAAAATGATTTCTTGTCAAAATCCAAACCTGTGGCCCAGATGGATACAGAAGACAGTAATAATAAATAATAAAGCTAATAATAAAACTTGATGTTTCCCAATATGTTTCAGATTATTTCATGGACAGGAGGACTCAGCATTGCACTGAGGTGGCACAACCAGCCCAGAGCCAAAGCCAGCAGCTCTAGGAGAACAGGTAAGACATCCCATGGTACACAGACTGAGGGATCAGCTGTGAGGAGAGGCGTTTTCCCCTTAAACTGAGGGAATATGCCGCCGACTTCTGTACTACAGCCACAAGACTGGGATATTTATACACATATATATTTAAAATCCTCTCTGGATTCTCAAGGAAAAGTTCCTCTTCTAAGCTAATTCGTTAGAACTGTGTTTTTCCCAGCAGGTGAGCATTTCAAGGAAATGTCACTTCAGGACATAAAAAAGAGCATTTGGATAAGATTAAAATGTATCATTTTGTTCTCTTTTGAGTAAGTAATTCCTCTTTTATTTCAAATAGCTCTGTTTAGACATTTGTTCTATAATACAGATATTCTGCTGATGTTAAATATTGCAATGGACCTAAAATGATTTCATTTCATTTTACAGGTGATTGGAGATTCTTTGCTTTCATTCCCACTTGGAATACTTCTCTCTTTTTTTTTTTTAATTAAATACAATATCCCAGGAAATGGAGATGCTGAGCCCCTTCTAACATTACCCCTACTGTCTGTGGGTAAGAGGGGAGGACCAGCAGCACTCCAAGCAGCTGCAAGCTCCCCACAAAACTACTGCTGTTGCTTTAAATCATTCCTTGCTGAATACCTCTGTTTCTCTTTTGTGTTTGTTCTGACCTCCTAAAACATAAGGATAAGCTGAGGAAAAAAAAAAAACGCACGGAGGACAAAAATAGTGGGGGGAAAAAAAAAAAAAATCAGATATGAGCCTCACAAAAGTCCCTACTCTGAACCCAGTATTAGAGCATGCAGCCCGCTTTAAATATTTCACTTGCAGGCAGCACAGAGACAAACATAAAAGTGTTTTGAATTATTTCTTCAGAGGTGATGTATCAGAGCAAGACAACAATGACTTTAAAAGGAACAGTTTATCTCTACGAAGTATTAAAGTTTTGAAACATTTTTCCCCCTACAGAAAAGCCTTTTAAATAACAATACACTGAGTCACTGGATTAAACCCTGGGACTCCATTCTGCTGCTGCAGCTTATGAGCAGCTTCTATTCTCGGGGCGTTATTCACATGCTATAACAGGGGAAAGGGCAATCCGCGGCAGCAAGACTCTCTTATGCCTTCAATGGAAGTTATTTCCTGAGCAAACACTGTGTGATACGGGGTCACTAAAATTTAAAGAGGTGGGATGGGGCAAGAAGAAAGAAGAAAGAACCTGAGCATGAACAGAGAAGAAAGGAAATGATGTTACTATCTCAGAAAATGTCCCTGTCATGTATTCTACAATAGCATGTCTGTAACACAGCTGCAAAAGCGCTTTTGACGGGTACTCATGCAAATAAAACCTGATTGCTTGAACATACAGAGAAAGTAAACAGGAATGACAAGTTGCCAGGGTCACCAAAGCAGCTCCAGTGGAGAGTCAAGCAAATAGTTCAGATGTCAGATTTTGTTGTGATTTGTTTTGGGTTAGTTTCCTCCCCACTTCTCCCCCGAGATCCTCCAGAATTTGGTCATCTCTATCAAAAAACCCTTAGTGGCCAAAGAAAGGCTGTGAAGAAGTCAGTATACCAAGAGGGAAGGAAGGGTTGCTTGGACAAGGAGGGCAGCCAAGCCTCGGTGGGTGAGCTGGGAGCAGAGGTCTCAGAGTCCACCCTGGCCTCATACAGAGAAGTTCATGCTGCATTTCTGAGAGGGCAACGAGCCCCGTTTGTTGGCATCCTCCTCTCCCTCACATTCCAAAACATGTGTCTGCTTTTGGCTTAACCAACCCTACCTCCCCCCCCACCACCCATGCCCATCGCGGGAACGCCAGCTCGCTCCTCCACATCACCAAATCCAGATGTACAGAAAAAAGCAGCAGTTCTGACCGTTTATTAGTTCAACTGTTGTCTAGTGCTTTTACGTACTTGCTGCAGGGTACTGGATCTTTTAGGGTTTTTAAACAATAGTTTAAAAACAATAATAAGGAAGGTAGCCTTGAGGGCTTATTTAAGAGCTGGTCTTTTCCAATATCCTTGTGGATAAAAAAAAATAAAGACAAGTAATACCACGTATACTGTGCTACTCATAGTCAGGATATGTAATTCTTTCTGAAGGTGAGATGCATCATTCCTGACCCAACATACTGATTAGAAAAACAAGGAAGAAATGGAATTTTTCAGACTGAATTCTTTCCTTTCAGAACAACGTATGACATATCCCGGAAATGAAACACCTTCCTCTCTTTCTACCACTCCCATGAAGTCTTCATAAATAGTTATTAAATGTCCTATCTCAATACAGTGCATGAAACTAAAACAACTTTTATAAGAATAATTAATTATTTCAATCTCACTTCTCCCCTCCTCCTCCCCAACCCAGGATTTACATTTATATTTTCAGAACCAAGTTTAAAACTAAAGATTAAGTTTTTTGCTCCCCAACTAACACAGTCCAAGCCAGTGGTAGAAAAAGCTTCCGCTATGAAAACCTGTTCAGAGCTCTGCTTTGAGCTACAGCACCAGACACCTCTTTTACATAGCATTACAAGCTCCAGTGTATAAAAACTCTTTCAGACCTTACCCATGAAGGCCCTACGAATGGGGCTGCATATACTTCTTTTGTTTATAGCAATCAGTAATGGAAAGATTCACATGGAATCAGCACTGAACCTCATTGCATTTCACTCATTCTCATTTTGGAGTACAAAATGAAATTAGCACAACTCCATCTTCCAACATAAAATTGTGTTGATGTCTGAAAAGCAGCCTGATTTGTAAATATCTATTATGCACCACTTGTGCATAAGCAAGGATGCAATTATTCAAATCCATTCTGCGTTTGTGCTCTCTGATTGCCAAAAATCTCTGCTGCAGTAGCAGAAGCTGCCCAAGCTCGAGGGAGCCGGGGCTGAGGTTTGAGCCCAGCCATTTCCCAGCCCCTTCCCCTCCTGCACTGCTACAGGATTTTGCCTCAACCAACTCCTGATATGACCAGGTCCAAAGAAATTGCTGCAATTGCTCAACTCTGAAACTGGCAATAAACATTGTTTTTGAAAACCAGAATGAAAGGATTAAAAGGTAGATTGCTTTTCAAGGTAATTCAGAGCACTGAGCTTGGTTAATGGTTTCATTCAACTATTATGGGAAATATGGTTTTCTGGTCAAAGATGGATGGACCAATCTGGCTGACTGCCTAGCTGAAGCATTTGCCTGCTGCTGAATGTACTTCAAGCTACTTTTCAAACCTCACGATGACAGGACAGCCCTTACTATCAATGAGACAATTTCTGTGAAAAATCAACAGAAATGTCTTGCATCAGGCAGGCTGTGCTCACCGGTAGCTCCTTGTAAATGGAACAGCACCGACGCAAGTTTGACTTCCATCTTGGAAGTCATTTGCAGCAGTTGTGCAAATTTTAAGTCAGCTAGACATCTAATTCATTTCACAACCTGCTCTATGGCTAGTTGTATGCCAGTTTAAACTGAGTTTATACTGGTTTAGGCTGCTCCTGTCAATTACTTCTGAAAACCTCAAGGACAGCCAGGAACAGATTTACAGAGGAGCACACACGTGTGAGAGGGAGGTGGAAAGGAGGATTTGATGTGCGGGTAACACTTAGAGAAACACGGCTAGAGCGTGTTTGGGGTCATACGTGGGGAAGCAGCAGCACCTCTTTTCAGTATGGAAGCTCCCGTGGGTAGCTCAGGAGTTGACAACTATGAAGTCTGTATACATCTACCTTTGCATACACAGTCTCCTCAGCTGCAGAGGACCCCAAGGTCAGAATTCAGAATTTAGCCTTTAGCGTAGTTGGACATTTCTTCTTCAAAATGAGGAATATTATCTGTTTGGTATACAAAGCACTAAGAAAACCTGATCTTATGCAGTCATTACAAATAAAAGCCAAGTATTGCAACTGGCAGGCTGAAACAAAGGCAGTACGTTAATTATTCATGCCAGTCTTTAGAATGCCAGGTATGTCACTAATTATACCAGCCATGTACCAAAAGTGACTGTTAAAATAGAAAAGTACCTCTTGTACTTAATTGAAAATTTGCGATGACGCTTAACTTTTCTAAGTTACTCTCCACCAGAAAATGAAACAAACTAATTGACTTTACCTTTGTGTATAACCAATCTTGAATCTTTTCCATTTTCTAATTCATATGCACCTGCTGTAGGTTGCAGTGTTTGGGGTTTCGCATAACATAGCTCTTTCTCATTTGGCAGAGGAAGAGCAACAAGAGTTCTAGTGCAAATAACGATGCCAGAAATACCAAGATACTGGTCTTTGATTTTGCAAATGCTAACTTTTTAAACTTGGGTGTTTTAGCCAAAATTGGCCAAATAGCCTACCTTTAAAGAGCACAGGAATTAATTAATTAAGAATTAAATACTGTAAGGTACTGGACACACTAATAAACTTTTATGCTGGAGCCAGGCTAGGAAGTTCAGAAGGCAGGGATGTCACGAGACTTACTCAAAGTTTGTTTGAAGTATGTACATCTCATTTAACAAATAACATCTCCAACAGTAAAATACTTGTGTGTGATAATTTGAGGGAAGTTCAGATTTATTTTATTTTAGCACTACATCTTTCCAAACAAATCAAAATGCTGGCAGACATTCCAGACATTCTAGTTCAGTATTTTTAAAGTTTTGAATTATACAAAGAGAGACAATATCTTTTATTAGAAGAGACATTAAAATACAGCAATTAACAATGAACTGCTTGATTTGCTAGTTTGATGCTTTCACTTGAAAATGGACCTAGTTAACTGAAGTATTGTTCTATAGCGACAACATATTTTTAACATAAATACATGGTCATCACGCCTCAGCAGTTCACACTGTGAACCACAAATTAATTCTAGCACAGCACCGACGCTTGAATTCTCATTTTTCACTGTCACCTGTGTGGCTTTAGTGTCAGAAGCGATATATCTAAGCCTTTCCCTCCCCCCGCTTTCCATTCAAATACTGTGCTATCATACTGTGACATAATCAACAACCTTGAAAAATACCGAGGCGTGGATTTGAATATAAGTTTATGTATCAAAGAGGTATATACCTTCTGATCTAATTTAAAGCTCAGATCAAGCAGTACTAGGATAGGCTCCACACAGCTTTAGCTGGCAAGGAACTGCATTAAACCCCAAAAAGTTAGCTTACGTAGTAAAGTTTTTATAGTGCTGCTACAGTATCAGTACCCACAGCTAAACCCCAGAGTTACAGAAGCCTGTGCCGTACTTTAGCCTCAGCCCCTGTAAGAACCAACGCGATGCATCCCCCTGCTCCGGGCTCTCTGAACAGTGGTGAACGTTACCTTGGCCAGGTCCAGCTTAGGATCCCATTCTGCACATAACTGAAGAAGCTGCTCTGGCAACCATACAGTTGACTGAAAAGAACCTACAAGCTGTATTTACTCACTCTGATCAGCAGGGTTTGTCCCAGCTAAGTGGTATTTTGAGTAGGGGAAGAGTTTCCAAAACACGCTGTTGATGAAAGAATAGATAACAGAAACTGAACCTTCCTTAAGCAATATAATTAAACACCACTAGGTTTAATTCAGTTCCTTGGAAGCTGTCCCAATTAAGTAGATTTTCTAATTAAGGATATCCTGATTACCTACAGAGGTGTCTGTAGGATTCAAGTGACATTAAAAATAAAACGGAAGAGAGAGACAAGAAGCATGGTTACTAGGCTGCGTCCCCTTTACAGACATGGTATGGTTCATCCATTAATGAAAATTAAAGTAGGTACATGGCTTTTCAGATTGATCTGTGTTTGTAATTGCAGAGCAAAGAAGAATAATGATAACCGTGAGGTCAAATCTGCCCTTCACTTCTAAGTGTAGTTTCATATGAACTAATGAGAATCGGACCTGGCGTAACAGAGCAAAATTGCATCTTCAAGAACAAAAAGGCTTGAAAAGACAGGCTGTTTAATTTCAAGAGAGTTGACATTTTTGGTCCATTTTTATCACAGATGCTCTGTCAAGATTTGCTTGCTTTAAAAACATGGAGCAATTAAAACCCAGCTAATGCTGGGCAAGCTGCCTTGCAACACTAAGCTAAAATCTGGCATTACCAAATGTAAGTTAACTCGTGTTGCTTCGCTCCCCTGGCTTCCAGCCTACGTGCTGATGCCCTGGTTAGGCACAGAAAGCTTCTCCTCACACAGTTCTGGATCTATATTTAACACTACTTGGTGTGACCTTTTCAGTAGAAGAAGATGTGGGCTGAAGTTTCCTGATATCAAAATACTCATCTCAAAGAAATTCTTTTAGAGTTTGCTATGCAGCTGTGCTACTGCCCCTCTAAACGCAAGCGTAGTATAGCTCTGTATCCAAGAAGCATATTCGTTCTCAGTTTGGTCTGCAATTGGGATGCACATCCAAGATACAATCCTTTGGCATTTTGTCCATTCTTTTCCTGTCTTAAGTACCAACCTTTCAGTTATATTATGACAACTGAAACCTGCAAAGAATTTAAAAAATGTTCCTATGGATTCAGTCTTTATAAAACGTAGGAATACAACCTCTAAGTGAAGACTCATTGGTCTTCACTTCTTCTAAAGTACATTCTTATTTTTGTGTTTCTACTCCCCAAGCACAGAAACTGAGGACAAGGCATTATTCTTTAGGTGGTCTTGGGTAGTGTCAGGTAGACACGTCCTGCAAATGCAAGTTATGCTAACTGTGAAGACATACTTCACAAAAAGATCACATAAAACAAACAGTGTCCTAAGGCATAATGTGCATAGAAGTGTAAAACACCACTAAAAGCTCTTCAATATCATGGATGGGTGCCTTTCTAAAGATCCAGCATGACTTTACTGGCTCCTTAGCCTAGGGGAGTTCACCAGTAATCAGGAACATCGCAAGACAGAAGGGAAAAGGCTTACTCAGGTTTTTAAGAAAAGCTGCCAAGAAGTACAGATCCACGTTACAACTACGGGAGACAGGGTGGGCGCAGATCAAACAGCTGTATTAAAAAGGATTGTGATATGCATTTTGCGCAGCAGGCAGTCCACACAGATATCTGATAATATCGTCATGGCTAGACTGAGACACACTAGTTAGCATTTTGATATTTTCAGTACAATGCCCCAAAAGAGCACACAACCATCAAGGCAGCTAAAGCATCACTGGCTTCCAAAAACTGCTGAGTCTAATTCCAGCTATAGTAACTACAAAAGGCACAGCATCTGTCAACTCCTTCCTCAACAAACAGGCAGTAAAGAGTTAAAAAAAATAGGAACAAATAATGGAAAGTTATGAAGCGTTTTATTCTTTAACAGTTGTTCTCTCAGCTGATACCAAGCAAACAGTAAAGACAAACATAAAAACTCTGATTACCTTAGGAGGAAATCAAATCAGACAACATAGAAAATGCTCACAGGTGTCTGAAAGGCAAAAGACTCCATCAGTGCAGATTGGGTAGCAGCACCATGAAGTGATCTAATGTCACTAATGTGTATGACTCTGATCTCATCCCATTATCTGACCTGGCACTTCAAATTAGTGTACAACAGACAACACAGAACCAGGAGACAGGAGCATCTCAGGTCTGGTATCTGATAGATAACAGATTTGTACAGCAGGGCACACAACTGGGAGTAGACTATTTAAAAATCGATCATTGCAGACAATAGTGCTATGGAACAGAAATCATATACTTAAGTGACTCAGTACCCATTAAAAAAAAAAAAAAAAAAAAGAATCAATGTTGGGCACTATGCCTCACCACCTACTCACTTGACAATACACACCAAAGCAGCAAGAAAGCCAAAACAAACAGTTTCTGAGAGACTATTCTGCACCGCACACTAGTCACTGTGCAGCCAGTACCTTCAACAGTCATACATAAAGAGGCACCATGGTAACTTTCACTAGTTGTTCCTCTGTCGCTTATTTTTCTGGCTAAGCAGTTATGAGCTCTAATCCCTTATTTCCAGCTTGGAGAGAGAAAGAGAAAAAAAATAAAAATTCTTGCCAGCCTTAAAATGTCACTCTTGTTTTGGTTACTAATCTGAAGAGGCAGAATTTACCCCTCTTTTGAGGAACGTGTGGCCTACAGTCTTTGTGCTTGCCTTCCAGCACACTCCCTGGCCAGCACCAAGGGCTGGTTTTGGACAGCTCATTTCCGTCTTTACTGTGTTTCGGGTTTTTTTGCCGTTGTGTTTTTTTTTTTTTTTGTGAGTGTTGTGGGGTTTTTTTAAATACATATATAAAAGGTAAAAAGTAGTTAAGCAGAATGATGCATTGCAGAAATCCTCTCCCTATAGTTTATTTTTCAAGTGCAGACAAAGATGTACAAAACCATTTAACAAACAAGGAAAAACACCTACTGCAGCCATAGCTTTACAATGGATCGATTTAAATTTCTGAATGAATGACTACTGAATCTCACTTTCCTGTAAGCAGAAAAACAAGATCCTAAAGCTTACACATTTTCTCTCTGTTTACATGCGAGTGTCTGTCCGTGACTTAAGGACAAGTGAGAAAGGACATTTGTTCTTGCAGGAACGGATTCAAACACTGAAAATATCTTAAAAGTGGCAGTGAATAATATGTCTTTGCCTGTCTAAACAAAATATTGCTTGAGAACCACTTGCTTTGTGGCAGCCTGACCACAGAATAAAAGTACAGAGTTAAATTCCAAGAATTGGACAGGAACATAGGAACAGCTTATTTTACATGGAAGGGAAAATAGCAACTTCATGCATCGCAACTTCTGTCTTTGCATAGATTTGAATAAAGAGAAGATGTGGAAGAGAAGGTCAGAGCATCTCTGAAGAAGAAAGTAAAGGAGCTTCCTTTGAGGGTGGCAGAGCCCTGGCCCAGGCTGCCCAGGGAGGTGGTGGAGTCTCCGTCTCTGGAGACATCCCAAACCCGCCTGGAGGCGTTCCTGTGCCCCCTGCTCTGGCAGGGGGTGGGATGGCGTGATCTCCAGAGGGCCCTGCCAACCCTGTGATTCTGTGAAGGAAAAGGCTCTTCTCATCCATAGTCTTAGTCCCAGATAGACTCATCCAAAGACTGTTTATGTTTCTCCTGTACTCAAGTTGAGTTTCTTATCCCTAAAGATTCTCCAGGTGCTTTGGAAAGAAACTTCTCCTGTAGAAAAGCCAGAGAGCTTTTCACATAGACAAGTCATCTCTCCCATCTCCTCACGTAAACCCACAAACCTCAGCTTTACTATTCAGCTTTCATGATAAATTTAATTGGCATAGGGTGACACAGAGCTTTTAATGCTTGTGCTGCTTCTTTTTTAAAATCCACAAGGCTATTTTGAAACACAGGCAAGAGACAAACCTGCAGCCCAACCCCCTTATGAATGAACGTGTTTGTATGGGCCAGGTTTTCCTAGCTGTCAGGATAAAGGCTGCTGCTCTGGAGCACTGAGAAATGATTCATTGCTGTGGTAGAGATATTTAGGAATAACAGCCCGAGGCATCTAAGGGGACTGACGTTCTCT
Source organism: Rhinoptilus africanus (assembly GCA_013400135.1). Lineage (NCBI taxonomy): Eukaryota > Metazoa > Chordata > Aves > Charadriiformes > Glareolidae > Rhinoptilus > Rhinoptilus africanus. The sequence continues at coordinate 207,243 of VXBO01011965.1, forward strand.
CCCCTTGCCAGTCTGGGCCTCTCGGCACTCAGAGCAGAGGCTTGCAGTTTAAGAACACATTACGTTGCTTGTATTTCATTTTATTCTTCCAGCAGCTTAACGACTTGCAAAATCACGATTCATTTGCTCCTTGTTTGTTTCTGGGTGAAGCAGTATATATTAATCATTGGCAGACTACACGCAGAGATTTTCTTCCCTGTCTGTGGTTGCTTAATCAGGGTCGAAGTGGCTGGCGCTAGAGCAGGGAGATCTGTCTCAAGCAGTGACTTACTGCACAGGTGAAGGGCACAGGACTAAACTGGTGCATCAAAGGCCTTGATGAACACCACCGCAAGGGAACAAAACCAAATGATGAAGTAAAACTGCAAACAGTGATCAGGGCATGGAGCCAGACCACCTTTAAGCTCAAGCTTGTGGCTGTGATGGAGTTTGGTTTGGGACTAACGCATTAGGCTGGGTGTGACCGGAGTCTAAAATGGCTATAAAAGAAACCCACTCACCCCAGTCTGAAACGTGTTATGAGGCTTCACACTACTATTATGTAAAACTTGCTGAGATCTTTATCTGGAGTACGCTGTGTACAGCGAGTTCCAATTACTAATAGTATCATTAAAAAATAATTAGCTGGAATAAAAATGCTTTTTGTTGGCAGACTGAGTTGTCTGTGGCATCTTCCAGTGACTTAATCTGAATTTTACAAGACTATCTTTCCAGTAATTCTGTGTGTGTTAATTAGAGAGACTGAAAGAAGTTTCATTCTGGGGGCAGAATAGCAAACTATGACCCTTAGTGAATGCTCTGAACTACTTCATCCTGAAGGACCTTGCCTGTGGTTTTTGATACCCGAGGTAAAACTACAAAAAAATAAATGTGCGAACACTAATGGCTAATTAGGGTACCGTCATTGCATCTCTGCCAACCCCGATACCTATTTGCAGACCTACAATGGTGAATAAAAACCAGTAGATAATGGGGGGTGGGGGAAAACAGGCTAACAGAATTTGGAGAAATCCATGCTAATGACTACATGAACCCATGAGAAGGCTGATGGGAAAGAAGGAGAACCACCTGCAGGTTTTCTTTGCACGCCATCCAGGAGTAGGTCACAGACTTCTCTGACTGGAATTGTTCACCAATTAACACCTGGAGCTTCGCTTCTCATCTTTAGCCAGACATTAAAGGGGCACTGTTTTGACTAGGCTGACAAATTACCTAGCATCCCTGACTACATGAGTCCAAGTCCCAAAAGATCAGACTTGCAAAATCTTAAGTTCGTCACTTTGTAGAAAAATCAAATAAACACATTTAAAAGTGTTTAAATATTTAAGTATATGAGGATACACTGTTAATTCCACTCTAGCAGCAGTGCAGATGCTTGAGTATGAATTAAAGAAATAAAAATCACAAGCTTTCCCATTCTTATTTTAAACACTCACTTAAAGCTTACTGTTTCAGACGGTTATTTTTTTAAATTATGCTATGACCGATAGCCTTAGTGTGAAAACAAGTTAGTTTGGGAAAGAAGAAAGAAAAAAATGAAATGATGGGTCCTTGGGAAGGGTGTCACTCGGAACAAATCCTGAGCTTCTGTAAGAAAAGATTAGGAGGTCGGATACAGTACAAAAGGCAAGAACAATCATGGTTGACCAATTAATTCATTTGCTAAAATATTAGACAGGAAAAATACAAAACAGAGTGCAGAGAAACAAAGAAGGATAATTGGTTTTAAAATTCAATTAAAAGTAAGGAGAAGAGATCAGTATTCATCCAGCTCAGGAAAAGACTCCTGTGGAAATCACTACTTTTTGTGTTAAGGGGAAAAATTTCACCTGTTGCTGCAAACTGGACATCAGTTTACAGGTCTGATTATTAAGTTGCTTTCTTAGCCATTAACAGGGGAAGGGCAGATAGGTGGCAAGTAAAAAAAAAAAAAAAAAAGTAAATTCAGAGCACTGTTAAGAGAAGGCATATAGGAGAAGATACTGAACGCTGAGTAAATTAACTGTAACACCATCTCTTTCCCTAGACTCCATTTTTCAGAAATGTTGGGTTCCCACAACAAATCTCAGCAGGGAGGAGAAGACAGAAGGGGGCACCAAGGGACAGAAGATGTGACAAGAATTACAGCTGCTCTTTGCTAAACTGAAAGAAGCGCTAAAAAACTTCCATGGCTCAGCTCAGCTGTTTCCGAATCATGTAAAGTTGATTTGATTTGCATGAAAGTGCAAATGGATTCATTCAGCTCAACCCCCCAAATTCTAAGTCTGCATTAATAACGTATGCTGCACAAACCCCACCAACTGCCAAGAAACACTTGACACATTTGCTTCAGTCAGGTTGGTGGATAATCTACCTGCTGGAGCAATGAAGGGAATACAGCTTCCGAACCTCCAGTTGTTACATGTCCTTCCCTGTAAAGTAAGAGAAATAATCTAAAGGCAGGGATTTGGCTGGCCTTTCTGATGCAGTATTTAGCTGTTGGTTTGAAAGCACAATAGTGCATTATTATCCTTCTGCATGTGAATAGTATTTATCGTTTGCATTGCTCTAACAATACGCCCAGTCCTTTATAAACACCTATAACACAGGATGTTCATTGATTACAAAGAGGAATCCACAAATCATGATTTGTAGGCGTACAAACTACCATGGTATTTGTGTGCTAAACTGGCACAATAGTCACAGCTCACATATTTTGCTGAATGGTTAAAAAAAAAAGTAGTAATTAGTTACTAATGCCTTGAATATTTTGATGCTATATGTCAAAGGCAGAAAACTGGTTGTTTCTAATTTGTGGAACAAATCTTTGCGGTTATCACTATGCCAGGCTGGTTGATTATTTTTCCTTTCAAAACAAACCAGCCAGCATGATGCATCAGTGACAAAAGAATGCAGAAATGCTAATTCATAGAGGCAATGGTCTAAAACTTCTCTGCTAGAAAGGGGCAAGAGGAGTATTTCAACAGTGCCTGTCATTACCAGCCTCAGACCCCGCTACAGCAAAGCACGTGGACAAGCAATTGTAGCTTCTGAATAATGGTGGTCATGCTTCAAATTAAGCACTCTTGGAGCAGAGGGTTAGTAGGGCACCCACACTACTGTACTTTTGTTTTTGTAATTAACGCAATACAAACCCTTGGCGTTTACCAAAGTCAAATACATATTTCCCTTATGAAAAACAGCCTACATATGTCTATTTCTTAAAAGATTTTCCATTATGTTAACAAGGACTCTCTAAAAAAAAAAAATTATTTTTCCTGGAACATAATTCAGAGCAGCTGCTGATCTAGCAATGAGTTTGCTGGAGCTTTTTATTTAAAAGAAAAATCTCAAGGAAAACCCTTTCTGCTCGAGTGCATTTTGTTAACCACTTCTGTTTTTCTCACCGTTTATTACTGAACTGCCTCAACAAGAGGCTTCAATACGAGCCCTCTGACAATGAGCTGACATTAAGCGGAAAGGCTGACTAGTACAAAAATCCTTAAATGGGAACTGAAGGAGAAAATATAAAGAAGATATATATGTAAATACTCAGAATTTTACATCAAGTGAACCTAATTCCAAGTATTCAACCTGAACCTTGGAAGTGCATTTGGAAAAGGCCCTTGGAATAGATTATTGGCACTGAGATACAAGGAGACAGCAGGAAACACGGTGAGAGCTAGCACAGAGGATGCTGGAAATCATTCAAGAGAGACATTCTTATCAACAACAAAGACTTTTTCATGCACAAAGTTGCAAGCTATTGTCAAAGGGAAGCCTCATGCCTTATGCCTTGCACAGAAGTACCCACCATCCTTCCCTTAAAAAAAAAATCTCTACAAACACTACTGATTATAATTACTATTCTTTTGTCTGCAGATACCAGATCCAGGCTAGTAACGTTAATTAGGCAAAACTGTAAGGATTTTAGCAACCAGTTCTGAGGCAGTGCAACAAGGAGGGTACGGGGGAGATTCGGGGTTTGCTAGGTTTTCCAGCAGTTTAATGAGTCAGAGACAGGGGGTCTCGCAGGAGGGACAGGACACAGCACCCTCACAGCGCTGCCAGCTGGCCTTTCCGAGGGAGCAGCTTTAACCGCACAGCCACTGCATTTCAAGGTGGCATCATTCGCATTCCTGAAAGCTTCTCTTGAATAGGAATGAACTGAAACACATGCTTAAGTGCTCCATTATATTCAGGCCCACAGGTGTAGGCAGCACTTCTCCCTCTTCCACTACAGCCCTCTTGCCATTTCCAACGTGCCCTCTCCAGCTGCAGCTACACCATCTCCTCTCCTGGTGCCCCGAGCAAAAAGATTTGTTTATATGAGCAAAGAGGAAATTAAGCCGTGCTTGCCTGTGCTCCCCCAACACCATACACAACATATGCCCTCGTAACTATTATGCCTTGAGCAGACTTCAGGTGCTGCCCTGCCATCTCCTCCCCGAGGAGAGCGCACACTGCAGCAGCTCTTAACATTAAGCCAGCTTGTGTCAAGGTTGTTATCTAAGAAACAATTAACAGTGATGACAACAGTCTTTTTGATTTAGATACGTGCTTCCACATAGTTAGATAATGAACAAAAAGAGAAAAAAAAAAAGTGGCTAGTTTAACTACAACCAAATATCAGGATATTAAGCAGTGTCCTTTGAATACTTTAGGGATTTTTCATTTTAATGATTTCTCTGCAGTAAGAGGATTTCTGCAGCTGTTTACCTTGAATCCTAAAACTATCTCAAGCTTTACTCCATTGAGGGTCTTCTATTTCTGTTCAGTTTTCACACTGTGCAAAATAAATGATCTTTTTCTCATGTCATACTTATTGAATGTCTCTCAATTTAAGGACCGAAAGAAACTATGTAGGAATGAAAAAGCCAAACGGTTTATCACTTGATATGACCTTGTGGGAGCTTTCTACATGAAATGTATAATAATCTGCTTTTACACACCTGGCTTATACATCAGCTGGTTGGATTTAAGCTTTAATTCCTAATGCCCTCAAGATAATAGGTCTCTATTTATGGCGAGTTCTTCACATTTATCTCCCAGTATTCCTCCCTATCCCAAACCATCAAACCCCCAAAATGGAATTGATTTGGGCATCAACAAGTGACCCGTTGCCTCATAAATGTTTGATAGTTTTGCATTTTTAAATGGTCTTTATGAAAAATGCTGGAGAACCGAGACAGGAAACCCCTCTTCCTGATGTCTGTTACTGTATCTATTCATTTTCCAATTTAACCACTGAACTTTTACAGTACAGGCATGAAGAGAGTTTAGACTCCTCCTGATCAGGAAGGCTCCAAGCAGCCTAGGATAAACTTCAGAAACAGGAAAGTTTTGGGGAGATTAGGGAGAAAGAATTTAAAAGAAAACCCATTTCTCCACTGGAATTTCATGTAAATTTAACATCGAAGCTGTGGTTTGTGCTTTTGGGAGGAAAAAGAACAATCCTATAGTTTCTGGGTAACAACTGCCTCATTTGGAGATTCCTTTAGAACATGAGGACTAACATCAGCTCCAGCAGTTCCCTCTTCCCCGATGCAGGCAGATCCTCACTCACCGCAGACTGACTGGAGGCTTCACATGGACCACCAAGCAGCCTGGACATGATCTGAGACTTCAGACGCTCCCAAAGGAGACGTCTGCACCACATAAAAGGTTCCACAACCCACTTACAATCCTCGGTAGAGGCTCTGTGCTCTTCCACACTGCTAAATGTAATTAGAATTTAGCAAAGAGTTTATAATTGATTTAATTGCTGCTGCTTTTCTCTTCAGGAAAACATTTAAAACCAAATCATTAACCCCTCAGCTTTCTTCGCTCTCTGGGATTATTCAGTGGCATTTCCCAGAAGTTTAAAGTTTTATTTTGTTATTTAAATACTGAGATCTGAAGTACTACTTCTCAAAGCATTGTGTGCATATGTGCATCAATCAGCCTTCTCTTCAGTGGCAGTAACTGAAGTCCTTGATTTGTCTGTTAAAAGACCAAAAAAAAGAAGAAAAGACAACACCTTCACAGAAGCCCTGTCCCCAGCAGCTGCTGCCACCCCCCCATTTGGAATAACCAGTTGTACCTATCTCTTCACCCTTTCTTCTCCAGAAACTCCTGCTTTCGGCTCTATATCACCTGGGTCTCACCTCCAAACTCAGCGTCAGAGTGGCCAAATGCACATTTCTTGTCCAACACTACTTCCTCCCCTCCAATATTCCTGCAGATATGCGAGTACCAATAGGAAATAAGTTAGACAACATTAGAAGGGTAACCCCTGAGCTGAAACTTCATTTCCTCCCTCATTACTCAAGCATCAAAGATTGAATCTTGGAAAATTTCACTAAAAGAGGACAATGAATGGGTGCAAACATAACTGAAGGGAATTCATTTGAGACTTTGGATGAATATGCATGGAAAATATTTTTGCATTGTTTGCCTAGCTCTAATTGTGTTCATTAAAGAAAAACTTCATTAGCGAAGGCAAGAGCATATTGTTGTGCACAGCAGTGAACAAAATACAATCCTAGAAATAGCACTTACTGTTTTTTGAGCAGCATGCGCAGGTTTGTCAGTTACTGGTAACAAAGGAAATATTTCAGAGTTATAATGAGCTTAAATGTTCACATTAACAATTCAAATTCATAAAAGGGATAGGCACAGTTTGAGCTTCTCGCAAAACAAACAGTAACACCAAAAATACTGGCACTGAATGCTGAGGGAAAGGGTTAGATTCTTGGAGGAGCTAATGGATAAATAATAGAACTAGTGCCATGCATTAGCGCATACGTGCATCATTGCCTGATGATAGATGACTTCTCGGTGTTTGTGAATATGTTTCCATCTAATTGCTGATGCACGAAAAAGTATAATCGTTTGTACTAGTGTCAGCTAACAGAAGAGGGCTCTGTTTTTCAGCAAAATCATCCTAAATTCTGCAAACAGCTAGCACACAATCACCTTGCTTCATGTTGTAGTAGGCTTGAAAGTGGGTATTTACCCAGATATTGGGCAGAAATCAAGGTTCTCTTCCTCTCAGAAACACTCCACCTTTCCCTGCTATTAGCAATGCACTAGTATTCTATCTCTGGGTCAGATTTTGGGCAGCCCGCTCCGCAGTTCCACACCGAGATGCCAAGCTCTTCCCAGGGGAACTCCCTCCATCCTGCCGAGAGGAGCCAGGTGTCAGAGTCTGGAGCTGTGCCTGACATTAGGCATTGCGCTGCTCAGCATTGCAACAATCAGGCTCATTTGCGGATTGAGCATTTTAGGGAAGCTCAAGGGACATTGCAAACTCTTCATTGATAAAAAAAAAGTGCTGATAATGCTTCCCTTCTTCACAGCCTTGGGAAGATTAAACACAACAGAAGCCACTTCTACAGTGCTAGGGACCGCACAAGTACTGTAGTGACAGATCATCTTTGATAAACATTTCATGTGATGTCCAGAAATTCACCCAGGGATTTTATGTAGAGCACAGTACATTATGACTGAAAGTTTCTGCCTCAGAAACGCCCTCAGCTTTGCTATCAAAGGTTTAAGTGATGAGCAGCGTACTGTATCCTGCACACATCAGAGAGAAGAATAAGGGTCATGAATCCAAAGATGCAAGTCACTTCCACAAAATAATTTTGGCACTTTCTCTCCTTTACCAACAGCATTTCAGGGAGAGCCATCCACTATCATCAGTAGGTTTCAAATAAATTGGATAAATGCATTGCGTTTTTTCCTTCTCTCACACGTTTCCCCTAGATTTATGTTCCAGTTTTCATCAACATTCAGCTCACTGCAAAAGAGGGCATTCAAATATCAGATTAACATTTTTGGAGTGGATATTTGCTCACTGTCTGTGTGTATCACTTATATTAACGTGTATTTTGGTACTTTTATACTGTTTCTGTATGTAACAAGTCTTCCGAAAGAATGATTCTATGCTTTTTCCTCTAAACGGCTTATTATCTAGGATAAACACTACTTTTTCCTCCCCTCTTTCTCAATTTTCCTGGCTGAGATTCTAGATTTTCCTCTTTATAGTACCCTTGCCATATTCTTCAGGATTTGGACACATTATTTGTATTTGCTCACAATATTTCAGCTTCTGCAGGTTATACAGTAATTTGATAATACTAATATAATTTTTGTTTCTCCTCCTTACAATCACCATTGGAAACAGAACATCCATTTAATCTCTCAGTGATAAAGAGTTTACACATTATGCCCAAAAGTTTACCCCCAAATTATTTACTTATTTTTAGAAAGGTCATGCAATGTCCTTATTCAAATTCCCTTCAAAGAAGCTCTATTGCTGCTTCCTTAATTTCTCAAATTATTTTTCTCGCATACATTGAAGGTTCAGTGGGGAGGAATCAGTATTTCTAAGACACCAGGATTCGGTGGGCAGTATCCCGACCAGAGCAGAGACTCGCAGCAGCTCCACTGAGCGAGCAAACGCGGCACGGCTGCGCATCAGTCTGGCACAGGCCACCTTGGCTGCCGTCCCTCTGTGTGTACCCAACTCCACTGCTGAAACAACGCCAGCTTTCATTCTGGTCTGCTTCAGAAGCTACAGCAAGAAGGATGAAGCTTCAACAATTTTTAATAATACTTTCTTTTATGTACTCTAGCAGATGAGAGCTTTCTTCCCCCCCCCCC